>BROE01000006.1:13033201-13194483 GCA_036571765.1 Plecoglossus altivelis
GGTGGATCGGAGGGGGGGGGGGCTGCGATAAACGCCATCACGCCACACATACAAAGCTTTAATTGAGCTTCAAGTGTTCCAGCCATGACATCCTTCAACAGATCTGAATGAGAACCTAACCAATAGACGACTGTCTTCAATCTCCAAATAACCTCTCTTCTCCATCGCTCACCCTCTCTGTCTGTCTCTCACAAACACACACACACTCTGTTCTGTCTCTCTCTCTCTTCCTAACCTAGCTAATCTGGTCAGATCTGCAACTGCCTCTGTGGTCTGTGGGAAGACAACATGCGAGGCATAAATCATCATCATCATCATATCATCATCATCATCATCATCATCATCATCGCACTGACGACACAACTTGATCTTGAGCTACATTGTAAGGACTCGTTTGTGATTTCTGATTGGATGGGAGGGGGTGGATAGGGGAGGGAGGAGAGGCGCCTACTTCTTAAAGAGGAACTCTCCGGCTGCTATGGCGACGGGCCGGTGGGCCGAGTAGACGAGGTGGTAGACGCTCTCGCAGTCCTCTGGACTCAGAACCTCGTCCGTGCTACTGTAGAGACACACACACACGCGCGCGCCATGAGAGGACCACCAACATACTAGTCCAACCCACAGAAAATATCACACAGGGGCAGTCACACAGGGGGTGGGCGAGGAGGCAGTCACACAGAGGCGAGGCCTGGCAGTCACCACAGGGAGGCACCAGGGGGGGGGCAGGGCTTTTGCCCCACACAAGGGGAGGGCAGTCACACTAGGCAGCGGCTGTCACCAGGGGCACTTCACCACAGGCACGGCGGCTGTCAACAGTGATCCGCGGCAGGGCTATCACACAGGGGCAGGTCGTCTGTCACCAGGCCAGTCAACAGCGGGCGGCAGTCCACAAGGGGCAATCACCACAGGGGCAGGCTGCTCACACCCAATGGGCAGGCATCACCCCACAGCCCCACAGGTGGCAGGGTCCTTTCACACAGAGGGCAGTCACAAGGGCCAGGCCAGTCACTCAGCCATAAGAATTGAACAGCGCAGACGCCCAGAAGGAGCCGGTCTGACACAGGATGACTTACCTTGAGACCAGGGCAAATGTGAGTAGTTAAGCTGACCGCCCACATCGTACTCCTTGTCCAGCGTCATGGAGACAATCCGGTCCTGGGGGAGGGGGGCAGTGGTGAGTGAAGAGGTGTCAGAGAGAGCATGACTTAAGTGTACAGCCTGGGGGCGGCTGCGTGTGGTGAGGCATCTCGGCCAGCAGGGGGCGCGGTCTCACCTTGAAGCGGCTGGTGAACAGCTCCAGTCTGGTGTTAAGCTCTCTGTTGTAGTAGAGCCCCTGCAGAGCTGTCAAACACTTCAGACGCACCTCGCCTTGCTGGGAACACGAATACATCACCACAGGAGTCGTATCAGAATCGAACTTCTATCACACAAACTGTTTTGTTTCTTTTTGTGTGCTAATCCATCACCCATCACTGGCATATGCTAATATTGTTTTACTTCTACTGTTGTTTTGCTCCTACTCTATAAACATCAGTATTTTTGTGTGATATAGATATATATATATTTTTTTTCTTTCTCGTGTGGATGATATAGAGATGCATATATCTCTATATATCACAGACAAAAAAAAATCGATATAGACATTTATATAGATATATATATACACATATTCTTTTCTATAAGCTACGGTGTGGACGTTGTGTTCCATGTCACAGGGATGTCCAGGTGCTGTTGTGAGAAGAGCCTCTGATCGCCCCTCCCTGCTCACCTTGTCATGCATGGTCCAGCCCACGTATTTCAGATAGCTGTCGTTGAGGAAGGCGTCACTGTACAGCTTCATCCATACCCCGATCTCCTCTATGCAGATGGCCCTGATCTCTGCTATGGCATCGCTGGAGACGAGAGAGAACATCACCGTGGTGACCACGCACTCAGTGAGGTCATTGTCTTCAACACCATCATCATGGTTAACCCACCCTACAGCCTTAGAGTCAACAATCCATCATCAACCACATCAACATGATCACAATTATTATCTCTGTGGGAATGTTATTGACAACACTGCATGTTCATTGTAAGTCTGACCAGCAGGGGAAACAGACAGGTCTGGCCAAGGGAGAAGTGTGTGTGTGTGTGTGTGTGTATGTGTGTGTGTGTATGAGTGAGTGAGTGAGAGAGAGAGAGAGCGAGCGAGAGCGAGAGAGAGAGAAAGAGAGAGAGAAAGAGCGAGAGAGAGAGAAAGAGCGAGAGTGTACTTACCGATATCTGTGGACAAACACCCCCTTGAATATGGCATTCATCATGTTTTCAATCTCATCCTGGTTCTCTTGGAGCTGAGAAGGACAGTAAAAATACAAACATCATAACACCCAGAGATTAGAGCTTGACCAACACACTGAGAGGGGGTTGTGAGCATGAGTGAGTGTGTGCGCGCGCCAGCGTGCAATTGTGTGGAGAGGAACAGCAGATGGATACCCAGTGGGATCTGGTCTTGCATAACCTAGTTAACAGTCTCTGCCAGCGGAACCACAGGAGACACACACACACACACACACACACACACACAGAGCTGAACAGGAAGGCTGGCTAAATGGCCATCCTGCAGTGGGCTGCAGAGGTGTTCTTGTTGTCAGAGGTGATACACACCAGAGCAGAAGAGACCCGCTGGGGGAGTCAGGTAGAACGTAACACCAGGACCGCGCTGCAGTTCATTGGCCTAAAAAGCTCCTGACAGCCTCTCACCTCTTTACGTTTCTGCAGTAGTAACTCCAGTCTGTCGTTGGCTCTCTTGGCCACGATCTTGTTTCTCTCCGCCTCGTACTGCCGCTGGGTGTTGTCCATGTTGATGCTCAGGTTTAGAGCTACGTTCACCAGGGCTGTCATCAGCTTCATGGCTGCCGGCAGCACATACGCAGGCCGGTTAGAAAACCAAACCTCGATTCATTGCAGCGTTAAGAGAAACCTTCACGCCTCCGGCTACCACACACACGACACTGTGTCTCACCTGCGAGTGTGCTGGTGTGCCGGAAGGCTCGGACCTGGGAGTCCGACAGGCCGGTGAGGAGGGAGATGACCGTGTCCATCATGTACTCGTCGTAGATGATGCTGTACTGGCACTGGCGCACCAGGACGCTTATGAACTCGCAAAAGCTCGACTTGAACTTCTTCCACTGGGGCCCAGCGATGGTCAGAGGGTAGTCCCCGCTATCCTGCAGGAGGGAGGAAGAGGAGGTTAAAACACAGGGCCACACGATAGTGTTTCGGACGCCCAGCTGGTGAAGTGGATGTGGATGGACAGATGTGCTCTGAGCTGAGTGGATGTGTCTGGACAGATGTTCTCTGAGCTGAGTGGATGTGGCTGGACTGACGTGCTCTGAGCTGAGTGGAGTGGATGTGGCTGGACAGATGTGCTCTGAGCTAAGTGGAGTGCATGTGGCTGGACATGTGCTCTGAGTTGAGCTGAGTGGATGTGTCTGGACAGATGTGCTCTGAGCTGAGTGGATGTGTCTGGACAGATGTGCTCTGAGCTGAGTGGATGTGTCTGGACAGATGTACTCTGTGCTGAGTGGAAGTGGCTGGACAGATGTGCTCTGCGCTGAGTGGATGTGGCTGGACAGATGTGCTTTGAGCTGAGTGGAGTGGATGTGGCTGGACAGATGTGCTCTGAGCTGAGCCAGTTAAAGAGGCTTCAGGAAGAGAGCGACAAGAGGAGTTGGTATGAACCCCGTTACCTCGTCAAACTCCTCTGTCATTCTCCGGATGATCTCCGAGTTCTGCATGTTTCGGAACATCTCGCCACTGACCACACCTGAGAGGGAGCGGGGAGAGGGATCGGAGAGGGACACAAACGATCAGCATGTGGTGATCTGGTATACTGAGAGTTAGTGGTAAAACGACACGACATGTGCAGACAGACCACCGTCAGGTACAGAGATGGGATGCGCACCTTTGCAGCCGGAACACTGGATGAAGAAGTTGATGAGGTCTAGAAGGGCAACATCTCGGTCGTGCTTGTAGGACTCTATCCAGTCATCCACCACTGACTGCACAACAACACCAAACGCAACAACCACACTTAGGACACACTTACAATTAACTATCCTTCTAAAGAGCTGCAGTCTGGAAGAATTGACAGCTGAAATATTTAAAATATTGAGTGATATACTGCCCCCCTTCACACTCTCTCACACACACACACACCTGCATGGCGCTCTTTCCAAGCTTGACCACCTCGAACAGCATCATGTTTTCCATGCCATTCTCCTGATGGTGGCCGTTCATCCTGCCTGCTCCCTTCCCACCCTTCCCCTTCTCCCCGGCAGGCTTCTTCCCCTTCTTCCCCCCCTGGGATGGACAGGGACAGAGACAGAGACAGGGACAGGGACAGGGACATGGACAGAGAGAGAGGAGATAACAGTGAGGAGGGCAGGAACGGTCAGAATACGAAACGTTGCATCTTTATCACCCCCCTCCTCGTCTAGCAGCATACCTTTCCTTTAGCTGGGAGCGTGTTTCTTCCATCAGGGTCCTCAGAGAAGTCTGTGTCTGAGGAGAAGCGCGTGTCTGAATCCCTGTTGACACAAACAGCTGTTAGACAACACACAGACGCCCCGCAGCCTAAATGGCCCCCCAGCAAAGACAGCAGTGGGCTGCTGCACTCAGGGGGGGTGGGGGTGGGGGGTGCACTTACTGAGGGTAGTGGAACTCTGACGGTATTTCTGGTGCCGCTATCATTTCTGTAACATCTTCTGGACAACCTCAACTTATGACTGACTTGATATCCTCGCAAAGCAGAGGGCGACGAAGCCTTCTCATAAGACCTGGAACACAAGGCAACACATTGGTGTTCTCTATTGAAGCACAGGTGGCTCAGGTGCTGCCACAACAGGGGGGAAACAGGGTGACATATTCCACTTCAGAGAAAGCATGTTTATACAGGTAAATACATATCTGGATAAAGGGCAGCCAACTATGGATTTGGTTAGTCTACATTTCCGCAAAAATCTCAAGCAATGTTTTCACATGGTAACAGAAGGCGGACATAAGCGCTCCTGTCAGGCTCAGCTGCGTGCTCATTGGCTGCCTCCCATCTACCCTCACCATGGTTTCCAGGAAACGTCACTCAAGGCAGGAAAGAGGATCTGCCTCCATTGCCTAATATGGAAGTGTGCAATCCGCCCCGATGTACATCTCAACCAATAGAAACTAGTTATCAACACGGGCTGACATAAACAAGAGAAACAGTGGGTTGAAAGGAGAGAGTGGATCCCATAGGCCTACAAATCATATTTGAAATAATAACATTAGCGTCCGGCATGAGATTGACAAACCATTCAGACAAAGTCCCTGACGGCAATTTCTTGTTGAATTCAAGCGAGTAAGTTTACTAATTAAGTACACAGATTGTAGACTCCAGGTAGCAACGTCCACGATGGGAGGCAAGGAAAAAAACTCCACCAATTACCAAACCTGCTCTTAAACAGGGTGTGTCTTTACACCACAAGCTAGCTAGGACAGAGACAACAGTACCCGTGAACAGTGAAAGCGTGTCATCCACAAGTTTCTAGTACACACTGACATCGCATGGCACACAAACTGTAAGGTAATAAACTTTGAAGAAAAAAAAAAAAGAAAGAAAGAAAAAAGACATGGACCATAATATCGTCAACGTCACCAAAAAAAAGCATTTTATGTTGGGGTAACTCGCGGTTTTTAAGTCAACCGTTAACTTCCGATTGATCTAGGTTGCTAAGTAGACTACGTCCTGCAAAATAATGACGCTAGCCAGCCTTGCTATGCGAAATTGTCATAATGTTCATCATACATACAACACTAACTATGCAGGCCAAGCTGCTAACAAACAGCAGTCTATATAGCGTTATGTAAAGTAACCTCATGCTAGCAGCTTCCTTACATAAATTACACACTACCACTGAACTGGAGGCTAATTTACAGTTCATTTGCTGTGGCTAGTTACTGTCTGTGTATCGGCTGAAAAGTGGCGCCAACCACTACCAGCAATGCAATAAGAAAGCCACCCAAGAAATGAGAGCAGCTAGCTAACAACAACGCACGTCAACTAAGCACATCTGAACAACATCCAGTAAATAGCTCATCGGTAAAAGGATCCATCGAAGTTCATGTTAGTATGGTCCCCGTACTGCGCTGGCCAAAGGGCTGCTGTGGCGCCTGTCAAACTACTTGACGCCAGGCAGCAGCAGTATGTTGCTCAGCGCCGGGGAGACCGACAATAATACCTAGCCTACCTATTTGCTAACATTAGCCATCCGGATATAATCTGAGAAAGAAAACCATGATCATACAAAGAGAACTTTCACCAAAACACTACCGGTATAACAAGGTCCAAACCACTTCTTTAAAATAAACACGGATACTACTTTTCAATTTAGTAACTTTATGTATTTGTAAACTGGTGTTAGCTAACTAGCTAGCTTTCCTCAAGGCCTAAAATAATCTTGGTGCTAGCTATCCTAGCAGCGAATAGCTAGCTGGCTACTTCCCTGCAAAACAGCGGATCTGTCGTAGCTCGCTAGGTAATGTACAGTAAAAGCTGACCTAACAAACCTTTACCTGCTTACTTCCCCTTTGATTGTAAAATTTTAATCGCAGCGTAAAAAAACATTTGCTATAGTAAGGCAAGACCATATATAAAGAGACAAGAACTAAACATATTTCTGTCCATTTACATAAAAAACATCTCGTCCTTGCGTCGTCCATCTTGCCTCGGGAGCTCAGTTAGCTTGCTAGCTAACTCAGTAAGCTATTAGCTGGAACCAGGAGCTAGCCAACTAGCTAGCAGCTAGCAACCAAAATACAAATCAACAAACTTCTAGATTGCTCTCCGCCATTTTACAGCTAACTTACCTCGTTATCAGAATGTAGTTCCAACAGAATCCTAACTTTGGAAGTTATTGCAAAGATATCAGCGCAATTTCGATACAATTCCGTAGCTAAATGAGTTTGAAAGTGGCGGTCAGAAGCGGTTTTGGACGTTCTCTCACCCCGCTTGCTCCGTAGTACGGATTGTTGTTTCGACGACTGTGAGGGGGAAACGGTGGAGGAAATTGTGGTGCAGAGCTGCCACCTACTGGCCAAAATAGTATTTGCACGTCGGATTGCCTCCTGAGTAATGTGACATCTAGTGGGTATTTTCGCGCAGCGCTGCTGCCAGTTCAGCGTGTGTGGATTGCTGTGGAATCATTGTCCAAAGACAAAACGTGTCAAATCTATTGGACGGTTAAGTCCCACTGACATTAGCACGGTTCCTTGTGATTAGAGAGAACTGTAATATACTGTTGACAAGGACCACAATCATCCTATTATAGTATTAATAAAGCAACTAATACGCATTTGATGCGAAAAGCCATTATATAATTACAATTGGATGCACAGGAAATCAAAATATATATTGACTATTCATCACATAAGTTCTACAATTATCGTGTAAATATTTCTTCCTTTTTGTTGGCTAAATATTTCTTGGCAGGTAATTATTTAGTTCAAGTTTTTGTAAATTAGCATTTGAAACAAATACTGTATTGGTAGCTATACATATACACGTACAAGAACGAAATACTTGTTGGTTGTTCTTTTATCAAGTTTTCTAGTGGTCTATCCTATGTTTCAATCAATCCTTCCCCTAGAAGATAAACATTGCTATCAATAGCATGCTACAATATTATGACCTGGATTAATTTAATCAACTAATACACTAACCCCGCACTTACCTGTGGAAAAAGCCCAGCCAATAAAAATATCACAAAGAATTGTTTAATCGTAATTGTTTATTGTTTACTCTTGGTAAAGCAAGTGATTAAGTGACATATGAGAGGGAAATTTCTGGAACATAATTCAAAATGAAAGTCAGCCTGTCATATTGTCTGATGAAGCACACTAAATTAAATATAAACATTCTGAAGTGGAGGAAGCTACATAGAACACAAGTGCAGGAATACACATAAAACATGTAAAAAGGATGATTCTGTCCACTTGACGACAGGCCAGTGAGAAACAAGTAATCCACAACTGGGAGCTATACAGTTAGGAAAGACATGTACCCCAACTTTGTTACTCCCCTGCAAAAAAAAATAGTTCAATGAACTTGTAGCTATGAGGAGATGGTTATATGGTATACAGAAATGATCTGACAGTGAAGTTGAGGAAAAACACTACAAACAACTGCAATGAGAAGGCACATCTGGCAGGAGCTGTGGTTGAACATTGCAGTTTAAAGACCCAGCAATCAGACCCAGTGAGCCTTCCAAATAAGGCTGTTTCGTATTTACAAATCATTAGTGTAAATCCAATCAAAATATTCATAATTCCCATAGCTATATACAGTAGATTCTGAAATATAATACATCTTTATATACATTTATTATGGTGACAAGCCTGACTCCAGAGCTGTGTGCGTTTCAACCAACTAGCTGTGACGTCATCAACCCCTTCAAACCAAACATAAGATAAGAGGCATGGCTAGTTAGCCCATCCAGCTCCAGTAGGCTGTGCTATTGTCAACAGGTGCAGGTAGTTGCAGAAGCAGCATTTTTCCAAGCACATCTCCCCTGGGTCTCTTAGGAGTAGGTCTTGATCTTCTGGATGATGGTCCCGCAGCAGATGGGACACTTGCTAAGGGTCTCGGAGCACTCCTTGCAGGTGACCAGGTGGCCGCAAGGGATGAAGACGATGCACGTGTCTCTGTCCATGCACACTTTGCACTGTTTCTCCCTCTGCAGCTTCCGTAGTTTCTCGAGGGGGTCGTCATCTGAATGAGACATACAGTGATTGGCATGTTAAGAAAGTACTGGTACCTGTGGTATATAGGGGCTTTTCTGAAAATCCCCTTCAACACAGGCCTAGCTACAAAGTATAGTTCCTTTTGTGCTGTATGCTACAGTTAGGACGACGGTGAAAACGAAACCAAATAAGTAGAGCAAGTGGCATTTCCTTGACACCTGACCTTTGCTTGTGTATGCACCACGAGACACACACCTTCTGGTTCGTTGGACACTGCTGATTTGCTGTCTGGGGCCCGACATAAGCAGTCTTGGAGCAGGGCCTCCAGGGTGCTGTAGGCACCGCCAGTCTTCTGTATGTGCTCCAGGATAGTGTTCTCCACTAGGCTGCCCTCCAGACCCATCTCCAGGGCCTTCTGGGCCAACGGGGTCTGCAGCACCTGGGGGTCTACAGGGAACACAGCCGGGGAACACAGGCTCAGGCAGGGGAGGGAACCGTCTCTGGGTGACCAGGAAATGTTTCTTGCCATGTGGAAAGCATAGGGTCATCCACACTCACCATGGCCGTGGCTTGAAAATCCATTCTGATGGCGTGATGCCTGGGAATTCAATAAAAAAAAGGTTTTGACAGTATTGAAACTGGGTGATGATCAACCATGTATCTGTTGACATTGTCTGTAAATTGTGGTTTGGGCAAGGGCTACAGTTAGTCACAACCCGATGACTTACAGAGTTCCTTTGTGGGGATTGCAGTTGAACATTGTTGACAAACTCAGGTCCTTTCTCTGCCAAAAGGAAGCTGCACCTGGTTCAAATCCAAAGAAAGACTCTTTACAGACACTCTACTGTACAGTCTCTTCCAAACTCACTACAGAGTTTGGAAGCGCTGTGGGCTCCACTCAGAGCAATAAAGCTGTTTGATGCAGGGTTCATAAAAGGCAGTGGCGGTGTGTGTGTGTGTTTACCCAGGGTAATGTTTCGCATGCTCCTCCCAAGGATCCTCCTCTGGCTGCCAGCCCTTCAGTCCGCCTCCACAGCGGAAACAGGACACTTTATCTGGAGCTCCTGCAACACACACACACACACACACGCACACGCACACGCACACACAAATCACTGTCTAGAGAAGGTTTGATTTTCATATTGAAAACATCCTGCTTTGCTCAGTCTCTGCATTAGCTACCTGTGCTGTAAAATCCTGCCCTGGCCAGCCTTTCTCGGTCAATGGGGTGCTGGATTGAGGCGAAGCTGCGCAACCTGTCCTCAAAGCTCTCCATGGGGACTTGGGGCCCAGAGCGTCCTCTGCTCACCCCCTCTTCCTCTGTAGCAGCCTGGGAGGGCACGTTCCCCACATCGTGCCCCAGGATGAAGTAGCAGTTGGGGAAGTGCTTGGAGTGCTCCCCCCAGGCCGTGTCCCCAGCCTCCCAGCCAGACAGCATCCCACCGCAGCAGAAGCACTGCACCCTGTCACTCTCCCCGCTGCTGTAGAACCCAGCCTGGGCTAACTCGAGGGGCCTCACTGGGGTCTGGGAGGGCCACGAGTCGAAGGTCCTCAAGCGGGTGTCTTCACTGCTCATGTGGGGGGCTATGGGGTACGTGGACTCGTCCACTACCTCCCCCGTCCGCAGGCGGAACTCCCTGTCCTCTGCCTCCTCGTTGTAGGGGGAGCCGTTGGTGAGCGCTGGGGCGTTGTGTCGGTAGGTACAGCTAAGGAACTTGCAGCTCGGGGAAACCTAGAGCAGAGAGGATGAGGAAAAAGGTTTGCCAGCTGTACCCAGAGAATCAATATTCAAAGTGCACCTTCAAATCAGAGTGATCCTCATGGCAAGTTTCATCGGCCGTACCTCCAGGTGCCTCTCAATAGGAGCGTCCCCACCACACCAGTTCTCCACCGTCTTCTGGCAGCTGAAACAGCAGACCCGGTCGGCTTGGCCCGTGAAGTAGAACCCGGCCCGGGCCAGCCTCTCTACTGACACCTGCTGGGCCAGGGTGGAACCACGGAACGAGTCCAGACGAGAGTCCATCATAGACCAGTCGACTGAGTGGTCTGTCTCCAGGTCGCTATCTCCTCTGCGGCCGGACATTGTGACGGACAGTCAGGGGAAGGAGCTATGGAAATAGAATGGGATGGTTGAAGAGCAAAGACCCAGAAAGTACAATCCAGTACAATTTCAAAAAAGAACTACACAAATGACAGATATGAGGTTGATGCCCTACAACACTGTGACCACTACAATACAAAAATCACCCCAGTTCCCAAAACAAACAAAAACTCAAATAAAATGTGTAAAATGTTTTTTTTTAAGGCCAAAGGTCAGGTGAGGGTGCTGTAGTGTCTGCCTGCCGATGGCATCACAGCCCTGGATTTCGAGCGCTGTGCCTTTAAGAGTGGCAGAGGGCTTGTGCTCACATGGAGGCGTTGGCTGCTGCATGTGAGCGGGGAGGAGGGGGGAGGAGGGGGGGGGTGAAAAAGCAGATTTCTTTCTCACTAGAGCATGTGTGGATCCGTGACTATCCTGTCAAACAATTTGTGGGTGTGGGACGTGGCTGGGAACATAACAATCCTAACAAGCAATGATCCCCTGAAAGGAATTTAACAAGTGATTTCCTTTTGCCCTGTGGGCACTTCGATTCCTGAACAGCAAAAAGATGATTCTGTCTTGACGACTAAATACCTTTTTAGATAAGCTAAACGTCTGGCCCGTGAGCGAGATGTATGAGATGTACACATCCTAGAAGCTTTTCAAGCATACACGCTAGTGACACTGGCTTAATTTGACAAAGCATGACTGCGTTACAAACAGCTGATGAAGACAGAGGTTAGGGTTAGCACATAATACCGAGAAGGGAGTTCCTCCCAGAACAAGATACAGGGTTACTGTTGCTGACACACCTCAGGTACAGTGCTGTTGTATACACACCTAAGGTACAGTGCTGTTGTATACACACCTCAGATATAGTGGTCCTGTTGTATACACACCTAAGGTACAGTGCTGTTGTATACACACCTAAGGTACAGTGCTGTTGTATACACACCTAAGGTACAGTGCTGTTGTATACACACCTAAGGTACAGTTCTGTTGTATACACACCTAAGGTACAGTTCTGTTGTATACACACCTAAGGTACAGCGCTGTTGTAAACACACCAAGTGGAGGGGGAGGGACAATGCCCATCAGAATATGCTTAACAGAACTAACGCTCAACTTCCCCTTCAGAAGGGGGAGGGGGGGGGGGGTGTTCATTCAGAATTTTGCTTTATTTTGTGGGGATTCCCCTGTCTGTGAATGTTGCTCTAAAATGTTTCCCTTGAATAGTTTTTGGGGTTGGCATTAGAGGGTGTGAATGATCATAATCACCAAATGTATTAGATTCAAGGCTTTACACACATCCACTTTGCAAATCTGCTTTTCTGTTTCCTTCTGGACAGGCAAACAATCTCAACTGAACCCTGATTAGAACATGAATGCACCAGCTGACTCCATATTGATCTGTAGTCAATATTACTTTTTGGACCTCCACGATGGAACATTTAAACTAGAGTTTAAGGGGGGAAAAAGACTAACAAGCCAATCGGAAGCCTCCCTGGTCGTGGAGGTGGCACTGGGGTCGTCAACGTGATGATGATCACTCAAATTGAATTGTTTGAACTAGAACAATCTAGAAGGATCACAAAGCCTTTGGCCCGGGTAAACGATATAGCACAATAGATGCACGTGTCAACAGAGTAAATGACAGACTTAACAGTGACAGCTGGGACGATTCTTGATATAACAAGTCTGATAGGAGCATTAAGCATTGATCAATGCGATTTCTGACTTACAATAACATCGTGTTTCTAATACGTTTTCACTAAAACGGTATTTATCTTACTATTTGCCATCTGTATACCCCTTGATCATATCTTTGGCTACGACAGTTGCCTGGGTCCAACATGCACGAATGTGTTTGTTTGTGCTAGGTAGCTAGGTGGCCTAGCTTGCGAAAAGAAAAGTCTTAGCTAGCAATATAACAAACAACATTAAATATAATAGGAAAATATATAGATTCTTACGTTCGATAAATTATACGCCAGTGGACTTTGATCCCGGTCCAAAACAGTTCCTTAGACTTCAGCTGTGCCCTTTACTCTCCGAACAAGTAATGTCGCTACGACCCTGCAGACAGGAAGTAAATTTAGCCTGGCAGTCTAGTGCGCACCACTCTCGGCGCAACACATCTGATCCCAAAGATTTCTGACGTAGTGGGGTAAAATCATGAGAAAAGGACTGAAGATCCCCAAAGTTAAAGATAAAATATATGTACAACCATGTGATTAAAATACACCTTAATCTTCATGGCAATTCATTTTAATTACAATTTGCATTTTCACCTTTTAATCAACTATTCTGTATAGAACAGACCTGAGAAAGGATTCTCTACAGGTTACTATATGGTATAGTACATGACATGAATATGAACATGAACAGGAAACAATATAATATAATCTAACCGTGAGTTTATCCTATGCCAAGTAAGGGGATTTCATAAGGCAAAAACAGGATATGGCGATGAATGGAAAATATCGTTGCAATCTTAACATAGTCTGAGGTTGTCATTTAAAAGGGATCTGAGCCCACACGTGATTCGTGAAAGGCTTGAAGCGAGACTCGGATCCTCACTGGCAGCCTGGCACACATCCGATTCTGTGGCCTCATCATGGAGTTTTTCCTTTGCGTATAAGTCCGTTTCCTCTGTCTTGATCACAGAAACCAGTTGCATCTCAACTCAACTGACAGAACTGTGCATTTGAACACAATATGTGGTTATTTAAAAACGAATATCCTATTTCACTTTGTTTAATTAAAATATATTGGCTTTACTCTAAATGAATTTATCTTATTTCATTTTGTCACCTTGCAAAACCCTCACCTGGGCCTAAAGGCCTACGTAGACATATGGTTTGTCGTCTATTATGAGGTAACAGTTTTATTGTGTCTATCACGACATTCGGGCAAAATGTCGCGTCGAAAACCCATGCACGAACATGTAGCCTGCCAAAGAATGACTGATAGTTTGTTTGAAAATGCACTTGAGGCTGCGAAAACTTCTACAATTGATGTGGAACAGATCTAATAGTGGATTTCAATGCACTCCATACGTACGTGATATCAGAAGTCTTCAAAGCAATGGATTCTATCGGGTTTACGTGGGCGAGACTGAGATTCCGGAGAGTCTTCTCACCGGGGACATCACTAAGGCCACATCAATGAATATCACGGAGAACCGTCAAATCTGGAGCATCCTCCACGCAGGCGGCCAAAGGGGATGGGTGCCGTGGAATTACAAACTTTTATTTCACTGCAACGGGGTCTCATCTATTAAACCATCTGCTGGGATATTTGAGGAATTATGCTACAGCTTGAGAGAGAATTACGGAAAATGTGCAATTGTGGTCAATCCGCAGTACTCAAGGACTTGGACGTGTGGGTATGCATCAAGTCCCTCTTGGATGACTGATCATCACTTGCCTTCGGGCCCGGTGGAACTCCCACCCATAACCTGCTGCCCGGAGGTAGCGCGTTCTTACGGCCACGAACTTCTTCAACTGCCCTTCCAATGCGCGCACTTGAGTCCACTAAACAGTGCGTGGTCTACAGTCAAGTGGTTTGCAAGCAATAACCGAGGGAAATACTCAGAGATCATCTACGACCATGACACTCGACGTAAATTAATCTACTGGACTGAACTAATGGAAGGAGCTTTGAAGATAATGACCAAGAGGAAATGGGAGGAAGCTGGCTCTCGGGTCTGGAAAAATGAGAGCTTTTACCTCAACGACTGACGAGGACAGGGTGTTTCCAACCTAACGCTGCGTTCACGTTGTAGATTCATTGAAGTGCTGAACCAGAAAACATGGCAAGCGTCTTTATTTTAAAACCTGATACTTTTTCCTTGTTGAATATCAACAGTGTGACCTTAAACCTAAAACACAGATGAATATTAAGGCCTAACGGGAAGATATTTAGGTGGTTTCCAACAGATCAGTTAGCCAAGCCATAGCTTATTAAAGATACAGTTAGTTGGGTGAAAATCACTTATCATTTACAAAAGTGTTTTTTGTCATGCATTTGTATCCATGCAAAAGTGATACAACGACAAAGAAACAATAATTGACTTTTAATTAATGTAATTTTATTACTTTGGAACTGATGAATTACTGAATCGTTACAATTGTTTCCTTGAGCAAAACTTCTTTAAACAGACCTTTGTAATAGTCTAAATGGCAATGTTGCCAGGCTTTGCCAGGCCAATTCACAAAAGCATGTTAGTCTGCAACCTCTCAGTTCATTGTTATATTCCAAGGGGCACTTTCCACAGGTACAGCCCAAAAATACCTATGGACACAACTGAATACCACCAATCAACAACAAAGCAACAAAAGTCAACTTGGTAGTTTAGGGAAATGCCTCAACAGTACTTCTATGTACAATCACTGTATTAAACACAGTTCACATCTGACAAATGGTCACCCAACACCATTTAGGTTAGAGGAAATTCTATTTGAATAGGAGGGTAGTCAGACTAATCTGCCAGAGCAAATACAACATGCGATAATGAGAAATGAGATGTGGTGAATACTTCACAAGCACAGGCCTGTTTAATGGGCAAACTTACAAAATATTATTTAAAAGGAACAAAACACACAACTTGGAATGAAAAAACAATGACAGGTGAACTTTTTCAAACGAAGTCCATTGTTTCGACAACACACAACTTGTACATATATGGTGATTAATTTAATCACGCCATAACAATAACAATCACCAAGCAGTAGATATTTTAAAACGTGCTTTTTAGAGACTAAACTTGAATCGTTCCAACTTCATACAAAATACATTTCTCATCTCCAAGATCCATTTCAAGTCAGATTCCTCCTGTCAGGATGACTCTTTCAAAGAGTCAAAGTCAATCCACAACAGCTAACCCTCATCATCTGTCTCTCCTCTGATCTGATCTCTAACCTGGCATGGTGAAGAGAACCAAAATCTCAATGCAAGCTAAAGCTTATGCTGGTGAAAGGCAAACGAGGGCAAGGGTGGAGGAGCGACAGGGAGTAGACGTGGTGAGACGAGGAGAGAAGAGCGAAGTAAGACTTGAGCAGACCTAGACCCTCAAAGCTTTCCTATAGGTCAGCCCTCCACCATCCTGCGCAGCAGAGTACCCAGACCTCCCTTGGCCACCTGCAGAGGCGTCTTCTCCTCCTTGTTCTCGATGTAGATGCTGGCTCCGCGCTCAACCAGCAGCTTGGCTGCCTCCACCCGCTCTTCGTCGCATGCCAGGTGCCTGTGGAATCCCCACCCACAGACACAGAGCCACATCAAAAGAGCATGGAATTGGAGTCCATTTGTGACGCTCAAAGCAAGAATGAGATCTTCAAACGGTTCTCCGCATGCACAGGAATACTACACCTCCGTGAGACCCAGATCTTACTGGACATGAGCCCATTCCCAGAGTTTATGTTGCTGTCTCTGAAGCTGAACCTTGGGTCCTTAATATCTTTACTTCCTATGGCCACATATCATGTGCCTGTTGTGTGCCTTAAAATCAGGTGCTATTAAATTGACTATCAATACCAAAGGCAATTCAAGTGCTACCTACATTTTAGAATGCTCTTCTGGATCAATTAGGTCAACTAAATAGGCTGGCGTCAGTTCTTGAACTTACAGTGCCGTGTTGCCCTCTGAGTCCTGGATGTTGGTGGAGGCTCTATGCTGTAGAAGCAGCTGGATCAGGCGGTAGTTGCCCTTGGCTGAAGCTCTATGGAGGGGAGTGGACTCCAGCTTGTTTGAGGCATTGGGGTCAGCCCCGCTTTCCAACAACACAAGGGCTATCTGATAAGAAGCACAACAGCATTAAAGATTTTATCTGTGTAAATATGGGCTTTGATACTGTCCCAAATATCGAGACCAGTTTGTCAAAGATATCTGATTTCAGATGCAGGTATTTCTACTAAGCTACAGAAAAATGTGATTTATACAGGAATACAGCTGAATAATAATATATGTTAGTATATATAGGTTGATGCATGTTGGTGAAGGGGCACTGGGATGCCAGAAGTACCTCATATCTGTCTTTAGAGGCTGCATAATGCAGAGGAGTGCAGCCATTCTGGTTTACCGAGTTCAGCTGGGCTCCTTTGGATATTAGAGACTTGACTATGTCTTCCCTGCCTGCAGATGCAGCTATGTGGAGGGGAGTCCAAGAGGCCTGGAACAACAAGGACCATTGCTGTCAAACCTTGCCGGTCATAATCTCATAATTTACTTTTTTTAACAGAGAAGTCACAGAAACCACATGTTAAGCAACCAGAGATTTCTTTGCATGGAATTTACATCATCTTTGAGGTCCACTTCAGCTCCTAGATCCAACAGGAATTCCACAATATCTGTGTGTCCAGCAGAACATGCCCAGTGAAGAGCTGTTCTGTGATCCTGATTACAGAGGAGCAGAAATAAACGGGATAATGAGAACGGTGGCCAGAATTTTTACAAACAAATAAACTAGCCATCTTGACATCTGGCTGTTAGTCTAGCTGTTCAATGCATTACATTTCTCATAACGGTACTGCCTTCAAAGTGAACTTGTGAGATAGAGTACTGTAATGACTTACTTGGTCCGTTTTAGAAGTGAGCGACTTATCAGTTAAAATTAATTGCTTCAGTTGGTCAAACTGACCTATGTATGCCAGATTACAGACTTCCACATTTGATACTGACCCCGCCATAGTCATCAATTGCACCACTAGGCTATCTTAATCCTTTACTATTTTAAATGAAGACGGAAAATCATCAACATGACTCAGGATATTGCGAGTTCTACTTCCGTATGTTAAACGGTTGCGACCTGAGTAACATTTCAGAATAAAAGCAGTAGCGCGACTGTTCATTTGCTGACACAATCTTGCGCTGCCATAGAACCTTTATTTTGAGGAAAATCTAAATTCCGGAAAACCAATCAAAATGTTTTTTTTGTGTTCGTACGAGTCGACCCCAATCGACACATTTTCACCGTAGCTGGGCACAGAACTGTCCCCAGCGTTTTCTTGAAATACAACCTATAAACAAATAAACATATATTTCTTAGTTACGAAGGGATAGCGTTTTAAATTCCAGACAGACATGGCGGCAGTAGTTGTAAGTTTGCTAATTGCAATCTCCCGTTTCGAGTACTGAACGTATTAGTCATATTAGCTAGCTCGTTAGCTAGCTTGCTAGTTAGTCTAGCTAACAAGAAACTAATATGTGGTTTTCTAGAGAGATACACAATTTTTATACATGCGCTAGAATATAGCTCTTATGTTAAGATGGCATTTTTTCATATCTGATATTCCTTGCGTTCAATGTAACTAACCGGTGTTGTTGTCTACACGTTCTATCAACCCCTTAACCCGTTTATGATAGTCCGCTACCATCATTTGCGACACACTGCTTAATCAACCTTATCTACAACCAGCAACGGTCACTTATCAACAGCCTGCTGTTTTTGCCAATCAACCCCATGGGGCCCAGTTATTGCCTCAAAATAATTCAGAGTTCAGAATATTGACTTGACTTAAGAAGAATGCACAAATTGCCCATACATGCCAATCCAAAAACGTGGTGGAGTTCAGTTTTGGACAAGGATCCGTCAATCGAAATTAAACCTATTCCCTCAAATCTAGGACTTCAGGACCCATGTTGACCAGTCATGCAGATATTCGGAGGAATTTGTCAATATTTACTACGAGTGCATGGACAAGAAGCGGCGGGTAAGTGACAGCATACTGACCGATATTTTGCTACCTTATCCTTGTCCTGTTAAACGTGTCGCTACAAGGCTAATGACCGTTGTGCTGAATACGTTCATTATAGAACCTCACTCGTCTGTATCTGGACAAAGCAACTCTGGTGTGGAACGGAAACGCAGTGTCCGGCCACGATGCCCTTGGAGAGTTCTTTGAGTCGCTTCCATCCAGCGAGTTCCAGGTTCACACACTGGACTGTCAGCCAGTACACGGTAAGGCCATCTCAAATCACTGAATAGCAGGCTGCTCACATCCAACCACACTATACAGTCCCTGACAAAAGTCTTGTCGCTTATCCATTTTGTAGAAACAAAAGCTTATAACCTGACTTTAAATTAATCGATTGGTTGTAGAAATGTCTCATATGAAAGCTAAAACCTTCCCAAATTATGCTCAATATACAAAAAGAAATTTGCTTCACTGAAGAAAGATTGATCATTTAATGAACACAGAAAGGTCAGATTTTGACAAGACAAAAGTCTTGTCGCCTACGGAAAATTGAACAAATAATTTACTTCAAATACAAAAATATGTTGCATAACGTCAGTGAATTAAGTAGTGGTGCTGTGAGATCCATATTTAATATCTTGTATGACTTCCAGGACTGCATCCATGCGGTTCGACAATGATTCATACAATTTGTTGATGAAGTCATCAGGAATAGCAAAGAAAGCAGTCTTAAATGCCTCCCAGAGTTCATCAAGATTCTTTGGTTTTGCCTTCCATGCTTCCTCTTTCATTCTATCCCAGACATGCTCAATGATGTTAATGTCTGGTGACTGGGCTGGCCAGTCCTGGGGCACCTTGATCTTCTTCGGCTTGAGGAACTTTGATGTAGAGATAGAAGTATGCGATGGAGCACCACCCTGCTGCATAATTTGACCCCTTTTATGGTTGAGAATGTAAGAGGTAGCTAATACTTATATTTCAGGCTATTGATATTGCCTTGCACCCTGCAAATGTCTCGCACAACCCCATACTGGATGTAACCCAGACCATGATTTTTCCGCCACCAAACGTAACTGTTTTCTGGGTGAATCTTGAATCAATGCGGGCTCCAGTAGGTCTCCTGAAATATTTGCGGCAGCTGTGATGTAATTCAACCGAGAATTCATCTGAGAAATCCACCACTGCCACTTTTCCAGTGTCCATCCTTTTAGCAGGCTGTGGGCCTTGGCAAATACCACACGGTTTTTTAATTGCTTTTTGTTTAGTGCTGGTTTCTGTGCACTGATTCGACCATGGAGGCCATTTCGAGACAGAATTCTACAAATTGTTCTGGTTGACACAGGGACTTGAGGTGACCAGGCCTGGTGGAGCTCTGCTGCAGTAGAAAAGGGGCTAGCCTTGGATTTTCGAATCAACAAACGGTCCTCCCGGGCAGTTGTCTTGCGGGGTCTGCCGGACCTGGGCTTGTCAAAAACATCTCCAGTCTTTTCAGATCTTTTTCTTATTCTTTGAACTTGACGCTGAGACTCATTGAAGGTGTCAGCCACCTCAGCAGTGTATCTGGTCTTCAGCCTCTTGATAATTAACGCTTTGGTCTCAGGGTGGATATTAGGCATGTTTTCAGAGGTCAAGTTGCAGTTGATGTGAAGGTCTGGTGTGCTGGGGTTCTTTTTATACACACACACTAATTGATTGATCAGGAACTGATCACAGGTGAGGCTGTAATCTAGGATTGGGTGCATCATATGACAAGGCGACAAGACTTTTGTCTTGCCAAAATCTGACCTTTCTTTGTTCATTAAATGATCAATCTTTCTTCAGTGAAGCAAATTTATTTTTGTATATTGAGCATAATTTGGTAGGGTTTTAGCTTTCATATGAGACATTTCTAAAACCAATCGATTAATTTAAAGTCAGGTTATAAGCTTTTGTTTCTACAAAATGGATAAGCGACAAGACTTTTGTCAGGGACTGTATAGGGAAGCCTTTTTGCATGTAGTTGTAATATCGATGTATATCTTTCACAGAGCAAGCAACTCAAGGTCAGACCACGCTTCTTGTGGTCACTGTGGGAATGGTGAAGTTTGATGGCAACAAGCAGAGATACTTCAACCAGAACTTTCTCCTGACGGCACAAGCTTCACCCAACAGCGATCAACCTGTTTGGAAGATAGCAAGTGACTGCTTCCGTTTCCAAGACTGGAACAGCTGAAATGACCTGTGGCGTCCTTCTCATTTCTCTCTTTTCTGGATGTTACCATATCCCGTTTGAGTGAAAAGCTGCGAGTTGTAATGTGTAAAGTATACTGTGTGCCTATTTCTTTTTTCTTTTTTTATATAATACAAAAATGTATAATAAAAAAAATGTACATTTATTCATTACAATGCAACCCTTTGACATTTTAGGGAAAACATTAAATGTTCAGTTAAGACATACTGGACTTTGAGGGTATACATTTACATACCTGACTTTTGAGCCACAAGTGGGAAAACCCCATACACAACATTCACAATAAGAAAATAACCAAAAACATCTTTGGGGGTCAGAATTGCCCATTTAACTGGTAACTGATAACAGACTGTTTCACAGTAGCAAAGTTATCCTTGTAACTGCTTGAGTAGGATATCAAGTTGTAGTAGTTTGCCTTTTTTGTGCTGGAACAATTTTAGATGCACATAAATATTCTACATACAAATCCGCACAAATATGCACATAAATAAGTCTAGAAAGAGAATAATCCTATACAGATACTCATTGCCAATTAAATATATTAAATAATAGTCTTTCCTGAGTCATTTAGGATTTGTCATTTGACAGTAAAAAAAAAACAGCAAAACACAACACACAAGCAATAATATCATGGATGGCCAGACCAAAATAGTGCAATTTGGTGGTGTGGCATTTAGAAACAGATAGAAGGTTCTTCAGTTGTAGTGCTAAACAGGCTGAGAAAGTGTTGACGCATCCTGCCTGTTCTTCTCAAGGTCTGAAGGTCTGTTTTGCTCTTGCACTTTACCAGCATGATAGTGGACCAGCTGATTTACAGGCCGCCCAAGCGGAAGAAAGAGAAACCCCCTGAAATACTACACTACTTCCCTACTGTACTACGCTGACCTTTCGGTCCTGTCAACAGTCAAACCCTATCTAAACTTCACACAGACGCATGCATGTACTGCAAGTCTGAGCGAGGGATGTTGGAAGGCACAGGAAACATCCCTACTCCTGTTTCTACCACCAGGGGGCAACACACACCTGCAGCTCTGATGGGCTCATGCCACCACCCACGCACAGCAACAACAAGCAGCAAAAAAAGGAAATAATTAACGAAGCAGAGGCAGAACATTTTCCCAAAGTACAATATAGTGACATGAGGACGGCCGGTGTGTGTTTCTAAACCTTCCACGGAACGTCCAACGTTCCACTTGAGGTCCCTGAAAGTCGAGGTCTACTGCATCTCTAATCAGGCTCCAAGGATATGCGATTTTCAACAACACACTTGAGACTCACTAGCCAAGGCAGACTGCACAGAAACCCACAGTGAAAGGCAGCACAGAGCTTGAATTACCCTTCATATCAACAGAACCAAAAACATATCTGTTTTCCAAAACCCTTCAGTGATTAGGATCTCCGCATGGGAAGCCTTAAGAGATCCATATCGTGCTTCTCAGCATGCCAAGTCAACTTAGAATCAAACAAGTCTCCGGCGAATGAGGGACCGTCATGCTCGGGCGCTGATCCGTTTCAAATATACAAGGCGTGAAGTGAAGCTTGAGACGCGTACATGTGCGCACAACACGGATGATGGCGAGACGTGGGCTGGGCTAGAATATGGGCTAGGCTAGCCCTGCTCCTCACTTCCCCCCGTACATTCTCTCTATGTGGTGGAGATAGTGGTTCTTCAGCTCCTTCCTCTTCAGCTTGAAGGCGTCCGTAACCAGGCCTGTTTCTGGGGTCCACGGCTCAGGACTCAGGTGGACCTTCACAGGGATCTCAAACCTCTGCAGCTTGACTGGAGGAGGGGTACAGAGGGGAGGAGTTAAGGTAGGAGCCGGAGCCATCTTAGACTGGAGGGAAACGGCTAGCTGTCATATGGACAGTACAACACAAGGTTATTCAGGGCAATGGAATTATTCTAACAAGGCAAGTTAATAGCCATGTAGTCAAAATACAAAAACGAGCAATACGAGTAGAACCAGCAATAAAAAAGAATTGCAATAGTACATCAACAATATCTCTAATAACGTAGCAAAAATACTAGCGGTGGAAATGAATGGATCGTTTAGATTTCCACTCCAAAAAGCAATTCCATGACCAGATCCTAGTGTTGATACTCATGCTGCACACTAACTGCTGCTGGTGATATTGTTGGCCGTTCTTACTGGACGTGGCGACCTGGCGAATCTCCCTCAGGACCTCCCTCTCCATGTCAGGGTGGGTACACAGCTCCTCCCAGCTGCCCTCCACACCCCTCCGCCTGGCCAGGTCAGTCAGACTCTTCTGGTTAGGCACCACAAAGCTGATCACATAGTTCTGGTCACTGTGGAGGGGGTCAAGAGGTGAAAGGTTAGAGATCCGAGGACGTAGTTGACGGCTCAGGGATGTTGCGGGGTGTCATGGTGTCACCTGTTGGCGTAGGCACAGATGTTGTCAACGAGAGGGCATGTCTTCAGAGAGGACTCCACCTTGCCCAGAGACACGTACTCCCCAGCCTGCAGCTTCACCAGGTCCTTCTTACGGTCTGACACCACAAAACACTGAATCACACCCTGACCAGCAACAACAGCTTAAAGCCCATCTTTGTTTTTGGTGTGGCTTTCGTTGAAGCGTAAAAAGACTGAGCTCCTGAATGGATGTGAAGGTGAAGGCGGTTGTGCGCGGCACCTACCCACTATCTGCAGGCAGCCGTCAGGGTGGATCTCTCCCACATCCCCAGTGCAGAACCACCTCTGCCCACTGTCATCCACAAAGAAGTCCTGGTTGTTACTCTCCTTCCCATAGTAACCCATGGTGACGTTGTGACCGCCAATCAGGATCTCCCCACGTGGGTGGGGCTTGTCCCGCATGGTGTAGCCCCCTGGAGGGAAACGGGGGGGGGGGGGGGGGGGGGTCAGCAGGTGAGGAACAAACTAGAACATCTTCATGGTCATCTTAAATCAACACTGAATCAGTGTAGTTATCAGAAAGCCTTGTGAGTGGGTGTGTTTGTATGGTACCTTCCAGCCAGTCACGGAGTTTGACCTCACAGCATTTCAGCGGCGAGCCCACTCGACCTGTGCTGTAATCTTCCACTGCACAGACCCAGAGACAGAACCCTTACATAAGAAACATGACCCCCCCTCTCTCTTCGTCCCCCCACCACCACCTCCACCTCCCCTACCTAGAGTGATGGTTCCGGCTCCGCAGGTCTCAGTCAGCCCGTAGCCCTGGCCAACGGGGCAGCAGAAGCAGGCGTTCATGAAGAGCTGCGTGGCGGAGGAGAGCGGAGCTCCGCCGGACAGCATCATCCTCACCCGGCCTCCCAGAATGCTCTTCACTTTACGGAACAGTAGCCTGGACAGAGACAGAGAGACGCACAGCCAACACAGTCAACACATACGTTTGTAGAACGTGCCTTTTAATGTGCGTTGTGTGTCTACCGCGATGCAACGTCACACAAGGCCTTACACGTTGCAGAGCGGCGCATCGTAGCCCTTCTTCATCTGCTCCAGCTTGTAGTTGTACCCAAGTTTGAACAGAGTCTTCTGAACGTAGCTCATCTCCTCCACTTTGCTCATCACATTCTTGTGAATGCGGTCCAAGATTTCCTGGTTTACAAGCAAACAAACATACTGACCGACCAAGGTAGCGGTATTCAGAGAGCCAATACAGAAAGAAACGATGGAAGAGAGACACGGTGAGGGAAAGACAACAGATACAAAATCACAGAAAGAAAGAAAGAAAAAGAAAGAGAGAGAGAAGAGCTGGGTCTTACAGGTACAGCAGCCATCAGGGTCGGTCTGAGCACAGTGCTGTCCCCTTTGCAGCCTCTCTTGATCTTGGTGGACTGGAAGGACACAAGAAGGACAAACATAAGGGCTAACCCAATCAGCTTGGAGGGCTGCAGGGGTCAGCTCCGCCCCCCGCACGAACCCTGCTGCCATTCATTACCTGATCAGACAGGGTCTGCGGGGACGAATACCCGATCCGACATCCGTACGCCACGCACGAGATCTCTGCGGTCAGCTCCAGCACGTGAGCCAGGGGCAGGTAGGCTATGTATGTGTCTGTAGACCTGTGTGTGTGTGGAGGGGGGGGGGACAGATCAGATTTGATTGATCAAGGACAGGAAGACAACTGATGACGTAACGACAAAGCAACGAAGGCGCAAAACACAAGAGCCTGATTAGCTGACTGTGTATGCCATTGGGCAGTTGATTCGCTCATAAATTATGCCAGTGATGCAAACCTACCCTATCCAGTATTCGATTCACAACTGCCTGTCATGCCAGAGATCAGGTTGCTTGGATTGAATCCTGACTCCCTTGCGCGCCGGTGGAGCCGCTTGTTACAGACCAAACAGCAATGTCAGAGGCTGGCCTCTCCACCTCCCTGTTCACTGCAACACAAACAGCCACACGATCCATGAACAGCCGGTACTACCACCAGCCATCTATCCGACAGCCTTCAATAGCTCTTCTGGAAGGGCAGAAGCTCCAAGCTTTTTAGCACATGAACCACAGGCATGGGGAGGTGAGAGGGATGGTGACTCACAGTTTCGCTTCGCCCCCAGCTGCTCCACGAGCTGTGCATTGCTGTGGCATCCAGTCCCATAGCGGGTAGCCCTCAGCACTGAGCTTCACCTGGTCCACACAGATCACATGCTCCAGCCCCGGGATCTGAGGCAGCATGCCCTGAAGGAGGGGAGGGGGAGGGGAGGGGGAAGAGGTCGCAGGTCACAACAGCTGTACAGGATGCACCTGTCACCACACTGCTGTGGCTCTGTGGAGCAGCTCTGTGGAGCAGCTCGGCTACACGATGAGACGACGCGGTTCTGCTACACCACTCGTGCTTAACACCTGCTTTCTGTCCTCAAATACCACGTCATCTCAGTCCATATCTTTCAGCCAATGAGCAGCGGAGGCATGGTTCCTACTTCCTTGTTGTTACACATGCATATGTTTCACTATGACTGTTGAATTCATACATTTAGCAGATTCTTTTTTTTAATTTATAGCACATCAGTCATGAAATAAATCAAACAACATACAAAATACACACACACATATATATCCGATAAAATGAATAAATCTAGCTTCTGATCCTGTAGATTTAAGGTGATGTGGCAGTTCCTTTTCACCTTTAGTTTGGTCTCCAGCAGTTCCACGCTGGTTATGAGGTGACTGACCCGGGTCTCATTCAGGCCGTACGCCACCGCCTCCTCTCCCAGGGTGGCGTAGAACGTCACCACTGCAAGGAGACACAACCAGAGGATGAGACCAGGCTGCTGTTCGGCTGCCGCGTCCAACAGCAGTCAGCAATCCTGCGCTCCTCGCATAAGCCAACAGCTCACGTTCACGCGGGTCGACTGGGCGGTTTACCGCCGAAACTCACAAGGGAAATTGTGTCTGAAGCAGGCCTGGGCGGCTATCATCCACTCCGCTCGGGTCTCACAGAAGATGGCCACGGTGCTTCGGGGCTCCAGTCCTAACGCTGCCAGCCCGCTGCCAAAATGAGCCACCCTGGTTTCCACTTCCTGGTAGGAGAGCCAGGTGTACTCTCCAAGAATGAGCTGGCAGAGATGGAGGAGCAGTCACTAACTGACAGCTGAGGAGGTTGTGTTAAGGGTGAACCTTTCACCACTTGCAGATCAAATAGCAGATTCCAAATGGTATATTCAATATATATATAATATATATATATAATAAATATATAAAATATATATATATCATATATATAATATATATATATGTATATCTAATATATATATTATATATAATATATATATAAAATATATATATATATAATATATATATATGCACATTTTAAAAATAAATGATATCCCTACGTACCTTTTTGAAGACCTTCCCACTCGGCTGAGTCTCATTCTCGTGCTTCAAGACCTCTCTGGTGCCCAGGCAGTCAGCCTGACCAAACAGCTGCACAGCCCTATCGAACAGCTTATCCAGCGTGTCCTTCCCAGGGAAGTCCTCCCTCACTAGGGTCTGGAAGCTGTCCACCGTCCGGTACGGGCCCTGGGCACAGCCCGTGGTGGAGCGGGCCTTGACCGCGCTCACTCTGGCCTTCCTCTGGGCTGCGCCTGACAGGTAGTACCAGGGCAGGAAGGAGATCACAGAGTAGAGCCACACTAGGAGGTGCACCGGAAACAGGAGGAGGGACTGGAGAGGAGACTCAGACTGGAGATCCATGCCGGCCACCGTGAGGATCGAGGGCTGTGGGGGTGCTTCAAACGGGGGCTGACTTTAGGATGAAGATCTTTAGACGACGTCCACCTGGATGAGACAGCGTGCTGGAAGGCGAGAGGAAGAAAGTCAGGCAACCAAGTTGAGGCAGGGTCAAGTCAAAACAAAATGGTGCGCATGCGGAGCCAGCTGTTTATCGCGTGCGTCAGTATCTGGATTTTATGAGGAAACAATCATGTGATATCAATGCCGCAGTAAAGGGGAAGCAAGGCGTTCCCACAACGGCACAACAACCAGAGGTCAACAGACATCCACGCTAGGTCTTGTTGTTACTAACGTTAACATCTCCACAGCATCGCTAGCTAGATACAGAGAAGACAAGGTCGCACAACACTTGGCTTCAACACCCTGTTTGCAATGTAAGCATGACAGCTGCAGAAATGGCTCAAACAAATGGGATTTCAAATGCAAAAATACAGAAACACTCTGAGGAGACAGTTTTCTCAGTGACATACCCGCCTCTTCTGCTGAACACCAACATCAACACTCTCTATGTCAGGGCCAAGTCCCCTTTCCTGGTCATATACACGGAATGCACCTCAACAGTGTTGACTTGCTTCCTCCCCCTGCATCCTTAATGAGTCCTTTCCCTCCCTTGCCGCAGAGGTAGGCCAGTTGACCGAACAGTCATGCTAAGCTGAAGGACAGGTGACAGAAGCCGAGGGCACAGCCGCACTAACATTGAGACACACCCCAGTGGCCAACAGTCCAAGCCCTTTGGACTGAAGAGGATAGAGGCTATCAACCAATGACATCAGCTTCCCAGCTCACCCCACTAACAGGCCATATGATAGGCCACTCTGGGGCATCCAGTCTCAGCTATACATAGATGCACCGGGTGAAAACCAACAGCACTGATCCAATTAAGGATGTTTTTATATTCCCATCAATTCAAACCTCTTTCTAGGATAGACATCGTTACATTTAGATAGACATTACATTCATTTTAAGAGAGGCACTGTAGTGGGGTATGCAGTTGAACCCACGGAGGAGCCAGTTCCTCATCACCATTTTATGTGTTACTGAACACTGTTAGCAAACAAACAAGTCGTGGAACATTGAAAAAAGTGTCAGTATCAGTCATCGTTGTCAAATTTGTCAAACGACAAGCAAAGGCAGATAATAATCCCTATCTTGGAGCATCATGCTTTCACACTCAAGTATGCTATGCTACAGTACGTAGATTGCTGCAATTAAATACATCGTGGTTGTGATTAGACTCCGAACAACCGGGTGGAAGTGGAACATTATATTTAGCTAACTCAAAAATTAGCCGGTACACCAGGAAACGTTATCACCACCCTTGCTGATGTTAGAAGACGTCATTGACAGACCACATGCATACTATTCAATTTAAAGCCACTTATCTGTTAAAGGATAACAGCGGCATTAATAAGATTATTGTAACCTGCTAGTGATACAGGGATTATCTAGCTGGGTTAAATTCTTACCTCAGGTAACGTTCGCCAATACAGATCAGCCAATGTCTTGCCAAGGGAAATGACCGAAAGTTACCTCGTCTGACCGGGTAGTAGGGGAACCCGGAAATACTACGTCATCTCATTCCATATTTTTCAGCCAATGAGCAAAGGAGGCGTGGTTCTTACATCCTGGTTACTAATGCACGTATATCACGATACCGTAATCGTTCTATCATGACCGCTTTTTTCAAATCATGTATTAATTTAGGTCTGCAGTTCAATGCACTGCAATAGAGATGTACCAGATTATGTTGTAACGCTTTACAAATGACAAGTGTCATAAATTAAATATTTAAAGTAATTATTTTGGATCAAGCATTGATGTACGGTATTCATGTTACCGTACAGAAAGCTTCCGTCTTCAGTGATGTGGATCTACTATATAAAGCTCTTCGCGAGGCTACAATGTACACTCTACATTAAGTAACGCTAGAAAGATGCACATCAGTCGTAATCCAAGCAGGCGAATATCAGTAAATGTATGTCATGCATCGCTCTGCTACTTCTAAGGTAGGGGAAGGCTAGGAAATTGAAGATGTACTCATTCATGTGTTCTAGATAATCAGACATGACAAACAAATGTGATGTACACAGCGTGCCATTTATTACTTTAGGTCCAACCAGATGTAAATGGTCCATTAGAATTCAAAAAGCACAAGATTCCCTTCCAAAGCACAGCCTTCCAGTTCCAATAAAACATGTACAAACGTTTTGAAGGAAACGAAAAACAGCTGTGTTTTTCCGCCCTCACAAAATGAATGATTCAGTCCAACCCAGCCCCCAAATCCAGGTGTCTTTGATGTGGAGCCTTTTTGTCCTCACTTCTTGCCCTCTACCATGATAATGTGGTAACCAAATTTGGTCTTGACAGGAGGATCTGTGTACACGGGTTTGTCCATAGAGCTGATGGGCAGGGCGAACGCTGCGTCCTGGAAAGGCCCCACCATGGATCCCCTCGTCATCCACCCCAGGTCACCCTGTCATAAACACCAACAGCAGTCACACACTCCCATCTGGGGGCCAAACACTGACACCAGACAATAAAACACATCATTTCAAGATGATTTGCAAGTTAACAAAGCCCAACATGGTTTCATCCCAAAAAAAGGGAATAGACCGCCATCTAGTGGAACACATGGGGTGCAGCATATTTACAGGCGACACTCCCTGCATGTGAAGGTAGGCAGAAATCGGGATGCAGTGTTTACAGGGTTTACATGTACAGGGATGCACGGTGCATCATCACACACCCAAGGATACCGCACGCTGTGTTGGCATATCGCAGAGGCAGAGCAGGGTGCTTGTGGATACAGTGGCACAGTAGAATGACTTTAACATCGAAGTCCTTCGGGGATGTGTGTGATGTGATGAGTGTGGGCTGGAATTCTTACTCCTTGTCTGGCTTTGTCTTCGCTGTACTGGGATGCTACTTCGCTGAATCGAACCCCTGCTTTCAGTTTCTCCATTGCCTCCACACTTTTGCCATGTTTTTCACATAAGATGTGTCGCACCTAATAGAGACACACAACCACACAACAGTAAAGCACAATATTACATAATATGATCCACTTGTATTTTTAAGATTGGGTACAGCCAGAAGCACCAGATACCACCTCACTTTTTAGTGTGGGGATGCATTTATTTAAAAATGTATGACAAAGTAAAAACTATTTATACAACTTGGAAACTGAACAGCAAGTCATCACACTAACACTCCAGAAACGTTCACTGATAATGACCTGTCTGGAGTTTTTCACTTCAACGCTAGTCTGATCAAATAATTGCCTGGTTCATGTGTTAAAATTAGTTGCAACAGGGGTGATAGCAAAAACATACAGATACAGTAGATAGCTTTCCAGGAACAATGTAGGCCACCCCCATACCACATGATCAGTGCTGTTGAACCCTGCTCCAGGACAACTACTTACTGTACCGTTTCCTGGACACTATATCTGCTCTCTATATTCTTCAGTTGACTGCTGCGATAGTGACAAACACACACGTAGCGTCAAACAACTGGCTGTTAGGCTGGTTATCCAGTAGCAATATCTGGTGTTCGTTAACAAGCCATCCATACAATCACATGTACAGTTAGCTTGCTAACAAATTACCTTCACAGCAGTTCCTCCTTTTGGAGTCTTCTCCTTCTTTTCTGTCTCGCCACCTCCCGAGGCACCAGCACCTGAGCAACAGTAACTGTAATCGTCACTGATTACATTCATTCAACATATGGCAGTAAGTAACATTGTTCATGTGTACTACTGCTAGCTAACCAAAAATCTTTTTGCTAGCTGAGTAGCTAGCTACAGTAGTTAGCCTAAGATTTGGAACCTTACGATTTTGCGAGATCGTAGCTTTAGCTCAAGTGTGCTAGATATTCACCCAAACTACTGATAAAATAAGCAAATTATCCTCAAATAAATAGTCCTAACCTTTGCCACCCTTGCCACCTTTCCCTTTTGGTGGCATTTTGAGCAAGTGTAAGAGCAAAGTAGGTACAAGTTATTCTATTTGAGCTGTTCTGTCGGACTGTAAATGCGGTTGCTCGATCAGCTCACCACATCTACGCAGACTCGAGCGCTCCACCACATCCTTCACGTTTACCACTATGCAGTATTTCCTGTTTAGCACCCATCAACTTATATTCGACCACAAACGTTAAATGTTTACGCCAAAAACGGCTCACCGATGCATGCACACTGACGTAGTAATTTACAAATAAAACAGTGTTTACCGATTAGTTTTTTCTATCTGTTAACGTTTTGACCAATAGAAATGCTGGTTACAAGTGCTGAGGCAAACTAGGTTACTATGGGGATGACACCAAACACTGACAGGTGAATTTATATTATTTAGCGCCCCAGGCTTTCTCCGGTTTTACACCCGTTCGATTATTTCTTCATAAAATGGCACCTTAAAATTGAAGATAAAACTTGATCTGATATGGAAATGTACGAGAGCATTCTTTGTCTGGGCCGCGGGGGATCAGCAGACGTATTTCTAATGAGACATGTAGAATCCAAGCACCTACATGCAGTGAAGAGAATTCAAACTGATGATTCTCACAAGGCCAGGACAGAGAAGGCAATCCTACAGGAAGCTGCAATCATCAGGAGACTGAAGCACCCCCACATTGTAAAGTTCAAAGAGGCTTTTCTAAACTCAAAGGATAACTGTATCTATATAGTTATGGACTACTGTGATGGTGGAACATTGGATGACAAAGTCAAAGAGAGAAGCACGGACAACTATTTCTCAGAGAATATTATCATGGTTTGGTTTGTACAAATCGTCATGGCTGTAGACTACATACACGTGGCCAAAATACTGCACAGGGACATTAAAACCTCAAACATGCTATTGACAAAGGGAGGTGTGGTGAAGGTGGGGGACTTTGGGATATCTAAGATAATGACTGACACAGTTGACATGGCTCGTACGTGCGTCGGCACGCCCAGTTACCTCAGCCCGGAGTTGTGCCAGGACGTCCCATACAGCACCAAATCAGACATCTGGGCTCTTGGCTGCTTACTGTTCGAGCTCTGCTCTCTCAGCCCCCCCTTTACAGCCTCTAACCTCCTCAGTCTGTTCTACAAGATCATCAAAGGGCAGTACAGGCCTGTGCCAGAAGTGTTCTCAGCCAACATCTCCTCTCTGATTCAGAGGATGCTCTGCTCTGCTCCAGAGAGCAGGCCGAGCGCCGCCGCCATACTGAGCGCCACCTACGTCCAGGAGCATCTCAGAGAGTTCCTCAGAGAGAGGGAGACAGAGGTCCAAATGGATTCTCAATCCACACACCCCTCAAATGGGAGCTGTTGTTCTACAAGCGCGACATCCAGTGTCGAGGAGAGCGGGAGGGAAACCTGGGTGGGAGGACCCAAGGACTGGACAATAGGCTCTGCTCTCCCCTCTGTGGGCCCTGAGCAGCACAGAGAGGAGCATGAGGAGGAAGATGCAGGTGTCCCAGTGGAGCCCTGCCCCCTGAGGGAAGACGAGGACGGGGGGAGATCTGACTACTCGTCCGACTTTGATGACGACCAGAGCGTGTCGTCTGTAGAGGAGCTTGGGGAGCAGGGCCAGGGCACCCCTGGGAACTCTCCCAAGGAAGACCTCGTGATGGAATCTGATGGTAAACAGGAAAGCTATGGAGACAGTTCTCTCATTGATTTCTCGATTTTCAAGTTGTGGATAACCAGCTCTGCTCCTGCGAGTTAACCTAGTGCCCTGCCGACCTGATTCAGTTAGCAGGAAGACAAGTCGAAGTGGTGTGACTGGGCTAATCTGGAACATGAACTCTCACAACCTGTTCTGGTGCATTTTAATTGTCAGACACGGGGCACTTCTGATACATCGCTGTCTCACTAATACTCACATTGTGATGATCTGTTTTCAGTTCGTCCTGACGCAGCGATGCAAGGGGAGTATCCTGATGACTTTGAAGAGGAGGAAGAGGACGATGAGATGGGTGTTGTTCACAGTGCCCGGGCTGCCTTGGAGCTGACGGTGGAGGGATGCGGAGATGTTTTGGAGGAGGAGTATCAGCTGAAAGATGCTGGCGGTTGGCCCGTCACTCTGAAGACACTTAGGGAGCAGTGCATCATGGGTAAGCACATCACTCATATACCAGGTAGAAGTGGACAGATGTTCTATAGATGTACTCATGTTGTCAGCGGGGTTATCATAAGAAGATTGCAATGCAACAACAGAAAATTCTTTTTTAAACGTATGTATATCTGTGTTTTAGATGACGTCGGCCTCTCTCTCTATGAGGAGATCAAAGAACACTTTGAGAATGGCTTGAGCCCTCAAGACTTGAAACCCCAGTTCGAGCACAAAGTCAGATTAGAAACACTGGAAACTTGCCATCTCATATTCACTATTGACCAAGAGGCAGAGTAGGTGACAGTACGTGACCCATTGAGAGCAAATACATAGACCATAGCAGGATACGGAGTCACCTCATCGTACAATGACATTGAATGTGTCACTTGACATTAGAATGGTCATGATCATGTATATAAACCTAAATGAATTGATAACACAGATGTTGTACGTTGTTAAATCATTTTTAAGAGAATCGATCGGTGAACTGAGTTGGGTAAATTATAGAGTAAATCGTTTTGAACAGCACAACCAATATACCACGCCCATTGTCACACAAACGTAAGACAATAACACGAAACCGCATTCATTTTACATACTCATTTAACTTCGTTTACATACTATACCCATGAAAGAGGGAGGTTTGGACATATGGCAGACACTGATGATGTACCTATCTTTAAACTCCTTTATACGAAACACATACTGTTAAGTCAGTCACAATACATGTTAAGTTATGTTTATGTATATGTTATGTGTCATATATGTTCTATGTTTGCACTTCCCTGCCACAGTCAATTATGTGCTTGTATATCTTGCATGGCAAATAAAACCAATTCTGATTCTGATATGGCTGCTTTAAGCAAATAAGAAATGTGTGTTCCTGTTTCTCTACAAAATGGCACCCCTTTGATTGTGTTCCTTATCGTCTTCTTGCCTCTTGAGTATTTTGTACATGCGGTTGTCTTAATGCCGTAATATGCAAGGAGAGAAAAACACCGCACAGGCCATGAAGACGACCGGATCCACAGCTTCACATTCATCAGTCTGCACATTATTGTAAAGAAATGTTAGTAAATCTACATTCACAACAGGCCAAGAGGTTGATATGAATTCTTTAATGCAGTTTTGGATTCACAGGAAGTTGCACATAGTACTTTTTGATTAGATTTATTTTTTTTACTGGTTCTTAGTACCTTTTGATGTCATTGTTTTCTATTGCAATATATATTTTCGTTCATTAGTATTTGTTTCATGCATGAGGTGCTTATCATAAAAAATCATGAGATTTCTGCATAAGTGGAAAAATAGAACAGGCCTATCTTCACGCAATCTCATTGAAATATGTATCTTGCTGATGCACGTACACGTACACACTCACACACTTGAAGACACAGACAGTGAAAAACCTCAACTTGCATGCATGCCTGCACACAGATATGCTCATATACACATTTGTGTATCAGCATTTCTACTAAGCAACATAAACAAGAGGCAACCGTTCAAGTTAATGTAGTCACTGTAGTGACTACAGCAGTATGGTGACAAATAGAATTTTCCCTGGTGACTTGGTGTCAAAATTACACAAGTCACACAACCCAGTCATCCAAGATGATCAGGTTAGCTATCGGTGAAGAACTAGCATGACACATGTAAGGTAAAGCTGGCCATAGAAGCACAAACATTATTGGTAATCATTTTTTCTCCGCAACAACCTTCTGTATCCTCAAAATGTAACATTTGGATACTGCCATTTTGTACCTAAAAATTCAATTAGAAACTGGTGATTCATTGGACGCTGGTTTGCGCTGGGTCCTATATAGATTGCTATCACACTAAACAAAACCCCCTCATTGAACAATGACAAGGTATGTGCTTTTCCGAGTCCCTGAAGTTATGCCTACTAACTCATCTGTCTCCCTCTGCACCTGATGGTGTTGAGACAACGTTAACACCGCTGTCTGCATTGTAAGATGTTGCAGAGAAAGAATTTGCTTTCTCAACTTTCCAACCTCATTTCTTAATGAGTCATCTACCGTTCAGTGTTGTGTCAGAGCCATTTGAAGGGTAACTGAAAATGCACGCTTACCCGTAAATAGGGTGTGAAAAATGTCAGCAGAGTTGGACAAACCCCACTTTGGTCAGGGAACCCCTAATACTCTCCCCCTCATGCATGTCTACTGCCTACAGTCCTATTCATTGATAACAACCATCCCATTGACCAAGTAACCACAGTCCTAAAATGGTTGCAACCACTATGTATAAGGGAATTATGAGGGCCTTTTCATGTTACGATGGCCTTTCAGCGTGAAATGACAGCACCAATGTCCGGACATCCTTTACAGGAAACCCAGGTTTTGAAGTGTGACTAGACCTTTCATCACCATCATGAATGCTGCCTTCACTCTATGATGTGTGAAATGTAATTTCTCATTTAAGGCACGGCAGCAACTAAGATTCCAATATATAAAGGTGGCTCAGACAGGCAATAGTAGGATTTAGCTCAGACTAATACATTTAATTAGACGTCCACCCACTAAACACGCACATACTGTGAAAAAGTCACACGTAACATGTATTCAAACATCTGATAGCACTCAAACTGTCTTGTGTTGTCTGTGAATCTACTCGACGCATCAACTGACCGAAACTCATCAGCCTCACTGAGTTTTGCCTGGCGATTGTTGGGGAGGAAAACTGACTGATATCCATAAGTAAAGATTGAACTCAGACTGCGGTTGTGACTCTGCCTCTTCGCCACCTCTCTTGCCCGTTACAGTCACATTTGAAGAAAATATGGATGCAGTTTGTGACTAAATTGTTGTTTTGCTGAGGTATTACTACACGTCCAAAAGGTTGTAGAAAGATTCAAAACGTAACAAGAACGATCTTGTTCATTTCAGGGTACAATGATAACTTCCATATCATGGTGTGGGATACCATGTCTAAAGGTATCTTTCCGCTGTCTTTAAAATGAACAACCTCATTATTTCTACACTATAGAAATGAATGATATCACCATGAATGATCATGACCATTAACAATTCCATCTGCTGATAATTTCCCCAATGATTGACATCATGGTTTCACACTCCCCCTGTGCAACTTCCTTAAACAGAGCCTTAAAAGCAGTATTTCTGATGACAATCACAAGCGAGTGAGAGATACAGGAGAAAGAACAGCAAAAGAAAAAAAGGATGATGTTCACCGCTGTCATTGTGATCCTGTTGCCACTTTGCTACGGAGCCCCACTGGCTCCAGCACGTAAAGAGATTCTGGAGGACTTGAAAAAGCTCAAAAACGAAACTTCCTTCAAATGGGTAAGTAATCATTTCCTCCATCTGTAGAAAATTGGCAAGTTGACTCAAAGCATGTAGACGCTGCCAGTCAAACCAAGCTAAAATGATGCAAATATCACAGGAGACCTTTGTCTTGTTAACGTGGTTGCCCAGCTCCTTCAGCGTTCAGCGTGGCTCGTGATAGGCAGTGCCATTGTGGCAGGAAGGCTCAACTAGCATGGCTCAGACCTCTGAGGGTCAACATGAATACAATGAAAAGTCTTTACAGAAAGAACACCTGTGCTTCCATAAACATGCAGTTTGTCATTTGCTAGACAGTTATGTAGTACTTACCGTTGTAAACTCTCCCTTGCACAGCAAAATGATTCATTGCACATCATGCCACTCGATCTGAAATATGCCGTAAGTAATTTTGCATTCTATTGCCATTCTATCCAAGGATATGGGTTTCTCAGTTTTATCAGACAGGAGCAAGGTGTATAAACTGAACTTTTCTACATGTGTGTCATTGCAGTGCGACTGTCAGACGAAATTGAAAAGGGAGCTTTTAACGTTTGTGAACAACGTGAAAACAACGTCTAAAGAAAGTAAGACATTACTGGAAAAACTAAAGGGGAACATAAAGCTTCTCCCTGAGCCACAGGTCAGTATCACAGACTAAACAAATGTCCTGAAAAAGGTTGACTATGTCTCCTGACACAGGAAACCCTTGAGATCATGCGTGAGAAAAGAGGCAGGAGAGTACACAGTCAACCTTTTTTGTCCCAGTAGAATTCCACTTACTTATAAATGCTTTCTTTGACTTTGGGGAGCTGACTTGAATTTTATTTTTTACATTTCAGGACAAAAACTCTTGCAAACAATCCCATCAATGCAATAGTATAATTAAATGCGCCAACAAATACGTGGATATCATCAAGGAGTTGAATTCTAAGGGTTGCTAAGATTTTACTAAATGTCTTGTCAAACAACTAAAGTATTGATTGAACAATGTGATTCCTATTTATTAATACAATTTCAATTAGCTCATTGCATATCCTATTTAATGCGTTTTTACTATGACGACAACAGTTTCTCAGATGAAATCTCTATCACTTTTGTTGTTCATCTATTTATTATTTATTTTCGTCATTCAATTTATTTAAATTGTGAATTAGTTCAGTTAAATGTTGACTACATGAATCTTATTTTGTATTCAACGTGTTTTCAAATAAAGTCAATTTGCATGATCTCATTGTATTTGTACAAGATGAAACAAGGATAAAAGGGTTGTTATGTGTTCATTTCTCACCAAAGACAGACATTTTTCTAGATGCAAGATGGGAATCTCAGAATGACAGCTTTAACAAGTTTGGAGACAAGAGAGCTTCACTCAGACTACATCTACCAGACAATCATTGATACACTAGAAGTACAAAGATGTTGGGACACCTCACCATCACACCTCTGTGCCGTTCTTGTACATCTCATTCCTAAATTGCTGGCAATGACATAAGGTTGCTTCCTGGGAAGAGAAAATATCCTCACATTCCTTTAGCTGTTATTTCTGACCAGGCTGTTGAGGACAGTCAAAAGTACAAGAATCTGGGTGCAATAAACTCTATGTGCATGGGGCCCATTAGCAGACACGCTTGTCAGAAGATCCAATGTTCTAATGTCGTCTCCACTTTTACGTTATTGTGCTCCGTCGTTGAGTTAGTCTAACCGTAGCCATTTCTTTATTTGTTGTTTTGGGTAACGTTTCTTGCTAAACACGAACAGGTAACTGCAGATGCAATTGATAGAATATGCAGGAAAATAGCAGATATAGATATAATCTGCCAAGATGAAGGATCAAATAATTTTGTCCCTGCTGCCAATGGCCTTTTGAATAACATAATCTGGAAGAAAAAAAAACATGATTGGTGCGTGTTGATTGTAGACGATGACTGTATTTGCTGCTGGCTCTGCAAGAAATTGTCTCTCGGGGACAATAAAGATGATTACTTTGATCTTGTCTGTGTTTGGACGTGCAGGACTGACCGGACCGAATACTACATGAAGTGAAGTGAAGGATTCGTCACGGTTCCTCGTCCAGTCTAAAAGCGAACTCCACATGGACTTATGCTCCTTGGCTCACAATCATCACAACAACAGGCGGCGGTGCCAAGCATGTGTTCAGAGATGGAATCTGCTGTTACACTTGCTTGACCCCCGTCCTCCCTTCTGCTCCTTCTCACACCTAGACACATCTCACCATGCCGGGGTAGCAAATGCTGAGGTCTTTTGAACCCTGTTGTCACTTGCTAGAATCGTACCCCTCAAGTATTTATTACACATGCACTTGAAAATGATTTTGTATTGATGCTCTTTACTTGATTTATTTCACAGTTTTGGCCACAAAAGCATCAGAACCCATCGCCCTCTATCGAAAATGAAATTGAAGATTGTATTTCACAGTTATGGTGGTAAGGATATACACTGGTATATATTTCATGTTCCTTGGTTTACCTTCCAGTACACCAGACTCTGGCGTGAAATGACAACTAAGAATAGATGGCACTTGGGGGGAAACGACAAGAGCTTAGCCATCACGCACAGATGAGATGTGCATTCCAGATTACTTTGAGAAGCCCTAATCTGTCCCCATGTTTGGGCCCTCAGACAAGAAAAGGCACGCACACTTACACTTCCCTCTGGCAAGCAGAAGACTAACACCACGCGATAAGACAACTCATAAGTAATTTAACAGCGAAATAATCGTGAGATGTCAGAATAACATGAAAAACATGCATGTTTATTCCCTGGACAGGCCCTACAAATCACAACCACTATGTCAAACTGAACCAACAGTACAACAGTACAGAGACAGTGATTTTTACATTTATCTCAATCAATTAAATGCAAAGTATAGTTCTTTGTAAGAGTGAACCTTAACCTTTGGGAAGGACTTTTTTTTTATTTATGAACACCCTGTGCTTGCTTGACAATCAGAGAAACGCTGCACGAGAGACGTCAGCTCCCGCCAGGAAACACAATTCCAGTTTGACAGATACTATCCCAATTTTATGTGGTTGTAGACAATTTATCATTAGAGACAGCAACATATTTTAGATGTGCCCGCTGTAATGAAAACAGGGAAGGTGACATTGGTATGATGTCCTGACAAGGATGGAGAGCGAAACTGTCCGACACCGATGCCTTATATTGAGGACGTATTGTATATTATAGGACATAAAGCTGACAGTCAGCGGCGGCCCATAATCCATTCATTTGACTGATTGAAGGGCACGTGCACAAATCTTCAGGTCATCCCTCAGAGATTGGGGGATGGGTTTATTGTCACTAGCCTCTCTCGTTTGCCGAGGCTGTTCTTTCTCTCCGTTAGGTGGCCCCAGCCACCCGCTGACCGTTGCAAACAAATATCGGAGATTTAACGAGAGACCCCAGTGCCTGATTTTCTCACTTTCCATTGTGATTAAATACAGGTAGGATTATTTATTCATGTATTCATTGCTAGCCTGCCCCTTCATGCATTCCCAGGGAGCATTCCCATTCCGGGGAGCGCAATACTAATTGATCGAGCAACAGGGATTGGGGTATGCTGTGATAAGATAAGTGGTAGGATGCTTTCGTAAACGAAGTCCGTTAGATTTAGCTAATATTGTTATATTTAGCGTCTAGTCTGGATGAGTTGTGCTGCATTGTGCGCGCAAATTAACCGGTACTAGTTTTGCAGTAGTACCGGTGAGTGCGCAGCAGGGACGACCGCGACACCCGTCACATGGTATCACCCTCACTTCGCTTTCTTTTGAATGGGTCAACGTCAGGAGTCGGGTGTGAAACGGGGTCGCCGGTGGTGTAGTCTAGGCTACGGTAGACGTCGCTTGGTGTTTGAGGGGACAGACGCACTTGGCGAGTATAACGCGTTAGGTAAGCGTTACGCAAAACGTCTGATCGGGCACATCAAAATAAAGCACCATACAGTAATGCTAGAATATTATGATAATTTCGCAGTGTAGCCTACTGATTCAACTAGGGCTTACTTTCGCAGTCGTGGTGCTAAAGCGTAAATTCCATCTCTCAGCCTGTGCCACGAACTAACAACGGATATTAATTTTTCCAATGCATTTTTGAAGACGGACTTCAGACGCCATGTCCTGATTGACAGTATTATGTGAGTAAACTATAAATCACATCTTTTCCTAACGTATGAAAGTCCACAATACTTAATGTGTGCAGATGTTTTTCTGTGTCTCTTCCACGATGATTCCTTTTAGGATGAACTATAAGCTACAATTTTTGCAAAACTCTTCAAAGAATCCCTGCATGTGCACAAGTGCGGAAAGGTTGTCTTAGAGAAAATCCTCGATAGGTCCTTGTTGAAAGAGACAAAGCACACCAGAAACGGCACTAATTGTTTGATCTGAATAAAACGAGGCACAAATAGAAATCCACCACACATGTGTAAACAATGAAAGATGTCTACATGGTGTACTGAGAAAGAATCCTTGTCTTCCCCAGTACCAGTGGTGTAAGGAGATGAGCTTGGAGGGACTGGACAGCTAGTTATGGGATAACTCGTACCCTGGGATATGTTGCTTCCTCCACTTAGGGTGGAATAAGACATTTTACATCCACTCTTTCCCTTCAGGGAACATGCACTACCATCAGCTAACCCTGCCCTACAAAACACAGGATGTCAAAACTGGAAAATGGAATCAAAGAAAATGTCTCTCCCAGAGAGAGGTTGCCTTGAACACCTTGCGTTTCCTGATTCGTCCGGAGCTGCATACACGCACAAGTCAGGAGAATGGTCTTCCAGCCTGATGAGGATGCTGTTATTTGGTGCTTTGGTTCTGATGCTGCCTCCCTCCAAGCAATGAGGTGATTGAGCACGTCCACTATCCACTTAAAACCCCACCCCCGCCCCCTCTCCCCCAAGCCATGGATCTGATGAACTTCACCATGGTCATCGACAGTGGATTATTGGACGACGCCTCCTCCAGCCGTGTCCTCACGGGCTGTTTCCTCTCTCTGCTCATCCTCACCACACTGCTGGGCAACACCTTGGTTTGCGTCGCCGTCACCAAGTTCCGCCACCTGCGCTCCAAGGTCACCAACTTCTTTGTGATCTCGTTGGCTGTGTCAGACCTGCTGGTGGCCATCTTGGTAATGCCGTGGAAGGCGGTGACTGAGATCATAGGCTTCTGGCCATTCGGCTCTTTCTGCGACACCTGGGTGGCATTTGACATCATGTGCTCCACGGCCTCGATCTTGAATCTGTGCGTCATCAGTGTGGACCGCTACTGGGCCATCTCCAGCCCTTTCCGCTACGAGAGAAAGATGACACCTGGAGTGGCATTTGTGATGATCAGCGTAGCCTGGACGCTGTCCATCCTCATCTCCTTCATCCCCGTCCAGCTCAACTGGCATAAGGCCCAGACCAAAGCCTCCATCCCGGACCCTGCTGGCTCTGCGGGCCCCCTGGGGCCCAACAGCACAGCTGGGGCCCTGGGGCCGGAGAACTGCGACTCCAGCCTCAACCGGACCTATGCCATCTCCACCTCCCTCATCAGCTTCTACATCCCTGTGGGCATTATGGTGGCCACCTACACCCAGATCTACCGCATCGCCCACAGGCAGATTCGTCGAATCTCTGCCCTGGAGCGCGCGGCAGAGAGCGCCAAGAACCGCCATAACAGCATGGGCGGAGACTCCAGCATCGCTGAGTCGGAGAGCTCTTTCAAGATGACATTTAAGCGTGAGACCAAGGTCCTGAAGACGCTGTCAGTCATCATGGGCGTGTTCGTGTGCTGCTGGCTGCCCTTCTTCATCCTCAACTGCATGGTGCCCTTCTGTGAGCCGTCGCCCTCTGGTGGCGGGGAGTCCTTCCCTTGCATCAGCCCCACAACCTTCAATGTGTTTGTGTGGTGTGGCTGGGCCAACTCCTCCCTCAACCCCATCATTTACGCCTTCAACGCTGACTTCAGAAAGGCCTTCTCCATCCTCCTGGGCTGCCACAGGCTGTGTCCAGGAGTGCACGGCCTTGAGACGGCTAGTCTGAACAAGAACTGACTCAGCGTTCCCAGACGGGATTCAGTCTCAGCACACAAGGTTGTATTATCCACCCCCCCACCACACCCGTCCCCTCCCCCCACCCCCAGGGGGCCCCTGGTGGAACTTGATCATGCTGTATTTTGTCAATGTGGTCAGTGGGGTTTGGGGGAAGGGTACTTCCAAAAACAGCGGCGTCTCCCATGCCTGCGCTGTGCCCTTGCCACTACCAATGATGTTGTAGGAGAGAGGCGAGATGAGCTGTTCTCAGCTGGGATGAGACTCTGTGTAGGGAAGAGCGAGGATGTGCGATTTGAGATTAAGGCTGCTGTGAGTAGAATTGCAGGGAGCAGAGCTGATATGCCTCTGGGAAATGATAATCCAGAGCTTGGGCAACGTACTCCTAGACTGTAGGACGCTGCTCCATTCAACTCAGAAGCCTAACACACACACTCGCAGTCATACACACACACACACACACACACTCTCACAACAACAGGCTGTTGTAGTGTTACAACAAACCCTATATCTCAAACATCATTACAGGGTCAAGTGAAACCAAATCACATTTATATGCTGTACAGTTGAACATGTAGATGAATCCACAAGTGACCTAAAACCTGCTTAATCAAAGCTAGAATGATTGCTGACTGTCAAATGGAGATTTCATTTCAGATCTGGCATTGCTTTGTGGGTCCACAGAATGTTGAAATAGAGGACACTTCACTCTTGCAGAGGATGTTGAAAATAGATACTGTATTTTTTCTCTCAAACTGCAATCAGATTTGTTTTGCTATCTTCTCGTCCATAGCTGCATGGGAAACATGTTGCTGCAACCATTATAACAGCAGTACCTCATGAATTGCTTAATGGAATTTGATTCATTTAATTTAGATGGCTTGCCCGATATTATTTTTTTGTGTGTGGGGTGGGGGTGGGGGGGGGGAATGACCGTCTGCTTGTAAAGTGTTGTCCTTTTGCTGGTCTAACACAAGACCAGGTGGTCTGCCAGCAGCTTACACTATAAAGAAACTCAGATGAGCCGCGTGAAGCTGCTTTAGAAAAGCACAGATGTACACAATAGAATTCCCATCCTTTTGAGTTTATGATTGTGGAAAAGAAATGGCAGAGATCTAGGAAAGACAGACCAATGTGTTAGAATTATGATTATGTTTGGCACTTTTTTTTTAACTCTCGTCTGGCAAAAGCCCCCCCCAAAAAAAATCTGTATTAATTTAGAACAGAAAAAAACGACTCCTGGTAATATTTAGACTTTGATTGTCCACCCTCAGTGATGACTACAATGTGCGTAGTATTCCCCTACCTCAACATTTAACGACTGCGTCTTGATTCATAAACAGCTTTAAGGTCAAATGTCCCGGTGGAACTTGCTTAAGGGAATGTCATGTGGTATGTAGCCTACCATCAAACGTAATGTGCAATATCCATTCTCACTTTTTATACAAAGACAAGGTGATCTTAAGACCTTGAACACGCAGTAGCTGTACAGTTAAAGTGGAAATGGTGGAAATACGGTGTAGTCAAGTGTTTGCCTCACTGTCAAAATGTATGTGTACATGCCTGAATAAAAGCATTTTTTTGGTTGATTTTCATGCCGTTGTCTTTTCGGGTCTGTTTGTCATTAGCCATTCAGTGTGCAGACTTCCTTTCCAATGAACTCAGACAGTTCAATCTCACCGAAGCCCATTTAATACCACAGGACATATTAAACTCCCCCCTTTAAGGGGGGGGGGGTGGTTGGGGGGGGGGGTCTGTGTGCCTGTGTGCTATTAGGACAGTGTTTTTGTGCGTGCGTGCCTCAAAGTTTCATCAGTTTCGGAGCTCAGTTTACTGTGAGGCTACGCTGTTGTCAACACAGCTAATAAGCTGGACCCGAAGACAGGCCGACACAGATGGAAGCGTTTGTCTATCCCCGCTACCGTCTGGAAGTCCAGACGGTTAAGACGAGACGTGAGTTCAGGCGTGCCATACCGAAGGATCTTCCCCAAAGCTCTGAGATTTCCGTGGATGGTCCATGTGTTCATTAGCTGTTTGTATCAAACATGTTGTTCTAGACACAGAGGAGGAGAGAAAGTCCAGACCCCAGGTCAGTCCCTGTGTCTCCTTTAAGAGGAGAGAGAGAGAGAGAGAGACAGACAAAGAGAGAGTGAGAAAGAGAGAGAGAGAAAGAGAGAGAGAGAAAGAGAGAGAACGAGAGAGAGAAAGAGAGAGAGAGAGAGAACGAGAGAGAGAAAGAGAGAGAAAGAAAGAGAGAGAGAGAGAGATAGCCCAATCAGGTAATAACAATCTTGCTCACACAGATGATGGCTGACAACTCTCTGGGTTTGGAAGACAGATGTTAGAATCATTTCTATCATTATGAAAGTGTAATACAGAGATGTACGCTCTCTCTCTCTCACACACACACACTACACACACTCACACACACAGACACAGACGCAGCCACAGCGCTGCAGTCTGTGTGTGTTCCTGCTGCTCAGGACTGTCCTTGCCTCAGCCAAAGCTCCTCAAGCGTGCCACAGGAAGAGAACGACAATTAATTTGACTGACATCATTGAGAGAGATGGCTGAGGTCCAGGGGTAGCAGCTAGCGTTGCTCCTCCATCACCTGGTCTAACGCTGAAGCACCAAACTCCCAATGTCACCCTGCCTCCTCACTGCAACTCAATCAGTTCCATCCCAAATCCTGCAACCTTCCTCCACCCCTCTACGCTTCTCATCCCACCTTTTCTGTCTGTCTGTCTGTCTGTCTGTCTGTCTGTCAGTCTGTCTGTCTGTCAGTCTGTCCGTGATTCTTTCTCTCACCTTACCCCATCTCACCTTCTCTCTCTCTCTCCCCATCTTTCCTTCAGCCTAGCCCTCTGTCTCTCCCTATCTTTCCCTCAACCTAGCTCTTCTCTCTCTCTCTCTCTCTCTCTCTCTCTCTCTTTCTCTCTCTCTCTCTCTCTCCCTATCTTTCCCTCAGCCTTGCTCTCTCTATCTGTCTCCCTCTCTAAGCCCCGATGGGACTCTCTCCAAGCAGGGTTGTCTTTTCAGATCAGTGCATCGGAAAAGGGAAGTTAGATGTGACAACTCAGATGATGTTAATGACTGGCCTAAGGGAACTGATTTTTTTTCTGTATGTGTGTGTGTTTGACTGTTCGGATGTGCGTCTGTGTGTGTACATTGTAGAACGAGAGAGAGCTAGCAAGAGTAAGATGATGGTACTGGGAAGAGAGAAATGGCCTTACATAAGCAGTCAGTGACTTGTATTCGCGTATTCGTGGACAACTTTTATTTCAGAGGAGGGCACTGGACTGTACCTAACAGCCAGCTGAATGGAAACCACAGGTATAGAAGGCACGCTGCAGCGACAGTAGCCACGGTCTGGTATCTGGGAGTCTAAAGCTGAAATATGCACCAATCGAAAGTCTACGTGACAAACAGACATGCAAGGCTGACAGACAGACAAACAGATTATACAACCGGTCACAAAAGAATCTGCCAAGAAGGCACAGAGAGGCAGGCGGACAGACAGGCAGGCATGTGGATGGGCAGACAGATAGACATACAGTACATACACACAGACAATCTTGTAGGCAAACATACTGACAGACAGAGTGAGGCAGACAGAGAGGCTAGATGGAAGAAAGGTGAACAGATAGACAGGCAGACAGGTGAAATTGCGAGGAGAGGTGAGATGTCAATAATCCCCGGAGAAGATCTCTCTTCAGACGCAGCTCTGTAAGGCTCTCTGGGTATTAAAATGCAATTAAAGAGTTTGCATTAATCTGAGTTAGTCACCGTTTAATATGTATTATTCACTACTGGCGGAGCTCTCATAATTGCGTAGGAGCTAATGCATTTTTAATGTCTCAGACGACAGTGAGATTAGGATGGAGAGTGTGTGTGTGGTATTGACTCCTGCCAAGGAGTCAATGCATACTGAAAGACCACACACACACACACACACAGGTCTGGGTGGCTTGTGAAGAACTGTGCCTTTGCTGATCTCCGCCTAATCGCTGTGAGAAGAACAGGCTCTCTGGGTCTGTCTCCATCTGGGTTCCCTGAGACAGCAGAGCTGAGGAGGGACAGACAGGAAAGGCAGACAGCCGACAAGCCAATACAGCACGGCCACTGAATTAGATTGACGTTTTTTGTTGTCTCCTTTTGTTCTAATTTAGTACTCAGGCAGTCTTTGAAAAAAGGAACTGGTTGCTAATTGATTTTTCCCTAAATAAATAAAGTGTAAACAAAGGAAGTGAGTAATATTTGTCTCTTGAGCTTTGGAGATTATTTCAAATTAGACATGCGGTGTGTCTGCCCGCTGAGCCTAATGTCATGGAATTGGGGTGGATGCCGCTGCGATGATTAGATAGACTGGCATCGCTAGGAGGTTGCTGATGAGAAATGTTTGTCACCCCTGTGCACCTCACTCTCTCTCAGTTTTTTCTTTCTTTCAGTCTCTCTCTCTCTCTCTCTCTCTCTCTCTTTGTCTGTCTGTCTGTCTCTCTCTCTCTCTTTGTCTGTCTGTCTGTCTGTCTGTCTGTCTCTATCTTTCTCTCTTGCTCTTGCTCTCTCATGCCGTCTCTCTCTCTTGGTCTCTCTCTCTTGCTCTCTCTCTTTCCCTCCATCTTTGTTGCTGTTTGGGTGACCCCAGCTGCCTGCAGGCTTGCCCGCTTTGCCAGGCTTCCATCAGGCTGGATGAAGCAGGATGGGCCTCCATGTCCCAGTGGCTCTGGCTCGAGGATGGACGGAGGGACGGTAGGATAGAGGAGGCAAGAGAATAGGAGGCATGAAACAGAACGATACATAAAGGGAGAGTGAGAGACAGAAAGAGAGAAAGGTTGTGTGTGTGTGCGTGTAAGGAGGGGGAATGCACTGCAGTGCCGCATGACGGTTAAAGCAACAGGCTCCACTTACCACAAAGACCAGAGCGGATGTCAACCCAACTTCCTCATTAATCCACTCCCTCAAACTTTATGACCGCCCCCCCCTCCTCTTCATCATTCTTCCACTCTCTCTCTGTTCTCACACTGTCACTTGGCTGCCCAGTCTCAGCTATCCTTATCTGCTCAGCTCTGTCCTTCTGTCTTTCGTCTCTGCCCTCCATTTCTGGATTCTCCCAGTCTTTTTCAGTTCTTCTTCCTTCATCTTGTTTCATCCACCAGTCCTGCCCCCCCCCTTTCCCCCCTCAATCTGTCGTCTGTGACAGTATCGACTGACACTTTCTCTGATATGGATTTTAAGAGAGAAAAGAGAGCAAAAGAAAGAAAGCGGAAAAGAGAGAGAATAAAAAAGGTGATGGAGCCATGGGGGGGACGGGGGGACGGGGGCGACTGAAAGAGATCTCCATCTGTGTGATAGAGATTTGTGGAAATCTGTGAATAAGGCAGTCATCATGACCAAGATGTTGACCTACGTTCTGAGAGATGACAGATGCTAATGACTTGACCTGAATACCCCAACCTCATCCCCCTCCCCCCTCTGCCTCGTCCCCCGTGATCATGCAGACGTATGTGATGTATTGGACGCATAATTGCTCATATCGGCCTCATCTCTGGCCTATTAAACTGTGTCATTAAGGCAGAATAAAAACACTGTTGGACACCATTATCATTTGTAGCACGTTAAATCGACACACGGCCAAGTCGATGAATACAATGAATAGCAAAACATTGTGCAAATGAGAGAGAGCCTGATAAATGAACGTGTATCAACAGTCACGGGCACATGCTCTCCAGGCCTATCTGAAGGACAGTTAGACAGAAGGGCACTCTAGCACTGACAGGTCTAAAGTGGAGGTGATGCTAATGACGCTAGTGCTAATGTCTTGCCCCGTAAGTCCCCACCTCCCACCTCCCCACAGATGAATTGGGATCAGTTATGCCTCGAGTAGAAAGGGATGTGTCAGTTCTAGTCATTCACATCAGCGGTGAAAGTGATTAAACCTTGCCAGGTGTGGGCAGGTTGAGGCTGAGACTTGGGGCAAGGGCTATAGCTAGGGCTGGGGCTAGGGCTAAAGCTAGGCCTAGGGCTAGGGTGAGGGCTATAGCTAGGGCTAGGGCTAAAACAAAGGCTAGGGCTAGGACTAAAGCGAGGGCTAGGACAACGGCTAGAACATGGGTTGGGTCCGATGACCTGTACGACCAAGTCATCTTGTATCATACTTCTACTGTACTTCATGTATTGTACACACAGAAGTATGCTATCAAAGTAGTAGCTATCTTGTCAAGGTGTGCCCTCTACAAGGGAGGAGTGAAACAGCAGCCTCCTGGGGACGGGCCAACACAGATCAGTCCTGCTGAAGGTGACTGTGATCCAGGAAGCTACTCACTGTCTTATGATCAATAGAGAGAGAGAGAACCAAGAAGGCGGGGGAGGGGGGGGGGAGTAGAAAGGCAGGTAGGAAGGTAGGGAGGAAGGAAAGTAGGAAGGTACTGAGGAAGGAAGGTAGGAAGGAATGCTGGAAGGACGGATGGATGCAGCAATCCTTTGAAACTGGCTGATGTTGACTCTGGGGAGGAACGAAGCCCTGACATGTGGCCACCTTGTTGCATGAATCATCGCTGTCGCTCATGGTAACCCCAGAGACGGAGAGACACAGAGAGAATATGACACTGGTGTGGAGAAAAAGGGGGGGGGGGGAATAGAGAGAGCGAGCGAGAGAGAGAACGAGAGAGGCAGTAAAAAAAAACTGAAAGTGGAAGAGATAGAGAGTGGAAAAAGAGGGGGAGAGAGACAAGGGAGAATAGAGGAAGAGAGAGGTAGAGAGATGGAAAAAAATAAAAGTGAAGGAGGGAGCGATGGAGAGACGGGGAGACTGACACAGACAGCAAACACACTGGAATTAATCATCATCTCGTTCAACAGTCTCGATCTTAGAGATAACCTTTCCTTAGATGGCTTCCCTCCTGTCATTTTCTCGGTTCACTTTCTCAGTTCACTTTCTTGGGGTTGACCGAAAGCAGCCAACCAGGCCTTCCATTAAAGATTGCACATGTACACTTACATATGCAGGTGGCATAAAGGGCACAGGTTAGGACTGAGGCGAGCACACACAGACAGGGCCGTAGCATCCATTCACCGATCCCTGAGACAGAGAGAGGTCTGCCACTTGAGGTTGCCATGCTAAACGAGGGTAGAATAATTGCCAGAAGCCATGCGTGTTTTCAGTTCTGCTCTGTGCCTCTGAACAGGAGCCCACCGGAGCGGCAGGAGACGCTGTCTAGCTTCTGAACACCCCACCCCCTCTCTCTCCTGCTCTCTCTCCAGCTCTCTCTCTATCCTTTCTCTCTGTCTCTCTCTCTTGCTCTCATTCTCTCTCTCTCTCTCTCCTGCTCTCTCATGCTCACTCTTTCACTCCTTCTCTCTCTCCTTTTCTTTTCTCTCTGTCTCCCTCTCTTTCGCTTCAAATTTTACCACTCCGACAAGCTAAACAAACAGCCAATACGCCTTGGAGGGGACAGAAGGCGAGAGTAGGGAGACAGAGAGAGACAGGGATAGAGAGAAGGAGAGAGAGGTGTGGCTGTGAGATAGACTTAGATTCGAAGTGGTGGTGGTGGTGAGGGGGGGGGGCGAGAGGAGGAAAGCGGGGGCCACTACGAGACGGGGAGGGGAGCAGCTTTGATGGACTGGGAATAGAAACACCTCAAACATTCATCATAGCTGTTGATGCTGGTGTGTCCGAGCAAATCCTGGCTTCCATGAGAGACGGGGCGGCAGGCGGCAGACAAGAAGCTATTTCTGGAGCCAGCAGAAAGTCCTGTCTGACAGAAACTCAGTGGGAGCCTGTGACCCTCTGAAGGAGAACAGGGGTTCAGATGGGAAACACAGCACACACACACACACACACATTCAGGCCGCAGCTGTGAGAATGTGGGAATCGAGGACTTGGATTCGATACTATATCTGAACCAGTCCCTGATGTTCTCTACTCTAGTAAAGTAAACACTTCACTGTCTGCCTTCGCTGTCTCTCCCACGCCGTCATCCCACCCCTCTCCTCTTTTTTCTCCTCTCTTTCTCTCCCACTCCTCTTCTCTTCCCCTGTTCTCCACTCCTCCTCCTTCTCCTCCTCCTCACCTCTCCCCCTCTCCTCCTGTCCTCTCTCCCAACCCCTCTCCTCTTTCCCTCTCCTCTCCTTGCCTCTCTCCTCTCCATTCTTAAATTAGAATAGAAACACAAAACAGGAAGACAACAACATGAGTGACGTCTAATGAGAATGTGCTTTCACCTGTCTGCTTGTGTCAGATCAGGAGAAAAAAGATAAGAGAGATAAGAAAAATTAAGATGCTTCACTGAGAAGAAAGCTGTAAGATTTCCTGTGCAGGTTCAGAGCCCTAATGAAAAAGCACTGTCACAACACTTATATCTTGGTGACAAAATATAATGACTCAGGTCTAGTTTGCCACACATACCTCCCGAAAAAAACGATGGTAGTTGACCAAGTGTTTAATGTGTTGTCTTAACTTGTCATGACCTGTTACCTCACGTGTTGTTCCGGCGCTGCCTCTATCTAATGGCGATGTGACACAGCGCATCACGTCAGGAGACCCCGGACTCACCAGCCCCTAACTCCATCCAGCGGGCTGATGGGGAATCAGCCAAGCGGGGGACACTCAGTCCGCCTCTGGCTCGGAAGAGGGCCCCTCTCCCCCCCTTCATCCCCCATCCCTCTGCCTTTCGCCCCTGCCCCAAACCCCTCCCCCCTCTGCCAATGCTAGCGAGGCATGGCTAGTGGCAGAAACACGATTGATCAAACCCTGCCCCCTTGCACTTTCCCCTTGACCCCCCCCTCCACACACACACACACACACACACAAAACCATTTGTTAATTACACTTCATCTTGGAGGACTCGTTCAACAGTCCATCACAGCTTGACCACATGGAGCAGACAGTGGGATTGCAGGATCCGTCCGGCCGTGCAGATGCCTCTTATGGAATGTGATGACTGCCATACTTTCCACGTGACACACACATGCACAAACACACACACACACACACAGACACACACACACATGCACAAACACACACACACACACACAGACACACACACACACACAGACACACACACACATGCACACAGACATACACACACGCACACAGAGCTCTCAGAGTTTGAAGGCGCAGCACGAAACAAATTCCTGGCCCCCACCTCCCAAAGGATCCTCCATCACTTAGATCTGACACTCCGCAACACATGCACATCACCGCCCCCCCCACAACCCCACCCCCATTGGCCAACACACCAACAAGTCCATTCACACACATACTCGCTGGCAAACACTTGTCTCGTAAGATTTGATGTTAACTTTGCTTTTCCGCAGGCAGAGACGTCAGCGTGGGGGTTGAGGGGGTGGTGAGGACAGAGGAGGGAGAGGTTCACACAGCAGTTAGTTAATCCAGGCCGTTGATGCTCTGTGTTCATCTGACGCCATGTTTCCCTGCTCACCCTGGACCCCCATTCATCCCTAATGCAGTGTGTGATAAACTCCCAGGCTTACCCAGCTTTTGCTAAATCATATGCTTAGCTGTTTACACCCAGAGACACGTTCACACACACGCGCACATACACTTACACAATATTGCATTTGTTGACATGTAATTGCAGGAAGTGTGCCCACAAAAGGCTGCCGACCAGCATTGTGATTGCTCTAAATACAGCAGGCCTATTAATTTGGGAAAACATCCAACCACTAATCTTTTGAATCGGAATATGTGAACAAAGTGTGATTAAGCCACTTAGAAAGCATTCGATTAAAACGCAATCGTTTCTCATTACTCCTTCTGACAGGCTCTGTGAGCTAGCCTGTCTCCTGTTGCGTATCGACACCTTGGCATGCCAGAAGCCTTTGTTCTTCTTCTGGCCTGTGTCTGTGTGTGTATGTGTGTATGTGTGTGTGTATCTCTGTGTGTGTCTGTGCGTATAAAGATTTGGGGGCAGGACCAAGGGGGGTGGAAGGTGGGGGTCTCTGGAGGTATTATAGCGTGTGTGCGCGTGTGCGCGCGCGTGTGCAAAAGCCAGCTTCTGAACAATGGATCCCATGAAGGAGATCGATGAGTCAGTGGGCGAGTCGTCAGGAGACAGAACAGGCGGGACGCTGCGGTCCGGGCCAGAGACGATGGGTACCGGAGCGAGACGGATCGCACAATCCAGAGAGACTCCAGCGAGAGAGACGCCACCTACAGGTCAACGCGTGGAGGCGCATGAGCTAATGGTGGCGGCTTTGGACGTGGACAGTGCGTCCCCGTAGGGCTCAGGGTCTTAGACAAGCCCACGAAGTGCAGGGCTGTGAGGGTAGCGCGCGAGTGTTCAGGGTCGTACCCTGCACTACCTACTCACACAGCACACACACAAGCACACACATTGTCGTGTAAGCCATAAAAGGGGTTGAGCGCAGGTTGGGGGGGGGGGGTTTTCGGTGCATGTTTGCTTTTACGTGCGAGACTGTGGCTGCCCTAAGCCATGAAGAAGTCACGTGATTTGCTTTCATGCTCTGTCAGGTTTCGCAGGTTCAAGACAAGGCTAGAGCAGAAAGAGAGTCTGTGTGCACACGCTGATGTCAAAGGAAAACAGGCCAGGGATGACTACCAGCACTGAGGACTTGTCATCACAGGGTGGAAGGATGGGTTTGGAGGGGGGGGGGTAATGTTTGTGTTTTATGACCCTTTGCAACATGATGGAAAATCCACGGGAGACAAGAAAGGTAGAGCGAGATTGTGCATGTGTGTTTGTGTGTGCGTGTGTGTTTTTTTTTTTTTTTTTTTTTGGGGGGGGGGTGGAGAGGGGTGAGGGAGGGGAGAGTTGGGGTGGGAGGAGGGTGGGGGGGGGACGTTGTGTCTGTGAGTTCCCAACACTCTGATGCCTTGCCAGCCCCGCTTCCTTCCAGACGGACTCTTCCTCTTCAGCTTCTGTCCACCTTCGTCCCACCTACGCCAAAAGACAAAAAGCTTTCGCGTCTTTGTCTGCGTTGGGAAAGTGGGTCACGGAGTTCTCCGACCGCCCGTATCCTCTCGCCGCTGCTGTCGGAGCGCCGTGCACGCACTTGCGCGCCTTTACTGTTGGGGTGGTAGAGATTAAGGTTGCCGTGGAAGTTGTTGTTATAAATGGTTGCAGACCGTCGCCTCGCGTGAGGGATCGTTCGCAGCGTCCTAGGCTCACGGGCCGAGCGGCGGAGGGAGAGGAAGGACGGTGGGCATGGTGACAGGGCTGGTGGGCGGCGCGGGGTGACAAGGAGGGGGGAGGAGGGTCGCTTCGAGGTAGAGCAAGGAGGCATTTGAGTGGGGCAGTGCCTCCATCAAGACGCTCGAGAGTGAGAGATGGAATTTGAGAGAGAGAACAGTAGGGTAGGAAGGGCGGCGAGGAGAGGTGAGGGTGGGCTGGTAGATAACGAGGGCAGAGGGGGAGAGGGGAGAGAGAGTGTGTGTGTTTTTGTTTGTGTGTTTGTGTGTGAAAGAGAGAGGGAGAGGAGGGGAGAAGCAGGAAGATGGCAGTGTGAGGAGTAGTAGGGGAGGAGAGATGAGCGGAGGAGAGATGAGAGGGAGCAGGGAGGAGAAGAGGGAGAGGAGAGGAGAGGAGAGGGAGTGAGGGTGAGAGAGGAGGAGAGGGACAGAGAGAGAGAAGGAAGCAGGAGAGAAAAAGGAGGAGAGAGGTGGTAGAGAGGATTAAAGGAGAATTGCTCTGCTCGAGAGGCCTTAGCAGCGCTGGGTTATCTAAGTCCATTGAGAGCCATCGTAACATTGCTCAGAGAGGCGAGACTGATCATGGCTGGAATGGAATGTGGGTAGAAGAGAGGTGTAAGTGGAAGCGTGTGTCAGGGTTGGTCGTCTCTCTTCTCTCCTACCCCTCTTCTCCACACGCCTCTCGTCTCTCCTCCTCTCTCTCGCTCCTCCCGCTCTGCGCCTCTCTCTCTCTGTCTAGGCGCCTCCCCGGTCGCGCCGCTCTCTTTCTCGCTGGGCCTATATCTAGGGCGTGTCTTGGGGGCGACGGGCGCTGTAGGTTTGGCGTTGGTCTCCTCAAACTGCCAGCCTCAATTTAGTATGGATTCTTTTCACTCCCTTCATGACAGAGGCAAATGTCAGCACTGATGCATACTGTAAAAGGGCACTATTTATAATGTGTGACGCTGGACATTGTGTTGGATGGTTGGAGGGTTCTTCGCCAGAAACGGCACCATGAGAGAGAAACAAGACTGGAGGAACAGCAGCAGGAGAGAGTCAGGATCCGAATCTCTCGATGGAGGATAAAGATGGGATTGTTCAGGGAAACACACCTGTTCCACAGCTTTGAAGAGCAGATCAAAGCCCCTCTTCTAATGATAGCACTTAAAACAACACTGTCTTCCTGCACTGTCTGACTGGCCCTCGGAGAGTAGGCAGGGGCTGGAAAAGTAAACCTGACTCTGTTCAATGTCCTTTTATGTCACGTTTTTATAGTACAAAAATACTGATAGCCCTATGAGGGTTGTGCTTCAAGTGTGTGTGTGTGTGAGTGTATGTGTGTGTGTGTGTGTGACAGAGAAAAAGAGAGAGAGAGAGAAATGCAGAGAGCCTTCTGTAGTTCTAAGCCGTGTGCCATGGTTGTGATGTTCAGATATGATCCCTCAAGCCAGATCAGTTGTCAGGCTGAATCTGAGATGCCAGCAGCAGCTTTGTACAGCCATGTACCCATCACTCACGGCCACTTACAAACCATTCGTTTATAATGAGTGTGTAATACATGGTTTAGGAGGTCTTCATGATGAAAAGTAGTTGTGTCACTAAGTGTTGCTAATACATCGGAATTAGACCAGACACACTGAAGAGGTGGCAGACTGACATTTCAGCCTTGCCACCGTGGCACTAATAGATTTCTGCACAGTCATACCTCACCCAGATGTTTGCCAACATATTTGTCCGTGTGCCTCGACAGAGACGCGCGGCGAATTAGATTCAGCTCGATGTTCGGCTTGGCGCGGTGTTCCGCTTAATCTCATTAGCGTTTTACCGTGTTTTTACGGTGCGTTTGACGCAGTGACGAAGGAAGCTGTGAGGTGAGGAGAGGTGGAGGTTGCCTGCTTGGACTGGGTTTCGACTCCCCTGGTGCACTTTTACCACCATTCTATGCGTTGCGTAGTGTCTAATTGACACGGGAGCTCACTGGTGCATGAATAAGGAGCCTTAACAGCTCTCTTGGCAAGCTGTGCAGGGATCTGATTAGGCCCTGGCTACTCACTGCTGTCCCCTACTGGTGGGAGCGGTAGGGTGACGCAGAGCACGCGACAAATTGCACGCTTCCCTGCACTCTGCTGTTGATTGACAGGGGCGCTTGCGAGGACCAGCTATCTCGGTGTATACTTCCTTTTTAGAGAAGAAGCGCATACACGTACACACCCACGCTCACACACAACGTACTCCACACGCATTTCAGATAGAAAGGGGCGTCTAAAACGTTCCTCCCTTCTTCGTGCCTTCCGACGAGACAATGAGAAATGTGATGAGATCTGCCGGGGAACAGAACAGCACAGTGCTCCACCTAGTGTGTTGTGCGGGGCATTGCAACTATTCACAAGGGAAGCAGTTGGGATGTTCCTCTCAGGACCCAGCATGCCTATCTACATGGGCTCTGCTAGAGCAAGTCGTGGATATCGTAAGTGACCACTTTGTTTCCAAAGCTGTGCTCTGAATGTGACAACAGATGAGCGATCGTGGTTTGGTGTGCTCATGGCGTAGTCCCTTTCTGACTCGTTCTCTCTCCTAACAGGCTGGGGGCGGACGAGCACAGCAGTAGGGGAAGTCAGACGACTCTGTGAGAATGTGTGGGGCAGCTCAACTTAGGTTTCAGCTCTAGCAGACTTCTTACTTATCCACTGGGTGCCAGGGCAATCTAAGCCATCAAAAGAACACGCTATCGCTCTAATGCTGGGTTTGATTTCAAAATGAAGGCGAGGAAATGGACTGTGAAATATGTGCTAATGGTAACGGGGCTCCACAAGGTTTAGATCGACGCTGCCAATGGCTTCTGACTGGATTAGACAGGGAGAGAGAGAGAGAGAGAGAAGAGAGAGAGAGAGGGAGAGGGAGAGGGAGAGAGAGTTGGTTGGTGGTGGTGGGGGGTAGGTTAAGCCAACTCATATAATGTACCAAGTTAATTATGCTTAAGTACAAACACATATAATTTCACACAGTTCCGGAGTCAGAATCAGAGGGATAAGCACAATTAAGCCTGGGTTTGGTCGACGTACAGTCTGGCATCCAGCAGAGTAACTACTTTCAGGAGTAAAGAGAGAGAGGGAGAGAGAGAGGTAGGAGGAGAGAGAAATAGATAAAGGATGTTCGTGCGTATATGCAAATGCACCCTGCTCATGTGTGTGTCTGTTTTCCGTGTAAGAGTTCATTAAAGGTCTCCAGTGCAATGAGTGCAGCTCAGAACACAAAAGTAAGTCTCTGCTGACATCCACCAGGATAAAAACATCCGCTAACAATTAGGAGACTGTGAGACGTGTTATTTGCAGAAAATGCACAATTTTCTGCATAAATTTAAGTGTTTCCCTTCAAGTAAATCTGGCTGTGTAAATATCCATTACAACGCCTCCTCTTTGGGCCACCCTGCAGGAATCTGATTTAAAACCAGACTAACCTTGATGTCCCCAGAACTGGGCCTTAGGCAGAACCACTGGGACACGGGTCCAGCACAGCAGTTTTTGTGAGTCTGCCCATCAACAGTAAACACATGAGTCATTTCATTTTACTCCTGTCATGCGTGAATTTCGCCAACCAAACTCCTTAATGTTCTCAATGTAGTTAGTTAAGCTGTAGTCAAAACGGTACAACCTCCGGCTTTCACACATTCTTTCCTTTTTAATCTCTTCAGGAGGGGTTTAGGGAGCTAAATAGCTCAGCAGATTGACTAATATGTTATGGTTCGTCACGTAATGACAGCGTTTAATTAATTTTTGTTAAGACCTCCGGCATGAAAGTCAAAGCCACAGAGGCCAACCTCTCCACAGATTACTGCTGAACTGGGAGCAAAGAAAATCTAAATAGAATTACACTTATTAAATTATTAAACGTAATTATTCTGGTGGATATTATGTGACTACACTTTAAATCTTTCCATGTTTTTTTTGTGCGTAAAAAAAAAGGTCAAATGCAACACGTTTAAAAACTTTTTATCCATAACTCTCAATTAGTACTTTTAGCAAAACGTAGGGTATATTTCTACAAATACTTCTTGACTACTGCACTACAACACTTTCCTGTATTTAAATGGACTCAGATAAAAAAGCACATTGATACTTCTCTTTTGAAAAGCAGGAAGAGCACAAATGTGGTCAGAGGTTCAGCTATAAATCGGCATTTAATTGTTAAGTGCAAGCAAATCAAATATTTACACTCAACCAAGACAGATACATACTATATCACAAAATATAATAAATTACATTCAATTAAAAAATATATTGCTTTATATTGAAAGTATACACCATTATGGGAGCATGTAATTAAGATTGCTGTGAAATGGAAAGACTCCTGTTTTCATCATTCAATCCAGGTCCATAATCTACTCATATGTTTCCAAATACATCTATGAATCCTGTTCATTTCAATGTATAAAATACAACAAAAAACTAATACCATATATAGATCTGAAGGCTTAGCAAGTATTGACCTTAAATCCCACTCAGAGCACCTTCCATTGTACACACGGTGAAAAAGCTGAAGATCAATCAAATATATCAGAAAACTAATCTTGTATTTAATTTTATTAATTGAATACATAGAGAAATCAATATTCCTCTCAAATTAAATTAGTGATTCGAATGCACTGGAGTTTGTTAAGGACCCCTAGGACACATCCATAAGTAGTCTGCAATGAATGTCCTGGCTTGTAACAATGCAAGATGAAAAAGAAACATAGAACAAAGTGGTATGGAATACTAGACAGTCGCCTTACAAATGCACTGTTTCATCTAGGGTTTTCACGCTAGCCCATTAAGTCAGGAAACATGAAAAAAAATGGGATTGGATTTCAGTAAGGTGCATCAATGCCAACCAATCTATTACATGCACCATGCACACGCGCACGCACGCACACACACAGTCACACACGCAGTCACACACGCATCCTCAAACACTCACTAGCTCACTCTCGTGTACACGTGCAGTCAGTGGTGTCCTCTCAGGTCAGGTGGAAGAGGCCGTAGCCTACAGGCGAGGCATACAGTCCCAGGTGTGCTGCAGGTAGCAGAGGGCTGCGGGTGTAGGGGTACATGGGTCCGTACAGAGAAGGAGCACCGGCCTGAAGACTGACACTGAGAGGGAAGGGGAGGGGGGGAAACCCAGCCGGATGTAACATAGCTTTGGTCCCACCACCTGTGGCCATTTTGAGTTTCTCTACCTCTGCTTCTTGCAGTCGCTTGGCTTTGGCCCGACGGTTCTGGAACCAAATCTTCACCTGGGTCTCAGAGAGGGACAGCGAGGAGGAAAACTCGGCACGTTCTGCGATGGACAGGTACTGCTTCTGCCGGAACTTTCTCTCCAGGGCAAGAAGCTGAGAGGTGGTGAAGGGAGTGCGAGGCTTCCGGTTGGTCTTGTGTTTCCTCAAGGGACAGGGAGTGGGGCTTAGTTGACCTGAGTTCCACAAGAACCAACACATCGACAAATAAGAGACTGAAAACACGAAACTTGACTTTCAACAGCTTGTGGTTATTTTACAATTGGAATAGAATACAATAAATGCATGATGAGAAATGATCATGAAAACTAATTTCGCAAAATTATTTCGCATTCGTCAAACGACATTATTTAATCCAACAAAAACCCGTTTCATAAGTCATCTTGTTTTGTTGTACATGTCATATCTGCGTAAAAAACGACCAAACATCTAATCGTTTCATACAATTAAAAGCGACTTATCTATAATGGAGATCTAAACATACAGATACTTACGGGATGGAGGTGACAGCTTCACCCGCGACATCCAAGACGCACAATCCCCAAATACTGTCTCTGACTTCACTGGCGAAGTCGGACTGTGCGAACCTCCTGGACTGAACGAGTCTTTGGAGTTAGAAGAATAGTTTCCTTCAGATGAGATTTTTCGACCATGTTGACTCACAATTTCTTTTTGCGGCCTTGAGTCTGACATCAGAGCTTCCACGCTGAAAGGCAAGGGTGACACCTGAGCAACGCGCTCGCTCTGCTGCGGTAGTTTGGTTACATCCTCATCAGCCGCAAACGCACCTTTCGTATTTAGTGGCGAACCCATGACTCTTAATGTGTATAAACTACTCTTCAAAGACAAACTAAAATGGTCAGACATGGAGAATTATATGCATCTCTTAAATTATGTCTGGAGAGAGCGACCAGCCTATCAAACTGTACAACAAGGAAGGATAGAACTTTTGCTTAGTACTGTAACTTCTGTCCAATCACAAGTGTGCCAAAACTTTTGCCTCAGAGAACCGTCTTGATTGGCTAGTGTGGTACGGGACTCATGGGGCGGGGTTCTGAGGTTAAGGAGCCTCGTGGGACCGCGCAGCCGTATAAACGCGAGGTCAGGTAAACACCTGCCTAATTTACCGCTAATTGTGCGAGGAGAAGAAAATGTGCTGAAAGCCATTCCAACCCCTAAGGTTTTAAAAATATTTTTTATTCAATTGCGCGCTATACCCCAAGTCATAAAATCATAAACAGATCTAACTGCTTCCATGGATCTATGATAAATAGTTTATTCAATTTGAAAAGGGAAATGTGTTTCATCCAAGCGATGACAAGCCTCATATAAAATTTAAAATGTGGACGGAAAGCCGCTTAACAGAAGACATAGGACAGTATATTCTCTGTCAGTGGAATGCTGATTGTAGAGTCTTTGAGAGTGCTGCAAATTCCCAGCCCTTTTTGTCTCCTATATGTTCCTGTGCTATTAGGCTGATTGATTGTTCTGGTCTGGCAGTGAGAGACTGTCTTAAGCCATCAATGACACCACTGATGAAAGCACTTCAGGGGTGACATCTGAGGGTATGTTGTTGTGGTTGCTTATTGACACACACACATGCACGCACACGCACACACGCACACGCACGTACACACACACGCACACACACACACACGCACACACACACACACGCACACACACACACACACACAAAGCAATTCTGGTGCCTGACTCTGCATCTGATTCATGTAGGAACTTGTATGACCTGACACACACACCACTTGAGAGAGGACTAATCACAATAGTAATCAATAAGAATTATGGCGGTTTAAAACTTCAGATCTCCCCACAGACTTCTACTCTATACACTTCATTGCAAGAGGCACTTGGAGAAGGATTATGGTTTTAGGCAGGCTTGAAAATGACTGTCATTACATTGTTATTATTAACACCTTGTAATTAGGCCCGTGGAATCCGGCTCTTTTAAGCAGGACTTAACAGTAATGATGGAAAATTGCTACCTTTCTGAGGTGTGTGGCGCCCGCTGTGATTAGACTCTGTCTCAGAGACACAGACAGAGAAAAATATGTCAGGTGACTGAATGTTTGAAGCTCTCTCGAAACACGCAGAGCCTACCTGTCAAGCCTCGTGAAGGTGGAAAAGGACAGTAGTGGGTTATACGACATCACCTGTCTCTTTTTCTACAAACATACTCGCTGCACATCAGAAGCGCTTGAGGGCTGTCCAAATCCGAATTGTGCAACATCAGAAATTCAGACTGTACCCAAGGCTATGCCCATGTGTTTGGGCTGGAGACGTTTTTGTTTAACAGATTGAATTAGGGTCAGAAGCCTAATTTCATCAATTTTTCTTCATCACACAGATACACACAGTGTGTCAACACATCAAAGGCTGGTTGCAACATCAAAGTGTTTTTCAGACCTGAGCTCACTTAACTCAAGGTCGAGTACTGGATAAATGGGAGCCCTCTCTTCCATTTCCTTTGAGAAAAAGCGACGGTTGACGCAATTTTGTACGGCACGCTATCGCACACGATCCACACACACACCAACATCCACCACACACAAGCGTACGGGCAACATCTACACACAGGCACACACACACACACCACTGCTTCATGATCAGGTGAGATGGTCGAGTAGGGGGCTGCAGTATCAGTATTTGAGAAGGCAGTTCTTAGGAGACCCCCTTCGTCCCCTCGCGGATCTGCCCGCTCGTGTTTCCTCGCGATTCCCCTCCCCTCTCATCTGCGCTGTAGCCGCCGTCTGCCTCCATTCCCCCGCTCTGCCTCTCTTTCCCTCTACCTGTCTCCTCTGCCTCTCCACCCCTCCCCTTATCCGCTCCTCGTCCTCCCCTTCCTCCGCCTGCCGCCTCCCTCCCGCCCTCGCGCCTCCTCTCCTCTCCTCTCCTCTCCGCCTCTCCTCTCCTCTCCTCTCGCTCCCCTCCCGCGTCCTCGTCTCCTCTCCGTGCTCCTCTCTCCTCTCCTCTCCTCTCCTCTCCTCTCGGGGGGCTCTCCCCGTCGCCCTTCCCAATCCCACCTATCCCTCTCCCCTCTCCTCTCCTCTCCACGACCCCTCTCACTGCTGGCCTGGCATCATTATGGGCTCTTCACGAATCAAGTTTGTATCACAGCATGGGCACTCCAAACACATGCAAATCAATTAGTGGCCCTGCCTCTCCCAGTTTCCTCCGCAGCAGGTGATGTTTACAATAGCAGTGAGCATGTGCATCTTTGCCGCGTTGGGTAAGGCTTTGGGAAAAGGTGGCAAAGTCGAAAAATATGATAATCTAGGTATCATGGAGGCTAATGACATTTTCATTATCTAGAGAGAAGGTAATTATTCGCAAATGCTCTTCAGCGGTGACAGAGACAGAGAGAGATGAGACAGTGATGAGTTAGGTGGAGCAGTACGAAAACAATCAGGCATCCATGGTTACTTCTATACCCAACAATGATGACAGACCCTGAGGCAACATAGACATAGATTAACCCCAGTCCTGATGCTCTCTTACACTTTATAACATGCACCGCAACAACGCCATGTCACACAACAGCTCAGGACAGTCGAGCCTCAAAGTCAGTGGTTGGCAGAGGTGGGGGAGGGGTGGGGGGAGTGGAGCGGGGGGACAGGCAGCACCATGACAGAGAGAACTCACTGTAATTTGCCACAGTGTAATCTGTCTAGTTCCCTTTAGTGAGTCCCTATTAGTGCTGGCCTCTCTTGTCCACACTGCCCCTCCATTCACTCTGGCCCTTCCCTCCAAACCCTGCATAAGCGGCAAAGCCAGACACATGCCAAGCGCAGCAGGGGGCTGTCTGTGTGGAGCCAGGCAGGTTCAGTCTGAACACACACAAACACCTACTCAGAGACACACACGCAGACGGACAGAGCCGTCTGATGGACAGCCTCGTGGGGAGTGGTCTCTGACAGCCCCAGGTAGCCCCCACCGTCCAGCCAAAGGTCATTTTGTCAGTGTCCCTGCGTGAGGCGTGAGGAGCAGTGGACAGCCAGGCTGCTTTGAGCTCAGCCCCCTGGTCTTCTGCCCCATTGATTACCCTAGACAGCAATTAGACCTGCTGCTTGATTTCTGCTTGCCGGAGAAGAACACAGAGGCCAGCATGTGCTAAATGTAATCATTCCCCTTCTTTTCAAACATCACACTTTATGTACTCATGGTTGAAAACCACTTCCCAGTAATGAAGTATGGATTAGTGGCAAGGCTGAGAAGACCAGGGGTGTGAGACTGGATTGAGAGGCACATCTTATCTGTCAAATGCTCAAGATCAGGTCCCTTTAAATGGCTTTTTTAGGGACGACATCGACACAACGTGTTTTATACCTTTGCACCGTTAAGACAAATGATGCAGCCACAAACGTAACAACGGCCGAATCAGAGGCCCTGTGTCGGCGACCCGCCGTCCAAGATAACGTCCTCGTTGGTAGCCGACCGCTCGTGTGACAGCCCCCAATCTGAGCTGTCAAAGCTCTAGAAGGGGGGTTTACAGCCTGGATGGGTCTTGTCTGAGACCCCATTGTGTTCTCCCGGAGGCTGGGATCCTGAGTGGTGTCTTCAGTAATCACAAGTTTGGAGACAGGTTTTAAAGGAGCCAGCAAAGCGAAATAACTACACTCTTAACAGACATAGCCATCAGCTTCCCTCACTGCATGGGTTTAAAGACTTAAAGGGACAGTAGGAGTCTCAAGATCCCATTTATCATTTGGAAACTGTCAAAATAAAAATGGACTAAAGGTTAACGTCAAGACAGCCCCGAGTTAAAGTAGAGCTTAGGAACTTAAATAAGAGTGGAAGAATTGCAGAAAAGTTCTTTCCCCAAAGTGCTGGAGAAATGTAAGTGGGAAGAGAACGTTCTGGGTAATTTGGGGCACACAGTGACATACATGCTTTGGGATGAATTCCCCTGCTGTAAAGATTAACTTCCACCACTCCCAAAAGGCAATTTGCTAGATGGACCACAGTGAGTAAACACTCTGTAGTGGGACTACATTTTTATTTGATTTACAGTACCACTCATCACACTGAACAAAGCACATTGAGTGAGTTTGTGTGTGTGTGTGTGTTGGACACCAGCGTGCGCGTTACTTTGCTTAAAGACTCGCGTGTGCTTGGTAAGTCTTGGTTATCTTGTTCCAGTCTTCAAGTCATGAAGGAATTGACTGTGTTTTTGTTTTGCGAGAATCCTTCCCCCAGAGTTAGGCTGGTGGCAGGGTTTGTCAAGCTGAACCATAGAGTCCGGAGAGCGAGGCCAGAGACACACCCGCGGCTTCTTGTTGTCAACAAAATCAGACACAAATTCCCCACGTCGGACGTGAAAACATGAATTCCCAATAAGCATTTTCAAAGCAATTACTGTGTTTGGACAAAGGTAGAGTGTAATGGACTGTGCAGCGCGAAGCCTTTGAGTCATTTGCTTATTTTGATGTGCTGCTTGTCTTAAAACACTGGCTATGAAAACCAGCTAAGAGTTTGGGTGGACCAAGACGGAACGAGCTACAATTTGGATGGTAATTATCTCATGGAAGAGTTGAGTTGGTCGGATGTGCTCGCTCGTGATTGGGTGTGGAGAACCTAGGTTTTCTTGCATTTATTGTCTTATGGTTAGTTGATTGATCTCCCTGGGATTCTGCCTTAGCTTCACATACTAGCATTTATGGCACAAAGGCCATCAATAATGTACTAGACCCAAACAAAACAAATGCCTTGATTGATGAAAGCGTTTAAAGTTCAATTCCCGCCTCACCACACCAAATTGCAGTCGTCTACATGTGTGTAATGTGTGTGTCTCCTTGAAGTTAGAACTTTCCCATTTCCTTGTTGTTAAGACTCTTTAAATCTATAATTGCACATCCTTTGTATACAACTAAAGGGGTATTATAAAATAGGGTTTAGAAGCTTATGATTTCAAATATGCATTACTTCTTTGAACATTGAGCACCCAAAGGAATATTTTATTCACGCAGATGATGAATGTTCTCACAAACTGACGTTAATAAAATGAAATCTGAGTCAGAGCCCGTGTACTACCAGGAAATGCAAGCAAACAATTTAACCACTATTGACTCCAGCCAGGTATCCCATAAAAACCTGTGGGTTAGCACAGTAAATCCCAAGTGCTCCACTCTTCCCAGCTTTGACTGAACTAGTGTGTCTGTCTAATTGAGAGGTACACAAACAACAGTCGAGACTTAACAGTACGGGACTAATCCTTCACACCCCTCCGTGGCGCCTGGGTGATAGTGTATCAATAGGAGTATCTGCCAGCAGTCAAACAACCTTGACAAGAAACAAAAATGATTGCAATTTTCTCGAATTCATGTTACAAGTTGAAGTTCACTCCAACCACCCCCCCCCCCATAAATCACTGGGCTGAAAAAAAGTGTTCTCAGTAAACACAGTGCTTTGTCCCCTCAGTGCTTGTTCCCTCACCATCTCACTCACTCACTTCACTCACACACCACAACACACACACACACACACACACAACACACACTACACACAGCCACCGAGCACACACACTCCACACTACACACACACCACTTGCACGCACGCCACACGCACGACACACTACTGACCAGTACATAGTTGTTCAGTGCGCTGATTGAGAACGGGGCGCCTTCCGCATGGCTGTACAGGCTGCAGTTAGGGGACGTGAAATGAGTCCAGTCTGCGCTTGCCTTTCCACAGGGATGAACTCCAGAGGATACAACACACACTAACCAAAGCTGCTCTGTGAAGCGACATCTGGAGTTTAGCGTGGGAAAAAAAACCTGCACGAAAGGCAAACTTATATTGTATGCATGTTTTTGCTGTGTGTTTTAACGAGTCGACTAATGCTAACCCGTTAACACTGGCTAGACGTAAAACTGTGTTAATTTTTTGAGAAGCACACTGTTTATGTTCATTTGAAGCTAGGCTAATTACAAGGTTGGTGAGAGGCTCACTATTTAAAAGAGGATAGGCTTCGTTTTAAATGATTGAGGGCATCTAATCTTACAAATTATAGCATTTAGGATAGAAAATATGGTAACAGACGAGAACGCCATTTTAAAAAGATCAAATGAAATACCGTTTCATTAGAGTTGCATTTGACATGGCCATTCATACGGTCACAGAGATCAACATGCATGTACACAGACACGTCAACCAGACTAAACTGGACGGCTAAAGAAGACTTGTATTCTCTTCACAACCCTTGTCCAACCAGTTCTATAAAGTATTTAAGGTGCGCTAGGCCACAGGCCCTGTGACTCGCTAGAATGGGTCATTGATTGTGCCCTTCAGAGAGAACAAAGTAATTACTACTTGTATTTGTTTTAGCTTATGTCTTTTCTCCCTCTGCATCATGTTGTAATGGACCTGTAATAGAATTCTCCTCTAGTTCTTCTGAAGGTCTTCAGGAGGTGTGAGCGCTTCGTTACTGCGTGTCTCAACTCACAGGCCCTGGAATGAGTAAGGCCATGAAAGTAATTACAGACTAATCTAGACCTGGCATCTGCATCAAACACACCCGCCATTAGCACCCTGTGGTTAAAAGACATGCAGGAGTACAGGATTCTTGTTATTGCTACAGTATCTCGAAAGGTTCCACTTAGGTATTTTTAGGTGAGATAAATGTCCACGCCATCGTAATTAGATTGGATGTTATGGCGTCGTCATTAGCGTCAATGAAGCCGCAAGATGCTTTTGAAAGTATTCCGACGCGCCATCCTGATGAGCGGTGAGAACAGCAGTCAAAACCAAGAGCTTGGGGATATGGATGGATCTGTCGTCCGACCCACACGAAGATACGGCCCGACAGTCTGTGATGCCAGCAGGGTAACATACAGGGCCGGAGGCAGCATATTTCTATGACCTTTGAACATGACAAGCATCTGATTAGTACAGTAGCCGTGTAATCAGCTGTGAAATCAGGGCTGTTTAGCCCAAGTCGATGAAACGCATCAAGAAACACACTCATCCAACAGAGAATGATTCCGATCGAGTGTTTCGACTGCATTGGCAGCAACTTGCGCTAATAACTGAGCCTCAGAAAGTCTGCCATTTTAGATCTACCAGCCATGTTTTCCCTGGTGACTTGCCATTCAGCCTCTAACAAGCCTCTCCTTTCTGTTGACGGCAGTGTTTTCCAGAATACCTAACCCATGGTAGTTTAAGAGAAGCAGTGTGCAACGCCTTGGGCCCCCACATAAACAGAGCAGAGGGCCTCTTAGAAGCAGGGCTACCATAGTCTCCCCGTCTCCATCTCTGACCACAGCTCTGATTAAAAGGCACATTTAGCCCCTAATCACCTCCTAAAAAGCCATTAAATCCACAACACTGTAATAGCAATCACAACAAAATTGCTTGTTTATTGGTTTCATAAACCACCGAAAGCTGTAGAGGATCTCAGACTTCGACAACAAGGAAGTGATCGTTTACCTTGTGATGGAGCCTGCAGTGGAGAGTTCAAGGAATCTGCTTTCTTATGCTATCAAGGAACAACCTACGCTGACGACACTGAAAACAGTGAGCGCCATCAATCAAAACATTAGAAATACCCGACGAACGATTACCAAAGTAAATTGTGCATGGTATAAGAGCAATTATTTTTAATCTTTCCCACATGTTGGCACGTAGTTGTGAATTTGCTAATAAATAGCTTAGATAAGGAAACATAAGCCACAAGGAATATACTAACTTGTGTATGTGTGAAGTATGACCGTGTACGTGTGTGGCACCCATATAGGTGTGTGTGTGTGTGTGTGTGTGTGTGTAGTGACATCCCAGGAGGCCTCCCCCGGCACCAGAGACAGAAGGCCAAGTCGCCTGAAGGCCAAGTCACAGGCGGCCACTTTAAACTGTTTTCTTGCTCCCCAGTCTGCAACCTCCAAGTCTGGCCGACACGACTCTCAGAGGGGAAGAAAGCCTTGAGCCAGAGGGAGGACGTCTCCACAGACAGGGGGCGAGAGCCAGGCGTCCACGCAAACACGCCTGGCCCAGAGCTTGAAGAGCGGTTTTGAAGTGCACCTCACGTGTGGGAGAGAGAGGTCAACCTGGATGAGGCTCCTCACAACATTGTTCCTTTTGGTTCCGTTAAAACACACGCGCCTACGCTTCACCGTTTTCCGTCTGATCCAAATGCATGCATCTGTTCGGTAATGTTTGTGTCTTGAAACCGTCATGGTAACGTTTTGAAATACAAAACTGTCTTTGTCTCACTGCCCTATGGGGAGTTCGGGTGGTCCCTTGTCTCCCACTGGTGAGGAAACAGCACTCTCTGGTGGATCAAGGACACAGAATAAGGACTGGGAGGCCATAACGTGGTGTTTTATTTATAGATTAAATAAAAGAACACGTTTTAACTTATTGCTTCAGTCTTTTCATTCGGAATGTCACTTAACTTTTTAACTACTGAATCCCTCTCCTTTCATACAAACAGATTGTTCAGACGACATGCAGACAATATGCAATATGTTAACAATCAAGTGAAAATACATAAAAACCCTCTGAAAACACCACCATCGACGAAAGGAATAACTGAAGATCGCGTCAATCGCAGATATAAAATGAGGTCATTGCAACACTTGAACTGGCCTTGCTGGTGACTGATTAGACCTGACCACCTCAGTGTCCCTCCAGTCTACAGTATCTGTTCTGAGTGAGAGGCACCAGTCTCTGTCTGATTCCCTGGTTCTCCTGAAGCATGCGGGAGATGGTCCTCAGCACAGACAGTCTGGCCCTGGACTGCTGTGGAGCCTGGGGCAGTATACAGACAAGATTCTTAATGAATAATGAGGTAGGCCTAATGTGCACATTCACATTTTATTCATTAAGCAGGCGAGAGCCTTTATCCAGTGCGACATTTAAATAGAGCACAGCAGTATATGGAGGAAACGGTCTGTAGGTATGCTAGTAGCCATATCACAAAGTACCTTAACTACATCTCAGCTACAAAGCTTGGTGAACAAAAAAAGATAGAGCAACAATAAAAATCTCGATTGGTGTAATTTAACATGTGCATATCAAATAAATGACACAACAATTGTACAAGAAGATGGTGTGTGTGTGGAGGAAGGATTATTAGGACTATTACATATTTATCAGGAGGTATCAGGACTCTGGATACCCCTTCTGGTCGTGAACATGACTTACTGCTTCACTTGTTGACCTGGGTTCGTTTGTCTGTGAGAAAGTGAAGACATCTTCGTTCACCGTATGAGAACTACCACCTGATGAGAAGGAACATCCACAATCCATTTGACATGACCACGCCGCGGAAGAGCATGGAGGCCTAACATTGCAGCAACTAGGTTCGACTAACTGCCATAACGTTACTTCATTTCTTGAAATAAGTGTGTATGTGCGGAAGTGCCGTAATCTTGCTGCATGGGTGAAATATTTCTAGATTTGCTCCACCTTCCTAGCGGGAGACTAAAGATTACCTGACTTTCTGCCATTTGACTGGTTTGGTTCGTTTTGAGATGTTCCTCCTTGAGTGAGTCGTTGGTCTGTTCTTTTTACTTCTAGAATGGGGTACTTAATGGGCTTTGACATGTCGGCCTCCTTCACTCTCTTCATTGTGATTGATGGCTTGGTGTATTTGGTCAGTTTAACCTTTTTAGTCGGCACATCTAGACTCCCTTGTTTTCTCTGTTCACTGGGCAACTCGATTAAATACTCATCTGCGTCTGTTTGTTGTCCACCACTCTTTTGACTGGAGCTACTAGAGCGAGAAGCAAACCTAGGCACATACACAGCTCTGAATTTTGCGCCTGCCATTTTGTTCTGGTTGTAAAGTATTGTTAGCTAAAAGCGGATAGTCGCCTTCGGTGTTACTAACCCCACAGAAAACAGTTGGCGTGTAGCTCGACCGTTCTGTCAATTTAGCAGGCTAATTATCCTCTCCGTGGTCTGATCGCTTCTCACGGCTGCGAGGTCCTAACGGGACAACATTCCCCTTTTGATTTCCGTTATGAATTCGAAAAAAACGTACGTTAGAACGAAGAAACGGACCGAACATCTCGTTACAGTAATGTGGACTGTAGCGTGTTCAACATTAACTTTTTCTTAAGGGAACGGAATTGTAGTACGCCAGCAGGTGGCGGTGTGGAACATCGGCTACAGTGATTATAAAACCTGCTTACATGCCTTTAGCCTAAAACAAAGTAACCAAAGCCTAGATCTCTCATATATTTCCCAGATGAATGATGTAGCTTTTGTGTTGAACGGACATTATGATGTGGAGCCTGTATCATATTATAAACAGCAGGACCCATATAAACTATGCACACACCTTAACCTAGGCTGCCTTTTGTGAGCATGTGAGGCCACTACATTGTACTAGACATAGTACTAGTTTAGGTGAAATGACAATATCTTGATCTCGTGAAATCCTGTGTACGTGTACTCAGTACTATAAAACAGCTCATGGAATAGAGTCCCTGCCCAGAGCAAACATTGAAGTGTTGTGGGCACATCCATGGTTTCAGCATCAATTGCAGCAGATGGATTGTTTAAGTTGAGGTAGACTTGCCATTCCAGAACTTGATTGTGCTTGTTAAACTGTTGATATTAGAGGGCAAAAGGTCTGCGCTAGAATCGGTTCAATATCTCTCCACTCATTCAAAACATTCACCCCTGAAACAGCCTGGCACTAAAAATACCTCTGACCTGATTCAGCTCATCCAGCCAGATGTGCGTGAAGAGATCGCAGATAAACAACCTCAAATACACTCTCATTCCACACAAACACACACACACACACACGACTGATCCACACTTCCTATCCACCAAAATAGACCCGTACAGCTGCTTTCTATTGTAACACCCTCATACAGGAAAACACACTGATTTATACGCCGGTTCCCTCGACTGACATTCGTAGCAGATTCATAGCCTTCGCCTAGAACGCATTACCTTTCCTCCCCACCGCATTGGAGTGCGAGACTTCACGCTGACTGTCAATGTGTTTGTGCATGAGCGCAAGTGAAAGATAGAGGAGTAAACATGAGAAGCCTTCAGCTGTATCCTGTTTAAATAACCTACACTGGGATCTTCCTCACAGTTGTTTTATTCTTTCAACATCTCACATTACAAATACTTCAAATGTATGCATACAGTTATAAATAGTTGGCTGCAAATGATTATATGACATTAGATCTTTGTTTTACTTCAGTACTACAAACCAACTATAAAAAACTGACTGTCTGTATTACATAGCATAACTTAATCAGGAGGAAAATATAAAAATGGAAACTTATAAATGTGAAATGACATAATAAAAATCAAGATGATATCTCAAGTAAAAAAAAAAAAAGTTATATCAATAAATACAACCTTCCCAGCATACAATTAAAAACTATTGAAATTTTGCAATCAAGTAATACTAAACAGACATCTCAATATTATTTTCATCTGAAAAGGTGAAGCACAATACAGCAATTAGAAAAACTAGACACATCAACAAGTTTAACACATCACCCAAAAAATAGAACAAAAATCTGATCAAATGATAGTTATACATTTCAATTGAAAATATAGCAAATGCTAAATACATTATAGACCTAGTATTTACAATGTTTTCAATCACAGTAGCATGGTAGTAGCAAAATAAGTGAATAAGCACAAAACTAATGTTTAAAAATAAATTTAGGTATACATTAGTAGAAAGTATTTTTCTTCGCAGACACCAGTATGAACTATAGGAAACTGTGAGAACAGAAATGATGGTTTGCATGGTTGCTATCGCTTACATGATCTACATTGCAGAGACTGTTTCAGGAAAGAATAAGTATTGCACATAATGGCTCGAAGTTAACTTGCAACATTAATCACATTCAAGTCTATGTCCCAAAGCATGCCACATCACAAGGGGGGGTCAAGTGATCAAGTATCCTCAACAAGGGTCCTACTGAGTGTCCTCTACATGACAGAAACTCAACCGAGTGTTCTCAATCGTGTGGCCTGCATGTACAGTATGTCTGTGTGTGAGGAAGGCAGACAGTTGTCATGTAGAGATAGGCGATCCAAAAGAGAAGGAACCGAAAACAACGTAAAGAGGGTGAGAAATAAGAGATCTAGTGCGTTACATTACATTAGGTCCTGCGTTAACACTAGGCCACGGTGTTTTGAATTACATCATGCTTTGACAAGAACATGTGGAGCCTATAGTGGCTCCAGGGAGATCTAAATATTTCAACACCTGTCATTCATTCGGGCAATACAAGGGAGAGGATGAACATTGACCAAAGCCAAAACGTTTATCCTATGTTATCGTTACCGACTACTAACTAGAAGCTGAATATCTGAATATATGTTCAAGACTATCAAAATGAGTTTAGAAAGGTCTCGTCATGCCTAAGATCCTGTACTTGTCTAATAGGACAGAAGAAAGTCTGTATATGATCGGCTAATGTTAACCTTTTTTTTATATCTACAGAATCACACCAATGCACCAACAATAAGATTTACCAGCACTTAAATATATAAAAAGCTAAATTGAAAATTATATTAATATCATTCATTTTTTTCTTTTAAATTAAGTTTACCATAAATGCAGATCTCTTAGTAACAAAGGTACAAAATTATTTTTCACCAAGTGAAAAAAATGAGGTATTGCAAAAGGAGTCTCCCATCTTGTGAAAAATGTGCCTAAAATGACTATTGAAAAAAATATTTAGAAAAGTAGTGCATAATAAATGTATATATGTTCATGACAAAATAATCAGCTATAAAACACTGTACAAAAATCAGCAGGCCATGTATAAAATAATATCTTTATCTCTGTGACAGCAAATTCTTCAGAGTCTCCTGCTGCTACCACATCCCACCACAACCTCTATGATAGAAGCTCCAGTCATGGTGGAGAGTACAGTGGAGCACCATGAAGACAGCTCTGGGAGACTGGACCGTGAATTCCCCTTAGGTTCTACTACATTAGCATGTTAGCTTCCAGTGCTAATATCCCTGACAATATAAAGTGAGCAAATACTACTGCCAATACCTGAGCCCAGAAGGGCTATGTCTTACTCAGCGGAAACCTTGGTCTAGATTTCTTTCTTTTTTTTTCTTCTTTTTTTTCCTTCCTCTGCTTCTCCACATGTCTCAACCTGCAGTCACTCTACCCTTCCTGTTCTGCCTGTCAGTGGAGGCATGGACATCCCCAGACAGCCCTCTGATCAAAGATTTCCTTCTGATCCTTTTATTATTATTTTTAGGCCCATCTTTGGTTTTACCCCATTCTGGTTACAAAGTGTTACATTTTCAACCAAGGCCTAGAAACTCATGCCAGCAATCTAAAAAAAACTGCATGCCTGACTGAGGGGAGGAGATTTGTGTTTTGTGAAGTAGCCTGATGCTGTATTCTGAACCACTTGAAGAAGGAAATCATCCACTCATCTGCCATAGTGTTTCTACCTGTTAAACCCAACCAGTTGCACTCAACCTTTGGTTAACAATATAGTTGTTCTCGAATCCTGCATGCTAAAAGTAACAAAATAAGTGCACCCTTCTTAAACACAACTTTTATAGCCACATACCATTTCCGGTGCGACACGAATCTCACTCAAATTTCATTGTTACTCTTGACAACAAATGTAAGCAGCTTCACCAGCAAATGCGAGAAAAGAAAGTACAGTCAAGTCAGAAAACATCTATTTTCCAAATCTAATGCATCCAAGTACTCATGCACACCTTAACTTAAATTCAAAACATAAATGGGATTCACTTTTTTTCTTAGCATTTACTTATCTTAGAAGGCCCAATTTAAAACATGAAAATAAAAATTAAATTAAGATTTTAAGTTATTTTTTCTCCAACTAAAAGTAATGAGCAAAAAGAAAAGTGCATTTATTTTCTAGACCCACCCCGACCCTAACCCTACCTCATTCTGTCCTAGTCCCCCACCCCAACATCCCACCCTCACCATCCCCCACCCCTCTCCCTCCCACCTCCCCTATCCCCCCCCCCCCTTCCTTCTCCTCGTCATCCTCAGTTCCAGCGGAAGGAGATGTGCCGGGGCCTGTCCCCTCCCTCCTTCACCAGGGGCTTGTGGAACTCACGCCCGGCGCGGGAGTGGATGGCGGCCCAGCAGTACTCACAGTAGTACTGCAGACAGGTGACGTTAGCGCAGAAGAACGGGGCGAACTTGCCCCCGCAGCGCGTCCCCTGGCACTCGTCACACAGCTGGTCATCCAGAACGTATGGCTTCACTTCCACCTGGACATGGTTGGGGGAGGGAGGGAGGGGGGGGGGAGAGACAGGATAGGCTGGGGTTGAACAGCCGACTCGAGACGCATTCTCAAACAAGATGACATCCGATGTAACACATGAACCTGGATAGGTGGAGAGTCTGTACCCTGTTCCTGGAGAGATATCCCTTCTGCAGGATTATACTCCAAACCAAGTTAGCAATAACCCAATTGATCAAATTGAAATCAGGTGCGCTAGATTTGGGTTGTAGCTAAATAAAAATAAAACATTTCTGGATAGCAGGCTCTCCAGGAACAGAAGCTGTGCAGGACCGTGTTTGGAACTCATTCCTCAGAAGAAGCCAGAGGCCATTAATGGTTTCATTATTTTTTTTAAATGAGTTTCTTTCGTATCCAGCTCGTTGTCCCCAATGCAGGGTGATAGAGCAGGCGATGTCAACAACCAGACTTACCCGTTTATCTATCTCCCCGTGCTGCAGCTGAACGAATCGGGCACTGATGGCCGCGATGTAGCTCTGCTGATTGGAGAACGCCACTCTCCCCGCCCCTTTTGGATATTTCAGTTCCGGGTCAGTGTCAATCCCGGCGTAGCACACGCCCCCGTACAGACGGTCCATGATCATGGCCAGCTCCACTGGAACAGAGTTCCACACGTCTGACCGGGTTCCACAAACAGTACTATATCCCTCTATTCAGTCCCTCAATATTTTCCAGCTCACGCTCCCATCCCCCCTCCTCCCTCAAGAAACCATGTAGTACCTGCACGTAGAGGGCGTGGCACGCCCCCAACAAAGATGGTCTTCCTGGGGTCCAGGGGCTGAGAGCCGTCCATCACAAAGTCGCTGTCGTTCAGGTTCCAGGGTCGGATCTGGACCTGGAGGATGGACGCAGCAAAGGAAACGTGTTAAGATCTTACATCTCACCTCGCTGCCGTTTACTCCCACCACCACCAGACTAGCTATTAGTCTCAACTTCTGACCCTGAGGATTAACCTCACACAGGATTACTCGTTGTAGAACCCAAGACAAACATCCTGGAACTTGATTATAAGTCAGGTGATTATGCGTCGGTTACATAGACAAAAACGTGACCTTAAAAACGTATGCAGGGCATGCAGAACTCACAGGCTTGTCCTTGATGGTGGGGCTGGACACACAGAGGTAAAGCTTGCCATCCTCCTCAATACAGGCATCTATCAGAGCCTGAACTGAGCTCTCATCTTGGAACAGCAAGAAGGCGTAACCTGGGCGGGAGAGAAGTGCACTCACATCTCATCCTCTTTCTTTGCACACGGTCCCAGTCTCCACTCGGTGGTGGAATTCGATCCTGAACTTGGAACGAAAGAGCGTCATAGAACAAAAGACTCACCTTTAGGTGGGAAATAGGACTTGCTCTCCGCCTTGTGGGGCCAGTCGACAAACAGGTGTCCGAACCGACGGAAGCTGGCCGTGATCTCGTCCTCGTCTATGTCTGGGGGCAGCCCGCCCACGAACACCTTGCGTGAGTAGCGTTCCACGCGCTCCCCATTCAGGTGGGGGAAACAGTGGGCGGAGCCAAGGCCGGGCAGACCCTGGTCACCTGAGTCCTCCTCTCCGAAGGAGCGTTCATCCTCCATGGGGAAGAGTGAGGAGTGGCCTGGCAAAACGCAGACGGACAACCAATCAGATGATCTTGTGTCTCCTGAGCCCTTCGTTAGAATCTTCTGTAACCCTGCAGCCAACATGTTCTGTTCAATTCTACCCATCACTAAAAGGTGGTTGGGCAGTCCCCGTAATGTGGACAGAAACCAGAAAGCTACAGAAGCACGAGGCAACAGGGATTTCATGTGGATGATGACTGCATCAACTGTGATTTGGAAAGACATCAATCACAAGATATTTGTTATTTGAATGTCATGGCAAGCGAGCCTGGCGGAAAACACACTTGGCCCAGCAGAAAACAGGCCCGCATAAAGAGCGCCTCCTAGTGGTAACCAGAGTAAGCAGCAGCCCAAAGCAGTCAGCATTTTGGGAGGTGAACAGAGGCCAAACCGTGTAGTCAGAGTGTCAATTGAAAGTGTCTTGGCTTTGCAAATTTGCAAAATGCAATAAGGCCAAATGAAAACACGATAGAAGAACATATTGACAATAGATTTACCTCGTCTTCTGCCATAGCTCCTAGCTGCATGTAAAACAAGACAGAACACTTCATCACTTCTGAACAGCACTGTCACAATGCACCCTCCCTCCCCCTCCCCCCATCTACATATATCATATTGTCACTTGTTAAGGACAACATACCATTCATAGGTAGGGATCCGTCTCCACCCTGGTGTGAGAAACCATAGCGACCTGCGTAGGGGGCGGAGACAAGAATTCAGTTACACACAGGAGCCAGGATCTTTCCATGCTGCTCGATGTCTGTTCCAACTACAACTCCCACAATTACTCTGAACCAGTGCCAGTTGATTCCACATGATCAAATGTGGATGGTAAAAACGAAAACAAACAAACAAGTGTTATCACTAAGCATCAGGAGAGTTCTCAAATCATTTGGAAATGTGTGATCAAAATGTACAGAGATGATCATTTGGATAGCGTGAATGAACTGGTCCAAACTGATTTTGACAGATTAAAGAGCATACTTCAAAAAACAGGATGTGAAAAACGTAACCAAAATGTTTAATTCATGACAATGAGCGGAGGAGGAGGATCAAAGTGCCGGCACAGCAGGAATATAGCAGGTGTGTGTCTCTGCGTGTGCGTGTGTGTGCATATGTTATGGAAGGCTAATCATATGCTTCCTGACTGAAACACTCATCACCTGCCGCATTAAGACAATCAAAATCAAGTCGGTAGCTACCATAACACTTCAGGCAACAACAAACAAATTCTAACTTCTTTTTTTTGCAGACATGAGTGAGAAACCTACCTTTCAAAGAATCCTGCTCGGCCCTCATAATATCAATCAGAGAGTTCTCCAGAGAATGCATGCTGAAACCATCAAAAGATCGAGTTCTCTCCTGCTGGGGAAAGGCAGAGAGACAATTAGCCTTTGGTGTTCCAACCAAGAGCACCCTCCTGATACGAACAGCCACAGGTGCTGGGAGATCCTCTTGACAGGTCGCCGTGACAGCGACAGAACAGTCGAACGGCTCAAGAACATGTGTTGGTTTTTCCTCTACCGCCATATGGCAAATCTTCACAGGGGCTCATCGCTATTGCTTGAGCAAAAACGAAACCCTCAAATCTATTGTAATATATCTGAGGCACATATACACAAAGTAATCCAATTGTTTGGGCTTTTAATTCCATTTGAACAGACAGATGAGCGTAAAAAGCAGGCAGAAGTGCCCTCGAGCGCTCTGCTGAAACTCTAGATCTTCTGATCAGGTGAGGACAAGATGGCTGCCATTCCTAACAGACAAAAATCAGAAGATGCAGATACTGCATTGCTTTCGCCTGTCAAAGTCCCTCAGATCTGCAGAGCGACTGCAGGCACGTGCCTTTACAGGGCCGAGAACTGGGCCAGGTTTACTGTTTAAAGGCATTAAAAATGTGCCTGTTCCTCAAGCCTTCATTCAACATACATTCGTCCTCCCTGGATGAATTTTTCATTGGCTAGTCCATCAGGGGAGCTTGTGAAAACAAAATGTCCGCCGACATCCGAATCATCTTTGCGCTGAACTTATGAGAGAGGAGGTGAGAAGAGGAAGAGAATCTGTCTCGTTGGGCATCTGACCAAGGCGAGGGAGCCTGGGGAGGTTATGACACAACACTGCAACCTCCCCGGCACGCAGCTCCACCCAAACAAGGACGTCAGGAAGGCCGTGCCGTAATCAGATTAGACTATGTTCTTACTAGGTCAAATGATCTCAAAGAAAGGCATTACCTGGACACACACAAGCGCATACTGTCTGCACACACACACACACACAATATTTCACCAATCTTATCTGGTGCTCTAAACAATTGCCCATTTCCTGTTGACATTGAGTTGCACATTAGCATGGGCTGTCTTGTGAACACAATAATACACCTTAGTGTGTTATTTGAATTAGCAAAACAGCTATATCATTACACCCAGCAGTTGTTTTAAACAGCATTCATAAGAAGACTAGCATGACTCAGCACAAGTTTGCGCAAAGCTAATTAGGTTATAAGATAGGGGAACTACCCCACACGTCCTCCATTTTGTTGCAACTGCTAGCTTCCACCTTCTAAGCCCCAAGGTTTCATGTGCTGCATCAGTGACCGTATCCAGGCCTTACCTGGAAAGGAAAGACGCTGTCACTGCGGCCCATGCCATCTTCCATCCAGCCCTTGTGGTTGAAGCCAGAGCTGTTGCGTGGGTATTTCTGGGAGGGAACCTGGGTAAAATACATCTCGTAAGGGTCGAGGCCACTGCGCTAATGCAATAGTGACCGAGTCGCATTCACTCAGACAGGGAGAGTCCGAAATGCTATTGTCAATTTGCAGTCTACGGAGTGTCTTGCAATGATAACGTGCCAGAAAATGAAATCTGTAGCTAAGTGGGCTAACTGGAAAGTCCTCGCTCCTCAGCGTGTAAAACTATCGATTTGCGAAAAGGAACATCCTGGAATAACAAGAGAACTAATTGAAGCACACAAAAAAACAAGCAGCGCAGCAACTTTAGTTGCTTGCGCAATAACTGTGTGATTAGGGCTTAGGGGATCTGCAGTTCATTTTCCAAGTGGGTAGGAATTATGATGCTCATACCTGGTTGTTGGGGAAAGATTTCTTCAAAGGAGAGATGGAGTTTAGGGCTGTCACACCTCCATTGAGCCCCCTACGGTACTCCCGAACCCCCTGGGAGCCTCCCCAGCCTCCATAGCCCCCGCCAGGGCTCCAGGAGGTAGAGGTGGGGGTGGAGGGGCTCTGGTAGCTCCCCCAGGGGGAAGGGGGCTTGCTCTGGGCAGGGGCGAGGTGGGGCAGCTGGGTGAATGCTCCAGAGCGGTGGGGGTGAGGGGGGAAGGAGGGCTGGGCAGGGTGGGGGCTGGCGGGGGAGCGGCGGTGTTGCTGGGGCACCCCCTGACTGTGGGGGTGATAGTGGTGGGGGTGAGGCGGGGGAGGAGGAGGGTGGTGCTGGGAGACCGGCCCGATCTGGGGCGAGAAGCTGCCTCCTCCACCGAATCCGGGTCCAGCATGGTGGGAGAAGTTCTGGAACAGCAGTGGAGGTCCGTTGGCGTTGGAGCCAGCCGCGCTGAAGAACCCCCCCACATCCTCGCCCACCACAGGGGATGGGTTGGACGGGACAGCAGGGGACCAGTTGTTGAAGCTGGTCAGGGAGGAGGATGAGGAGGTGGACTGGGCACAGCTGGTTCCTATACCCAGGGTGTCCTGGTAGTCGAAGCCGCCCAGCACAGGAGACTCCATCCTCAGCTTCTCCTTCCCACCACTGTTCTCCAGGGAGCCCTTCTCTAGTGACCCTTCTTCGGGCAGGGCTCCCTCCAGCTCCCCTAGGCCTCCTCCGGTCTCTTGCTGCCCTGGGGAGAGGGCCTGCGGCTGAGCCTGGGACTTGTCCTGCATGTCCTGGAGGTCCAGGGCTTTGGACTTGTCGGACTCAAGAATCTCATCTTGCATGTTAGTGTGCTGGGCTACAGCAGGGAACAGCCAGGCGCTGCCCCCATTAGTGGAGCCGTTGTTGACGAAGGCTGGTGGGCTGGGAGGGTTGGAGGGGTGGTGGTGGGGCTGGGGCTGGAGGTGGGGGGGGATCCTCGCTGGGAAAGCAGATTTATTAGCACTGCTGTTCTTGACCAGGACTCCGAACCCGTAGTCCCCCATTTATAAAACCCAGTAAATCCTTGCTTGTCTTTTTGTCTTTCTAGGTCGTGTCTTCTTTTTCCTGTGGGGAGGGAGAGAGCGAGAGACACAGACAGACAGCACAGAAGAAGAGGGCATTAATGCAAAAGGCTGTTACACCACAATTTGATCTGGCCTCAAAAACACAAGCCAGGCCAACTGCAATGACTTTGCTGTGGCTGCACCCCAGATGCTTGGTCTTGTGATGTAATCAATGAGATTAAATCATTGACTCGCTGAGCCACGGCAGGCCTAGATGAGATATTATACTAGCGTAGCAGCAGGCCACCACGGAAAACACCCAACCTAACCTGCGTAGGCTAACTGCGAAAGCAGCAAATAGCTCAGGCTACAGTGTAGCTGACGTCTCCAAAGGTCGTTATGTGGCTAACAGCAAGCTAACAGCTGCTCCGCTACCCTACATGTGCCCCGTAAATCATATGATTGCAATGATCCACTTCAGCGTCGGTCACTGCATCTCAATAGGCCTAAACGTTTACGCTCGAACGCTATATTGAGTAAAGCACAAGCACATACCGAATATCTTCCTTTTTCTGCAATGACCTCCTCCGACGCTACCATTTAAATAGAGGAAAATTCTGATGACGTCTCTTGTCTGTTCAGAATGTAGGGTAGTTCCCCTTATACAAGCCGCTTGGCTAGCATAATAGCCTACAGTACATACATAGTAGCAGATTTGCAAACCATCGACCGACAATTTGACGCAGATTAGCAACAGTGAATCAGAAATGAAACAATGTACCCGAAAATCAAGAGCGGTATACCAGCAGAATTTGCACGGATAGCAGTAGCCGCAAATGGTGTATGGCTCTTTAAACGACCTCGTCGGTTTCGTGTCCTGTATGTTCAATGTCATACAGCCTTCCACTCGTTGTCATCATCGTTTTTTAGATTTCAAAGTACGAACTTAACCTTAATGCTACTAAAGGCGTAACATAAATAGAACTATTTGAGAATGTTTCGTTTATATACCTCTAGTTTGGTGACATGACCTTATCGTTTCTTGATGTAGCCATATTTCAGCTTTTTTCCTTTTTCTGCATTTCCCAGGGAGCCGGTGTAAATGGTCTCTTCTCTTCGATGACAGCTGGGCCAGTCGGGAAACACTTCCGTCTCATAGCCCCGCCCCGTCCATCAACCACCATCCACAAAGTGCAAGGGTTTCCCTTTCCAGTTCCGCCCACTTTTACAGATGACTCGCATTTAATTGGATACTTCTGAACAGACCACACCTATCTCACTCCTTTTCAATGAATGACACATGCGTTCCAGACGTTCTCCTCCCAAATAAGGATGTTTAGAAATTCATGGGAGGAGTCTTGACATATTGACAGATTAAGACAGTCATCTCCCAAAGTTGTTTTCTTGAAAACATCTCAAATTATTACGTTGTTACAAAGTTACATAGACTGACCTGCTCTACCCACCCTAAAAAACACATTGATTTTCTGATAAGTATGATGTTGGAAACCAAAAAGTGTCTGTCATGCACCTTGTACTGAGTCACCGTGAGGGTAAACAGTAAACAGGTGGTGGTGACAGGTTTGTGTGCAGCAGAGTTGACAGTCATTCTTAAAATGAAACTGGTGTGCACTCGGGAGAAAGAAAAAAACAGACAAACAATTGAGAGCCAGAGAAGGAAAGAGAGAGGGAGTGAGAAAGTGGGACAACTACTGCAAAAGCAGAGGGAGGACATAGGTGCAGGGAGGGTAGGGGCAGGGGTTGGGGGAGTTGGGGGGTGGTGGAGGAGACTTGGAGAAAGTCAGATTGTTATGGCACACAGCTCCAAGCTGAGCACACAGCATAGCAACTGCATTGCAATCTCATTAAAATAAGCTGCAGCTATTTTCAGCTCGTAATCGAGCTTGAAAGCTTGATTAATCTCGCCTTATCATATCTGAAAGTCTCTCTCTCTTTCTCTCGCTCTCTCTCTCTCTCTCTCTCCCTCCCACCCTCCCTAACGCTCTCTCTCCCCCTCCAACACACACTTTCTGTGTCCAATGTATTTATCCCTTCTATCTGCAGAAATATCCATCGAGCCCTTCCTAACTAAAGCTTTAGTACTGAGCATGATTGTTAGGTGGTGGAAATACATTTGCCAACCCGTTTTCTTTCTCAAACTGACATGGATGCCTAGGTTGCGTCTGAACTATACGCTCTGAAATGAAGCTGTCACCATTCTGCAGCTCGAACTAATGGATTCCCCTCAGCCAGCCACCAACAGCTTGTCATTCACTCTGCACCTCTCTTCAGATGATCTGTGCCCGCCTGTCATCACTGCTACTGTGTGTGCAGCCACACCCTGCCTCATGAGGCCTGCCCTAACCACACACATACATGCCCACACACACACATCACACACACACATACTCACACACAGACTCACGCACACACACAGACTCACACACCCTGACGCCTATTCCCCTTCCTGGGATGCAGTTCCTGCTAGGGCAGTGGGTGTTAGCAAACAATGGACAGCCTAGGTCATGAGTTTGTTTGTCTTTTGTTCACGCAGGGCTACTGATCTGGCACCGAGGTCACTGTCTGGTCGTGCTGGTACGCATTACAGACATAGAACACTGTGTCTGACCGCACAGCACACCATAAACACAGACTCCCTATTTGTTTTTAATAACCGCTTGAAAACGTTTATAAAACCGAAACCTCAATGGGTCTTACTGCAGATGAGCTGAACAGGGTGTTTGTTATGCTAAGGCTCTGTCTCTCTCCCACTCTTATCTCTCTCTCCGCTCCCTTTTCTTCCTCCCCCTGTCAGAGGTTCTGTGCTCTCCTGCGAGAGAGTCAGGGGCTTGTAAAGCTGTTGCTGGCATCGCTCGGAGACATGCTCTCTGGCACGCTCTGGACATGTGAGTCTGTGTCCTGGCCCGTGTGAAAGAGGGAGAGAGAGGCAGAGACACGGAGGGAATGAGAGAGAGAGAGGGAAGGAGAGAGAGAGAGCAACAGAGAGGGAGAAAGAGGGGAGGGAAGCTAGCCAGCTGTTGTCACCCTGCCAGCAGTTACCTTAACACATGACCAAGACCGTCTCTAACCCCACAGCCTTGGAGAGAGAGAGAATTAGAGAGTGTGTGAGGAGAAGGGAGAAAAGAGAGTGCTGCCTACAGAGAAACTGCTCAGTGGCAGTCCATCAAAGGGGGAGCGTAACCTGAGCACAACAAGCCATGTCAGCAGTTTTCTCCCTGAGTGTGTCAATTTCAGTCCTCCCCATGGAAACAAAACCCAGCGACAGAAGTTCCATTTATAGAACCGCTCGAGTACGGTCCACTTATGTTGAACTTTACTGAAGGAAATCATTAGTATTGTCATTATTACTTTCTATGGGGTATAACGCACACGTAATCACAAACACCATAGACCAGGACTCGAAAGCTTCTATGTGTTCTACCACAGAAGCAGATCAGATCTTTAATGATTCATCCATGGAGCCCAGTCCCTCAATCATTCATATCTTAGTAACCGTGGCTCCCGCCAGCACCCATCTCCAGTTTCCAACCTCACCAGGCCGAGAGGGTCTGGCTCCTGTTCAGCTCTGCACCAAGCCTGCCTGTCTCTCTGTCCCTGTTACCATACCAACCACCTGGCGTGTCCGCCTGTCAGTGCAGTTGGTGTTCAGCTCTTACGTTGTTTCTCCCTTTAAAATGCTTTTAAATATCCAATCCAGGGCAGCTAGTCACCTGATCATCCCTTTTAATGTTGGTTCTGGGCTTGACGATGTTTAGAGTTACAGGGTGTCATTCATATTGTGTTAGTTATAAGTAACCTAAGGCTAAGATGTTCAGCTGCTATGTGTGTGTGTCACATGATTAGATGGTTCTTGAGTGTCTCTGTTCATGCATCAGATTGCATGTATGCAGTGTGGGTGTATGCCTGTGTGTGTGCGTGTGTGGTGTGTGTGCGTGTGTGGTGTGTGTGTGTGAGAGAGAGTGGGTGTGGTGAGTGTGTGTGCGTGTGTGTGTGTTAGTAAGTTACAGGGCCACTCTGTCCGTGGCTCAAAGCAATCACAGCCCCCTGATCTATCTTATCTTACAGTTCCAGAAGGAGGCAGGGGCAGCCGTTGGGGGGAGGAGAAAGGGGCAGCAGTGGCATGAGTGTCAGCCTGTTGCTCACGCAGCCCCTGTCATCTCCCTGTGCTGTCGAATCAAACACTCCCTATCGCTTCCCTCGCCTCCACTTTAGAACACTGCTGAGCGGTCAATACTCTTTGACGCAAGAAGGCTCAAATCTTCTGTGTTCCCATTTCATTTGTTCTTGAGATTGGATTCAAAATGGCATTACTGATCCATTTGATTTCAAGACAAGATGACAAGAGACCCTTGATTTGAATTTAAGGCTGTGTCAAAGTTCACAACTGAGTCTTACATTTAATTACTAGCCAATGTCTTTTCCCTGGAGCGCATATTGACTTCTTGGTGGAGTTATGTCGCCACCAAGTGGTCATTGAATGTTAAAACAAGTCTCACACAGACCGTCTCACACAGACGATCCTTTCCCCCCCTTTTTTTCTTCCATATTCCACAGTTTTAGATTTGTAATCGAATAATTCACAAGCGATTAAAGTGCACATTCTCAAGTGTAAAGAGTTATTTTCACCTCCATACTCTTGCAACCTCTCTGGAAAAGGTTTATCGTGGTCTCATCTGTCCACAACATATTTTTCTACAGAACTATGCTTGCTCTTATAAATACTTCCTGGCAAACTGTGACAGGACAATGCTGCTTTCGGCCAGGGCTTGGTTTGCAGGTTTGCATCTTACAGTGTAGTCCCTGTGTTTCTGTTCACAAAGTCTTCTGCGGATTGTAGCCATTGACACATCCACACCAGCTTCCTGAAGAGAGTTCCTGACCTGTTGAACTGGGTTTTTATCTTCATCACGGCCAGAACTACCCTAATTCTACTGTTCCAAACAGTATCAGGAAGTAAAATCAAGCTTGCCAGCGTCTCTTCTCATCTTTTCTTCTTGTTTCTCAGCCTTATAACGGGGTCCTTGACATGATGAGCACGATTCGAGTCCTCTTGATGACGAACAACACTAAGACACTCCTGAGCTGGTCAGAATTTACAATGAAGACGTAAATGCTGAAAACCTTCTTACACCTGAAATAACATCCCAACAGAACACCCCCCCCCCTCTGTCCCAAACATAACGCTGCCCTGAAATGGGAAGACACATAGCTAAACAGGTCTTATCTTTGCTACACGTTTGAAACCATCATGTCATATGAGTGTTTCTTCTAGAGAAGCACAAGGCTGTGTTTGATGAGAATGTTTAATCTGGGCCCTAATACATTAGACTTCATATATATATATATATCATTTCCTAATAAAGCACTTATCTTTCCCTAACTCCCCTTTTCTCTCTTCTACTGTATCCATTGTGAAAACAGGGTCACAGTTTGAAGTCACGTGAACCTTCGCATGCAAAATGTCTCCAGGAATGGCCGCCAGAAAATGCTGTTTTGAAGTCTCCTCCTCTCAAATCGTTGTCCCTGTCTAAATGTTTCCGAGCGCTGTGTACACAGCGTGGGAGGGGCACTGCTGAATCTCGGACACCGCCAGAGTGCCCCACAAACGGGGGCCGCCATGTGCTATCGGACGTAAACACAGCACTCTTGTGGAAGAGACAACTTTCCAAGTCCTTCAAACTTTCAACACAGCCTGCATTTCACTGAGTGTCAAACGAGAGCAAGGTATCTGTTGGCACGGGACACACCTGAGGACAGTTATCCTTCTTAGCTAGCCTGCTTCGTGACCTGGTTTAGGAACATAACCATGTTCATTTCTCTCCCTTTTTTTCCTACGTTGGTTTTCCAACTGCAAATAGCCTTGAGGTCTTCCATAAACTGGCACAGAGTTACATTCAATGAGGTGAGACTTAATGATGGAGCCTTTAGACATTCCTTGCCTCAGTCTTACTCAGCAACTACACTGAAGCTGTCAATCACAGCCCTCTGATTGGCTGGAAAGCTGGTTAAAGTGACAGTATGAGTGGTGGAGAGAGGAAGTACAAAACACCCAAACACAAAAAAAGAAATAATTTTTTTATGATACCAAGATACATTGTTTGACTATTTGATTTCATGAATCCACAGAAAATCTTAGTACTGCACATATAAGTTCTGACAGGTGAGTAACAGCCATTCCAGACAATTATTCTGCACATTTATTCTGGTGATAGATGAGAAAGCCTGTGGGAACAATTGGAGAATGGAAATTGAGTGGAACACAGACAGAACACACCAGAAACCAAATTGGATTCCCCCTCGTGCAATAGTCCTCTAAGGCGTTCAATATCGCATGACAAGAGACACACATCACAGCTAGGGACAGGGAGCTTAACAGGCTGTTAATGATTCTACATTCACACAACATGGTGGTCAAAAGATGAACAGCTTTCATACTTCAGTGGGTTCCTGAAGCAGAACTGGACTGGCCAACAACATGTGCTGTTCCGGGTAGCCTCAGTCTCCTTTCAACTGAGAAATGAGACTGACGACTTTATGAAGTGAGATGCAAAGGAGGAGAGACAAGTTAAAGAGTAAATCCCCCTAGAGCCATGGAGTGGAGCTCTTGCCCTGCCCCCTTTCTCTCTCTCCCTCTCCCTCTCTACCCCCTCTCTCTATCTCTCTCTCCCCCTCTCCCCCCCTCTCTCTCCCTGTCCATTACTCTCTTCTTCTACATTCCCTTGGCTATTGGACAAAACCCAGAGGAATTCTCGAGTGGCCTTGGTAAATCTAACATTGAGTTTAACAGTGGCAGAGGCTCCGCCGTCCATGGACACAACTCATCTCTGGAAAAGGTGGAGGGGAGGATGGGGGGGTGGGGGGTGGGGGTGGTGGGTCATGCCCCCCTATCTGGTCAGACTACAGGGTTCCAGAGACTAAAGGGTAATTAAAACAACTGGACACTTCTTTTTGTAAGGGCCACCACACTGCTGCTCGTGAGACCAGAATGTGTCTGTTCTCCGCCATCCCCTCACCTCACTGACCTAGTGCGGGGAGACCTTCGTCAAGGCTGCTTCACACAGAGCCAGGCGGTAAAGCACAGAGAACAAGCCACGCACAGGCCACCGTTACACTGTCACAATGTCAACATGTCACAATGGACAAAGTATTGATGTCAAACCAAAAACACTCAGCCCAAGTGAGATTCTCCACACCCCCCAATTCAAAGGCCACTTCGTCGAAAGCCAGTTTGGATTCTTTTCGTTTCGTATTCACCATTACGATCCAACCATAACCTCCAGTCAAATGCACAGTAAACAGTGAACTTAAGAACAAGCAACGTTTAGGCACATTGATGCATGTCACTTTCACATTAGAGAAAAGATGGGGGATTTCGAAGAGGAAGACTAAAAACCGAAACCTAAGCTAGTGTTGCTCCAGACAGTGAGTCCTCTCTGCCTCTATGGGTGAAAAGCACAAGCGAGCAGAGACCCACGTAGAAACGTACCAGAGCTTTTGTCAATGTATGTGCCAGGACTGGACTTCAAACCTGTACAGTTTGTATCTAATCATCAAGTATCTAGAATGATCTTACACATTCCCACGTTGAAAAAACAAACAAAATCAAATGATGTATGTTACATATCTACATAAAGACGTGTGATGGGTTCAATACTGTGAAGGATACAAGAAGATAGCGCACCATATAATCCACAGTATATCAGCATTGCATATGGCGACTATATTTATACATGTTCATATAAATATAGATAGGTATATTTCTATGTACATTTTGATATTTTAACATTGCATAAAGAATGAAATAAATAATACAAATATAATCAAATCTTACCATATGTACGATTTGAGAAATGCTATATTAGAGCCAAAATAAATCTAACACTTGAAATAACAATGATAATCATATTATTCTACGATAGACATAGTAAAACAACACGAAACGTGGCCTACAATCTGGAGTACCAACACAAGCTACTCCGTGTTTACCCATTTACCCTGCAAGTTTAGCATTTGGGACTGCTGGAATGACGACAGAGGTGAGGCTTCAGGACAGTAAAGGCAGGCTCTGTTTCTCTTTCTGCTCAGTCTGTGTGTGTGTGTGTGTGTGTGTATGTGTGTATGTGTGTGTGTGTGTGTTGCTCTGTGTGTGAGCATGAGTGTGTCTGGTGGTCATAGTGATTGGGGATTGTGAGGCGGGGTGGTCGAGGGAGGAGCGGAGGAGGGGGGAGAGGTGCGAGGGGGCGGTTTCTCGCTCTTTCACCTCCGGACGTCTGTGGCCTCGGGGTCCTCCTGCTCTGCCACCAACCCGACGTCTGGGATCTGGCGCCGGGGGCTCTGAGCACGGGAGCGGGCGTGTCCGTTGAAGACTCCCTTGACGGGCTTGTCTTTCTCGCCCTGCCGCGGTGGGCGGGGGTGTGAGGGCTCAGGGTGTGAGGGTGCGGGGCGTCGCTGCTCCAGGGAGGGAGGAGGGGGGCCGGGGGGCGAGGTGAGAGAAGTGCAGAGGCTCAGGCTGTCGCAAAGCGCCCCCCAGTTCTGCTCGCACTGCAGGCGAACGCTCCGTGTCAACGCCTCCTTGACCTCCTCGCCACAGCTCAGCAGAATGTTCACCAGCTCCACGTAAGGACTACACACACACACACAAACACACACAAATAAGTTGATTACATACAAAGACATTCATCCTTTATCTGACAACCTTTCTATCGCCATCTTTCTAATTCCGCTGAACCCAGTGACAGTTAAGGCAAAGGGCAAATTAAAGAGAACACAGATGGAGGGAGAAGGACAGACAGGGTTGAGAGTGACAGAGATGGAGAAAGGGTGGGGGGGGGAGTGTGTCTTTGAGAGATGGACGGGGGACGGTCATATGTTCTCCTCACCCTTTGGGAAAGAGGTCCTGGAAGTGGATCATATCCACCATGACGTTGACGTTGTCCTTGGCGGCGGAGCAGAGGTTGTGTTTGATGTAGCACTCCTTCTGCAGCTGGAACACCATCTCCTTGATGGCCAGGCACTTGCGGCTGATGCAGCTGAACTTGTGGCGCAGGCCGTGGGCCATGCACCTCAGGGCGTCCTTGATGAAAGACTTCCCCTGCAGACGCACACACAGGACGGGCCCAACCCCGTTAGGAGGCAGGCGGGCGGGCAGGGGAGAGGGTGAGAGGGGGGAGGGGACGGAGGGCTCACTGGAATTCCGTACGCCTCAGGCCGAGTTATTTTGTCACGCTGCTTGTCATCATCATCCCAACTATGTTTAGGTGAAAGGGAGACGGCTCGTTCCAGGAATGTGAGTGTGTGGGAGCGAGCGTGTGTGCCAGTGGTTATGGATCACATGACTGGGGTGTCCTATGTTGACAAACCAGCATTATCCTTAATTAAATTAGTGATTAAAAAATCCTAAACATAACATCTCATCATGCCAGCTCTAATGTCACCCATGTCCCTCTTTGACCTGAGCACGACAGTCATTTTGAGAGTAAGTCAGCCTTAGCCCTGGCGCTGAGAGGCCCAGGCCGAGCCTTCTGTACCCGTATGATAGAGGAGTAGGCTGGGCATGGAGCCAGCTGGCTTGCCCTGCCCCTGGTCACCCAGGGGAAAGGGATGTGAACGCCATGAGAGAAGAACACAGACTGGGCTACACTGTGAAGGTGCTCATAGAAATCACACATACAGTGTACCTATAATAACATGTACGGTACACACAGTCTAGATGTATGTAGCATGTAGTGAACACACATACTACAGATGTAATAACATGTACTATACACTAACAGTATAGATGTATTAGCATGTACTGAGCACACATACTACTGATGTAATAATCTGTACTGTACACTAACAGAATAGATGTATCAACATTTACTGTCCATACACAGTAGGGATGTATGAACATGCACTGAATGAACACAACGTATGGCTTACCTGGGAGTCAAATTTGCCAGCATTGTGGAGGAAGGTCATGCAGATCTCTTGCAGTCCTCGGATCTCACACGAGTTGTTCTCAAAGCACTCAAACACACCACAGCCAACATCTCCTGCATTCACTAAACAGTGCTGGATCTCAGCTGGAGAATGAGAGACAGAGAGAGGAAGAGCAAGACAAAGAGAGAGAGCGAGAGGGTTTTCATGCCTCAATACATAACAATTGCTGAATAAAAGATCAGAAGAGGTTGGCTGGGCAGGGGGTGGGGGATGGGGGGCGGGGCAGGGCAGGGCAGGGCGGGGGGCACGCTTGGACATCTCCCTTCTGTCCCTTGTAACAAGGATGCGGTGATGAGTCCAGCATCACGTTTGACAGAGAAATGGTTCAATCATACAGCACGGGCCTACAGGATATGATCCGAAAAGTATCTCTCTGCCATAACCGAGCATCGCATTATCACCAGTGAAAGAGAGAAGAAGAGAGAGAGAGTAGAAGAGAGAGAGACAACGAGAAAGAGAGAGAGAGTGAGAGAGCGAGAGAGAGAGAGCAAAAGCGCGAGAAAGAGAGCGAGAGAAATGATGTGGATTTAGAGCGAGACAGCGACAGCCAGCAAAAAACTTGGAAGACAGAGATTACAGTGTCACTCTGACTGCGTCAAAACCCTCTCCTCCTGCACTGCCTGCTGTGGAGATGGGATGGTGCATTGCAGATACAGCTTTGACTACATGTGGAGGAGGGCCATGCTTAGGGTTCCTCCATGAGCCGTGGAGGAGTGTCCATCAACAAGTGTCTGTTGGCATGGCGATGTACCGTGTGTGCGCGGGGGGTGCGGGTCGGGGGGTGAGTAGAGGTTAAGGGTTTATGTACGACAGCATCAATACTTAAGGTCTGAATATGTTTCTTTGCATATCTCTTCTCTATTGACGAACAACACACAGTCCCCAGCGAGCCGGTGGTGAAGCGAGCAAGGTGTGGACGTCTGAGCGAGGTTTCACAAGGGGTGAAGACACTCCATTGACCGGCCTGCCTGTGCCCTCAGCTGTCCTCTAAAACCACTGCGGCAGAGGACGACGGGAATAACACTAATGATAGAGACCAGAAATGACGGAGAAAAAAGCTAAGAAAGTCTTTCCTGGGACATCTAATTGCAGTCTGACTTGTATTTTCAGAGTTGCTCTCCAGAGCCTCTATAGAGGTGGGGTTGGATGCTCACATGTCAGGCCAGGCCTGCTATTATTACAATGTTAAGCTTTTTTTCTTTTTTTTTACCAATGTTGTGATGACGCCCGTGGAAACGGTGTGTTGTTGATTCACGCTGTTGATAAACACATGCAATTAAAATGAGACAAGTGACACGCATTAGCCTACACAAAGTTGAATCGCCAAAATTTGTCAGGGATGGCCACCAATTCAACTTCAATTTTTTAGGCATTTGATTAAATGAATGCCACTCAGGGTCAATGGAAATAGCTAATTTATTTGAGAAATGATGGTTGTCAACAAGGGACCTCTGTTGGGGGTGTGCGGTTGTGGGGAGGAGGGAGCGAGGGAGAGAGGGAGAGAGAGAGGGAGAGAGAGAGGACTATGTAGGCACTGAGTTGAACTTCAGTGCGCAGGAAAAGTGAGCCGCTGTCGGCAATGCTTGTGTTGGCATTTGTACGGGAATGTGCTTGGATCGTACGAGCTGGCCGCAACGTGCATTGAATTACACAGTGGTGTGACCGACTGAACGACTACAACTGTGAAACACTCGGCGTTGTCCCCATTTCGCGACAGGAAAACCAAATAGAGATATGCAGGAGCATGAACTTTACCTATAGGCAAATCTTCAAAAATAGATCTTATTTTCATAACCTGCTGGTAACTCTTATAGACCATTGGCTTCGACCAGACAGATCCAAGATGATAGAGGAGATGGAATGGAATTATAGTTAGCAATGCCAAAGCTGCATTTAATGCAGAACACAATGTCACGTAGGTTGTGTTGTTAAATGTTGAAGCTTATAGCAGAAACTTTAACCTTAAACACCCTCAACACACACGCACACGCACAATCTGTGTAGTTCTCCTAGACATATTGGGTATGAAATGACACCTACCATTTAATTGTGCTGTAGTAAAACATGGAATTTATGTCTACACCTGTTTACAATATACATCTATCTATTTAAAAAACGCAATCTCGCAAAAAAACAACAACAAAAAAACAGCACGGTTTTTTTTACATTAACAAACGTTATTCGAACAGCCGGAGAACATGGATTGATCAATGGCTCAATTAATATAATTCCAGGGGAGCACGTGCACACACACAAGTCTGCTTGCAATGACATCGTTAGAGAAATGTGTGTGAGCTGATAACACACATACACACACACACACACACACACACACACACACATACACACATACACACAGAGCCTCGACCCACTTTCCACAGAACGTTAGTCATGCTATGTATTTACAACTGTATAGCCTACCTATGGCTCTACCTACCTGTGTTCTGTAGAGAAAGACGTCCTTTCTGGTTTGCCGGTTTTTCTGGAGGGTTGTCATGAATGTCCACATTATCCGTCTCCACTACTTGCTCAAAAACTGACAAAACCAACAGCGCTATTGCCAATTTGACCAACATTATATCTGCAAGGAGCAAGGCAGACCCCTGTCAACAATGATCCACTTCTTTATGTGAACACGCCGCTTACCTTTCGCCTAATTATTGTGTCGTGGTTGCCTACAGTCTGCGGGCTGGGTTGGGAGTGAGAGCGGAGACGGGAGGGATGCTGGCTATATTTCCCGGAGCGCGGGTGTCAATTTTGATGAAGGAGTTAAGCAGGTGTTGTCAGTCGGGCTACGCGACCAATCAGCGAAGCAGACATCCACGTCCAAGGTTTAGGGGAGTGTCTAGCGAAAGTCCCTTCTTGCCATAAAACTTAAGTTGTAAAAATGTTCATGAGTAGGTGGCTTTAACACGTGTTTGTGTATGTATGAAAATCTTCAGTCTTCATCAGGCGGAAAATAATTGCTGTAAGCAAATTAAAGAAAACACTCGGTGTCTGATAGGCCTAGTTAGTCCAGGCCCACGCGATGATATTAGGTGACAGGTGTCAACATCTAAGCAACATAACAGTCCGTTAGGCTATCATTCTCAGGCATTGCTTCGTGTTCGAAGTGAGTTTCGGTATTATTGCGATTTCAACTCATGTTAGCCAATAAGGGAAATGGAGCATGCAGATTTAAACAGCTTTAGCTAAACTTGTTGGCTACCTGAGCCTCTACAACATAAAGTCAAACAACCTCCAGCAATGGCAAATACCCAAAATACATTTGGATAGCAAAGGAAATTAGCCAAGAGTCTACATTCTTATGAGACTTGGGAGTCTTCTCTCAAATAAGTAAGCTGACTACCTGTGTGCTTGTGTATATGTGTGTGTCCATGTGTCTGTGTCTGTGTGTGTGCATGTATATGTGTGTATGTATATCTTTGTGTTAGTCATCTGTTCCACCTTAGCCTAGCCTATAAAGTTATTTTTGCAAGGCTGGCATACGGAGGCATGCATTTGGAGACATACATATGATATAGTTGTTCAAACAAACCAAGAAACATATTCAGACCTGAAGTATTAATGCTATCATACATAGAAAGGCTGCCTTCAGATCGTAAGGTGAACAAATGTGCCAGGACTCGAGAGATAAGAGAGGAGGAAGAGAAACGGAGAGAGGAAAGTCAAAAGGAGAAGGAATTGGACAAAGAGGGGGATGAGAGGAGACTAGGAGATCACATGGAAGGATATGAAGGATGGGGGGATTTGGAGGGAGGAGAGGAAGAGAAGAGAGGAGAGGAGGATGGGGCTGCATCCACATAACTGGTCATAGTTGGCAGAGATTGCAGCATTTTAAAGCCAGCACATATGGGACAGTGTAGAAAGATGAGCACATTTTGTGACTGCATGTATGCCAAACAAGTAGGTTACACTTGTTATTTGTAAATTCATATTCAACTAAAATATCTTGTCGGACAAATGGATTCAAGACATTGCGTATTGTAGCCTATTGCCGAAACATAAACATCCTACTATGAAGACGTTCAATTTGACAAATATAACCACATCTCCTAATTTGTTAACGCAGTTGAATCTTCAATTAGGTCTAAATATATCAGCAAATTAAGTTTTATGGCATTTTGGCTCAGGTTGGTCGGTGTAGGAAGCCAGGCTATATTTAAAGAAACCGTAATCTCAATTAGGTTCACATTAGGGCGACCACATCTGGACTGTCGCCTTTTAATTGTTGACCAAAGTTATGAGAATGCCCTGACTCGCAGATAATTTCCGTCTGACTCCAGCTTTTATGGTCTTAAATTAGGCTTCACAGCGGGAGGAATCGTGCAATATTGACCACATCTGTGAGATAAACGGCGCAATGAGTTGCAGGCCATCTCGAGGAATTTGGAAACGCTCCTGGGAATGTCGTTGGTTTGTATAGCTCCGGGGCACCAGCAACTCAGCGAGCCAAATAAAAAAAGCCCTTTGTTGTCAGAGAAAGTGCCAAATGGGCTGACGAATTCAACTCACTGTGTTGTAGGCAAAATGATATACTATCTGTGGCTATTTCTATTCGAAGCACCAAAGCCCCACGCGCAACATGATGGGCTGTGGGTGGTGGGACACGCGTGGCACACCTATAGAAACAGTAGTCCGATTTGTCAGCGGCACTGTCCGGATGCTTGGAATATCCTTCAAATCCACGTCTGGTGAAAGAAACAGTGGCTGCCCACGCTGCGAACACACCCTCGATTTGGTCCAATCAGCGCAGACTAGAGCACGACAGGCTGGTAATTGTATACTGCACTGGAATAGGCAGATGGCAGCGCAAGGCTGCCACCATCAACCGAAAACATTATAGGTTCAGCTGTACTGTGTGACACTTTGGTCTTCAAACTCAGTCAGACACAGGGATTATTTTCCCCCATTCCACATTACTTTTGACGGCGAATTGCGTGCGATTGAACTAGAACGATGAGCTGGTGTGTCCCATCCTTCAGAAAGCAGTGCAGCGTTCACTATGTGGGGCAAACAGTCGCAGTATAAGCATGGCGTGAAATGAGCCGACACCAGATGCATGTCATTCAGAACATGAATGTTCTGACATCTGTTATAGCTTACGAGAGCTGTGGAGGTCAAGACCGTTCGACTTGAGCCTATTATCATGCACACATTGTGCCTTTTTTTTGAAAGCCTGAAAACACTCTCATATGCCGACTTACGGCGCAGCAGCAGCGATCAGGTCCGTGAGTGTGGTGGATTTACATCTGTATCATTTCAAAACTTCAGAACACCAATAAAATGCTCATGGCGGCATGTTTGTCTTTCCGGTGACAAACTCCCAAAAATAGACTCCAGAAACATTCATACACCGTGAATTGATTTGTGTAGTAAAACATTTCAGCAAGCCGACACGTGTTATGAGTTAGACCTCCTGGAGAATGATCAACCGTTCAAACCAAAACAGGGCCATCTCAGTCTTTGTCTGTCTGAGTGTGTGTCAGTGTGTGTAAGAGATAGCTAGAGGGCAAAGCCCTTGTGTATGTAAGGAAAGGTGATACCAGTCACAGGTTGTCTTCGAGGAACCCAAGGATGATGTCTTGGCAGTTACCTATTTCAGTGTGAGAGTATGTGTTTGTGTGTATGTTCCACAAATACATTTGCTCATATGTAAGTATTTGCGTAAGTGTGGAGTTAGCAAAAGACTCTCTCTCTCTCTCTCTCTCTCTCTCTCTCTCACACACACACACACACACACACACACACACACAACTTTCTCACTCTCACTCTCTTTTTAAAGCACTCTCTGGTCTGTTAACTCACCTGACTCGTGAAAAGAGGGATTTTACTGGCCCAGACAAGCGTGCCAGCTTTGAGTTCTCACTCCAAACGGTGCGAAAGCACATACCTCCCAAACCCCCATCATTTGATTTGCCTCAAACAATGTGCTATTATAGAGTTGGGTGCTGTGTGAATTATATTGCTACAGTTCTGGCAGATAACAAAGTCCTCCATCTCATTACAGTCTGTGTGAGATCCTGGCCTTGGCCGGCACAAAGGAGGGATTGAGCGGTAAACAGAGAGAGATGGACCACAGCTCTCCGTGTGTGCCCTCACCTTGGCTTGGGAGCCCGAAGAGGTGATGTCATCCTGGACCGAGACGTACAAGGTCGACCCCTCTCCGGTAGGTGGGCACGAGGGGGGAGGGGTGGGGGGTGGGGGGGGACGGGGGTGGGGGGCCGCGACAAAAGAGAGCAGCTTGGACACAAAAGCCCCATTTAATGAGGGTGAGACATGAGGCCATGCGGGCTCCTTGGGTGGCACATAGTGTCATAGCCGCTGAAAAGACTGGGGAGCAATTAATCGTCAGTTTTGTGAATTGGGCAAAGGGTTTATTACGTAATAGCCAGTAGAGGGTTGCAATGAGGCAAACGAAGCCTTTTCTGGGTTATGCTTATTTCGACTCAATCCCATAACATTGGAGCCCTAGATGCTATATTTGTCGCCCCGCGAATCACCCAGAATGACTGTCCGACACAATATGACACACTTACCCCTCATTAGAGATGAAGGCTCCTTTGTGGTGAAACGAGGATCCCAGGAGATCATTAAAACCCATAGGCTGAACCTGCCTGGATTACTCATGGTCATTACCAGGCTATTGTGCAGCCTGCAACCCACATTCAGGGAGTCAGTGCTGCCAAAGTTTGAGGGATATAATTGACAATATTCAGAAAAGTGCACGTAGAGTAACAAGGCGAGTGTGGGGGGACAACCGTTTGTTTTAGCTTCATTAGATTGTGTTAGACAACAGGCTGGCTTACAGGATTCTCAGTATTCTCACTGCCAAACAATGGCTCCATCCACAACAAGGCTGAGATGTGGGCCTCAGAGCACATTGGAGTTAGGAGGAGAGCGAATGAGAAAAAGAGAGAGGAGGGAAAGGGATGGAGAGACATAGAGAGGCAGGGCCCTTGTTTTAGTGAATAGAGTAGTAAAACCATAGAAAAAAGAGACATGATTAGAAGATAGCAGTAAAGCTATAGTTCTGTTTTGAACCCATGATTCACTAGGTCTTTTCTGAGTCTCTGTCCTGACATACCAGATTCCCACCATAGGCAAGGAGCAGATACCAATCAGATACCCATCCTGATGCTAAACAAGCAGACAAAGAAAAGTCACTGGGGCAAAGTGTAATGCTGGTATTCACATGACAACAAGCCCCCCATCCCCTCCACAATTTTGTTAGTTGTTAATGTGTGTGTGTGTGTTGGGGGATAGGGGATGGGGTGGGGGTAGGAGGACATGAGGAAGTGAGGAGTGTGGTGTGTTCACAGGACTAGTCAAGGAGGTATCGATGGTCATAGAATAGGACTTCCTTCCTCCCTAATCCATCCATCCATTGCTCCTTCCATGCATTCTTTTATTCTACCAGCAATTGGTCCAACCTCTGCACCCTGAGCAACTCTTCCCAACTCATTGGAACAGTAAAAGAGCTTGATATGCCTTTTAAATGTGGCATGCATCTCTCGTAACCCACAGGAGACAGCCCACAGGAGACACAGCTTACAGGAGACACAGCCCACAGGAGACACAGCCCACAGGAGACTCAGCCCACAGGAGACACAGCCTACAGTAAACACATCTTACAGGAGACACAGCTTACAGGAGACACAGCCCACAGTAGACACAGCCCACAGGAGACACAGCCCACGGGAGACACAGTCTACAGGAGACACAGCCCACAGGAGACACAGCTTACAGGAGACACAGCTTACAGGAGACACAGTTTACAGGAGACACAGCCCACAGTAGACACAGCCAACAGCAGACACAGCTTACAGGAGACACAGCCCACAGGAGACACAGCCTACAGGAGACACAGCTAACAGGAGACACAGCTTACAGGAGACACAGCCTGCAGGAGACACAGTTTACAGGAGACACAGCTCACAGGAGACACAGCTCACAAGAGACAGCCCACAGGAGACAGCCTACAGGAGACACAGCCAACAGGAGACACAGCTTACAGGAGACACAGCCCACAGGAGACACAGCTTTCAGGAGACACAGCCAACAAGAGACAGCCCACAGGAGACACAGCCCACAGTAGACACAGCCTACAGGAGACACAGACCACAGGAGACACCGAACAGTTTAAAAATAAAATAGTTTTATATCCCCTTTAATCCGGACCGGCTCATTTTCATTCACAGAGAGATTTGGCCAAAAGAACATCATGCTAACTTCGTAATTTAACAAACACGTGTGGCAAGGACGTTTTGAGCTCTATTAAGATATCGCATTACAACTTTGAAGTGCCCAGTGTGTTTTTATCCACCAATAAGTCTTACAATACTTGCTTGCACATTTTGGAAGGTGGAAAATGTCTGCACTTGTGATCAATGAAATCTCTGGTCTGTTCAGAGAGGATCTCTTCTAAAGTGGGGCCTTTTTGTTGACAACAAACACAATGAGTATGTTATAAAATCAAATAGGCTGTGTGTGTAAGTGAGCTATACAATATGAAATAACCACGATTACAGGGACCTAGAGAAGGCCTAAATTACTAACTTATTATAATATAGTGTATTCACTCAAATGCCAAATACAATATTAATTTGCATTCTATTCAAAAATTTGCATGAATGAGACGCTGGTTGACCTCGGGGACATGATACTGCGAATGCAAATGTTTGGTACTGTTTGTTTATGATAAATGTTACTCGAGTGAGAGGTAATTGATTGCTGCAGCGGTGTGTGTGTCGAAACACATTGTGAGTTTGTGCAGGCAGGCGGGAGGCTGGGAGAGGGGCAGGGACACTCCGGCACATGAAAAGACCTCTAGGAGCGTCCAAACCTCCCAGGAATGCCCGGAATCCTGCCTCATAATTACGACATCCGCGGAGCGTGGAAGCTCTCGACATCCACCCCCCTCCATCTCCCTTCCCTCTCGCCTCTCACCAGCCTATGCTCACACCCCTCATTTCACCCCTCTTCCCCCCGTCCTCCCCCTCCTCCTCCCTCCCTTGCCCTGTGCATCATGCTCCAAGATCTGATGGGTGCCTGCGAGGAAAAGAACCAGTAATGGATGCAAGACGAACAGGAGGGTGAGACAGGGTGCGGCGAAAGAAGAAAAAGCCCAGGGGGCGGTTAGAGAGAGAGGAACGCTCGAGCCATGTGAATCATGCCATGCTCTGGATCTGATGTTCCTCCGCCCCGGCCCACATATTTCTGCCATTTGTCAACGTACGCAGCCCACCCTGCGCACCTTCCATGCGAGAAGCAGCCGTTTTAGTGCTCCAGACACACCTGGACCTTTTATGGTGTGTTTCGCCAGGAAACGTTTGTTACGTTTAAGAAACGTCGACAGCGGTGCTATATGGTTATGTCGGTTATGTCATAATGTCAACTTACTGGGCGTCACGGATTTATGATGTGTTTGCTACTAAGATTTCTGTCGACGCTAACTTTGTCATTCCACCTATCAAAATACAATGCTGGTATGTGAATACAAACACAAAGAAGAAATTGGCGATTGTTTAAGAATGGGATCTCTATAAAAACCTTTGAAGAGGCTTTGGTCTGTTGAGCCGATGCTTGTGTGAGTTAGCCAGGGTGTTAGTGTTTTCTAGAGTAGCACTCTAAGGGCTGTTTGCACGAGCTAACATTGCTGCTACTGTAACCAGTCCAGTATACCTTGCACTGAACTGAAATAGGCACCTCGTTATGGCAGGTGCATGTGTTTATTGAGCTGCAACTCATTACAGCTTCACAGAATAAAGTATCAGCAGAACCTTTCCATTATTTTAACAAGTAAAAGCGAGATATAATTAGACGCTGCCATGTCTACATGGTGAAACGCCAAGGTGTGTGTGCGCGCGCGTGTGTCCCTGTAACGGTCGAAGTTGCTGGTTGTACAATCCTGACTTGACGTCTGGTGAGAAAGTTCATCCTTCATGTGGTGTTGACAGACCTAGGGCCTTAGAAATGAGAAGGCTGTAGGTAGACGGCCGTGGGAGTGAGCGAGTGTGTGTTTGTGTGTGTAGAGTAACAGAAAATGGAGTATTGGCAAATCCACCAGGGGTTCAACCCTCTAGGCCAGCTGGATCGGTGGTGATTCTGACTGTGCGGTAGCTAGCTAGTGAGCGGTTTGGATGGGAGGACCAGAGCGTAATAAAGAGAGAGAGAGGGAGAGAGAGAGAGAGAGACGGAAGGAGGAAGGAGAGGGCAAGAAGCTGGCATCGTCTGGATGGAGGCGTCCTCTCTATTTTAAGCAGAGTGCCCGTGCAGTCGGGCGGCTGCCTGCGTGCCTCTGGAGTCTTCATGACATCGCAGACCCCCCTTTGGTCCAAATGGTTGTGGGTTCCAACCCTTGTGAGCTGACAGTTACTCTGTTGTGATGGTTCCAGAGCCCCGCCGGTCATATCTGTGGGTTGGAGAGCAGCGCCAGTGGAGTTAGTGAATTGAGGTGGAGGGTTTATGGTGTGTGAGAAAGATGTCGTGGGAGCTAGATGGATGCGAGCAGAGGTGGTCACGGCGGGGCTGGTGAAAGACACAAGGCACTGCTGGTTTCTCCAGTTCAGTTGTGGCTTTAGCCCAGGCTTGGAAGGAGCTGGCTGAAGGAAGGAGAGAAAGAGACAAGGGTGCTGGCCGTAGTGCAGGTTGAACCAAACCTAAATTCCATGGTTACTGTTGGATGGGGGTTGGGACCATAGAGGTCTCTAGGACGCATCCCAGAGAAAGAAGAGGTTTTCTGGGGCTCATCCCAGAGAAGGAAAATGGGTTTCTGTACTCCTGTCTGGTTGCAGTCAGGCTCTAGGTGATGATGGGAGCTCAGGAGATGCAACTGTCTAGCAGACAGGCATGACGGTGGGAAATATGTGGTAATTATTGTGTTCCTAACCACCATCTGTCATCTCTCCCCTTCCACATTTACTGGACCTGCATTCCTGCTGCGGAGCTGGACAAGATGCACTGGTGTGTGTGCGTGTGCGTGTGTTGCTGTGAATTTGAGGCAGTTGTTAAATGTGGAATTGTCTCAGATTTTATGCCCCAGGCTTTCTTCCCTCTTGTGCAGCAAACAACACACACACACACACAGACACGTAAACAGAAAGTCGTTCTTTCATGGTTTATATCCCCTCGTAAGATTCCGCTTCTTTTTTGGAGTATTATTTACATTTCTGAGTCGCTGCTATTCCCTGGATAAACAAACCATACTCTGTTTATGTGTTGTGTATATGTTGGATTCCTAACATTTTCCTTGTAATGATGTGCTAAGCACCGGTCACATTAGTGTCACTGGTAACCAGAAGGGAACAATCTCTTATCTTTGTATCCCTGCAGTTCATTTCCAATGTAGAGATATGGGTTATTTTCTTACTTTATAGCCAGGTGTTGAAGCCTGTTTACCAGAGTGCCTTGTCATATTATAGGTCATATGAGTTGGGTTCCTACTCCATGATGCAGCACAGCTCTTAGTTGTTGGCCTGGACAGCCATGAACAGCCAAGAACAACTCTTAACTGTCCTGAACAACCCTGAACAGTACGGAACAGTCTTGAACAACCCTGGACAGTACGGAACAGCCTTGAACAACCCTGGACAGTCTTGAACAACCCTGAACAGCAATGAACAACTCTTAACAGTCTTGAACAACCCTGAACAGTACGGAACAGTCTTCAACAACCCTGAACAGCCATGAACAACCCTGAACAGTCTTGAACAACCTTGGACAGTCTTGAACAACCCTGGACAGTAGGGAACAGTCCTGAACAGTACGGAACAGCCCTGGACAGTAGGGAACAGCCCTGAACAGCCCTGGGTAGTACGAAACAGCCCTGAACAGTACGGAACAGCCATGAACAGCCTTGGACAGCCCTGGACAGTCTTGGACAACCCTGGACAGCCCTGGACAAACGCCACTGTAGCATTAAGGAGTTCTTCACAGTTGTTAGAAGTTAAGAAAAGATTTTTCAGAGAGCTGGTGGAACTGGAGGGAGAAAGACTGACACGATATTTCCAACCGTCTTCATCTCCATCTCTCTCTCCATCTTTCTCTCCTTCTCTCTCTTTTTCTCTCTCAGAGCTCTGAGGAGAATCAGTCTTTGTATCATAGTGTTTCATCAAGAGAGACAGAAAGAAACAGGGATAAAAAGAGGGACAGAAAGATGGGCATGGAGTGAGAGAGAGGGGCAGAGGGGCCAAATAAATATTAACAGTAACACTTATTTTATCGGCTGGTCATGGTAGATGGTGAATTTGTTGACTTAAGAGTAGTCCATTCGTACTCAACGCTGTATGGTTTGTAACGTTTATGCTTTTTTAGTTAGTGTACCAAGTTGTATCAATTTGGCAGGGCTTCGCTTACCGATGTTGTGTTCCAGCGAAGCCCATTAATCTCCTGCCCCAGGCAGAATCAATCAAGCACTAATCCATTTTTGGATGATCCAATTTGGATCTACTGTGTGTGTGCATGTGCGTACGTGTGTGCGTGTGTGTGTGCGTGTGTGTGTGTGCGTGCGTGTGTATGTGTGTGTGCGTGCGTGTGTGTGTGTATGTGTATGTGTGTGTGCGTGCGTGTGTGTGTGTGTGTGTGCGCGCTGCCTTGAGAGGCGGCCCGCAGCAGGGCTCTGAGAGAGGGACCCTGCAAGGAGGGTGTGTTGTTCCAGGACGCGTCCCAAGCCGCAGTGTTAGAGCTCAAACCCCCTCAGACTCCCATGACAGAGCGGTGGCTCACAGATGTGGCTTTTCCACACATATAACAGCATACTGAGTTGGTCAGACTAATATTTTACAGACCTGTAAAAACAGCATTTCAAACACACACTTCAGCCATCGACACACAGGGACCTCGGACCATAAACCCACCACTGAAAGAGGCTTTGGTGCATGTGTGTATGCGAGTTCGAGAGAGTGTGTGTGTGTTAGTGTGAGGCAGTGTGTGTGTGAGTGTATGACAAGATGTGAGAACCCAGTCATCACATGGTCGTGTTGTTGTAGCCTCTGTCTATAAAGTGTAGTGACGTATGTTTTTGACCAGTCCCTGTGTGTGTGTGTGTGTTTTGTGCGAGTGTGTGTCAGAGTATGTCATGACAGATTTTATGTAATTTATAAGTATAGTCTAACTGCTTGTGTACAAGTTACTGCAGTGTCATTTCTTCACCATGTGTGGGAAATGTAATTGTATTGACATCTCAGGTTTTGCACTGCAATAAATAGCTTGTATTTGTTGGAAAGGACTTATATTGGCCAATGCTATTTTCAGTAATTGAATCACACTTTTGCTGTGCAAATCACAGTGGGGAAAATTCTTAGAATTGTGTTCCTAAAATACAGAACAATAATGATCTGGAACGAACCAAAAAACGAGGTGTGCCAAATCAATTCTTAGAAAATAAAATCTCCACTTGGAATTGAATTGACAGAAACAGGAGTTATTTGAAAATAGGCGTACATATATCTTTGCTATGCTGTCAGATCTCTGCTGTGATGCAAAGCATATGAGAGCCATGGAGGACTTGGAAGAAAGGGAGGAGTGTGTGTGTGTGTGTGTCAGTGTTGTAGTGTTTGTGTTTGTGTTGGGGGGGGGTCTTGACTAGTCTTTATCTCACCTGCATTAACTGGTGTTGATCAGAAAAGACACTACTAGAGACAGAAGATGTAGGATGTACTGTAAATCAAGTGTTATCTTTGAACATTCTCAAGCAAATCCGTTAACATGCAGCTGACTTCATTTCTAACATTTTTGTATCTAGTGCGCCGCAATCTCTCATTCTCTCTCTCTTTCTTGTTCTCTCACCCTTATTCTCTCTCTCTCTCTCTCAAGCAACACACACGCACACAACACACACAACACACACAACACACACAACGCACACAACACACACAACACACACACGCAAATGCCTGGGGTTACTTGTGCGGCTGCATTTTAGAAGTAAGTGATTAATCTTCCTAGTCGGACACTGTCTCGCACCCCAGACACGGTTTTCTCTGGGCCACACAGCTGGTACCAGTTTGAGTGCTCCGCCGCATGTGACCCCGCCAGCATGCGTAGGGTGCAGGTCTTATCACTGCAACAAACGCACCCTTTTCTCACGCTCTGGCTATTCTTAGCCCCTTTGTGCCTTCATTTGTAGTTATTTAGAGTCAAGCTGTTTTCTCTGGGCTGTTGCGATGGTCAGTGTGTCTCAGCCGGTCGGAACAGCTCCATGAACAATGCATCATCCTGACACCATCGCAAGCCTCAATGTTGCACCCTTCTCCTTCTCTCGCTCCCTCGCTTGCTCTTTTGTTCAGTCTCTCTTTCTTACACTCTCCCTTCCTCATTCACTCTTTCGCTTTCTTACGCTCTCTCTTTCTGCCTTTCGTTCTCTCCATTTGTTTCTGTCCGCTCATCCTCCTGCCGCCTCTCATTCCTTCCCTCCCTCCCTCACTTTCCTCCCTCCCTCCTTCCCTCTCTCCCCCCATCCCTCCATTCATCATACTTAGCTGTTTAATGTATTTGAGTTTTTAAAGATCAGCATCTCAACCAGACCACAATCTACTAAGACCAGGAATGCCTCCTTCACTCTGGCTACTTTTGCGTGTGTGCGTGTCAAGTAGAGGTTTCAATAGATGAGTCTGGTCTGTTATGGCCCTTGGCAAGGACAAGCTTGAATAAAAATAGATTCTAGGGTCTTCAATAAATCTTGATTTGAGCAAGTTCTCATCCAAGGAGCTGCTGCTTGCATTCCCAGGTCACTGTGTCTGTGTTGGGGGGGTGGGATGCTGCCCTCCTGCCGAGCCAGGAGACAAGGGCCCTGTCCCACCTGCTTCACCCACAGGTGGAGTAGAACCTCACCTCCTCAAACAACATCTCCTTCCCAGAGGTCTTCTCCTTCAACTTGATTTTCACTTTTGGCTCGATGGAAACAAGATGGAACCAAAGAAAGAGAGAGAGAAAGATGGCTTGAATGGCAAAATGGGGAGGAAAGAGGGCATCCAAGAGGAGAGAGAGAGAGAGAGAGAGGGAGAGACAGAGAGAGAGAGAGAGAGAGAGAGCGTGAGAGCTGGAGAGGGAGTGAATGGCAGACTGGAGTGGAGAGAAAAAGAGGCAAAGAGAGAGAGAGTGGGGGAAGACACAGAGAGACAGAGACGGAGAGAGACAAACTAAGTGACATGCTGAGTGAATCTCACGACAGTCCTAACATCTGAGGGAGAAAACACAAGTGAATGGAATTGTTCTTCATCAAAGGGAGCGACCTCGTCAGCCTGTGTTGGTCGGAGAGGCTCTTCCAGTCTCATGCGTCGGGTTTTTCTCCACTGTGGGAACTGAAGGACTATTTAAAACCCCCAGAGTGACACCAGAGAGCGAGGGAAACCAGAGGCTTGCTGGTTCTTGGTTTCTGCTGTCAAAACCTTTCTGTGTGAATGGCACACGCAACCATTATGCCAAATGTAATCTTCGTGCCTGTAAACCCTTTATCCCCCTCATCTGTCTCTCTGTTCTCTCTCTTGTCTCCCTCTCCTTCCCTCCCGCTCTCTCTGCTTCACATACACTCGGAAAGACACACGCTACCCCGTCTTTCTAACATGCCATATCCATATATTACAAATCCTTGCCAACCAGATTATTTAATCCAAACCCCAGCGTTTCTTCAGTTGCTAGATAGAGGCTGAGGGCCCAAAGACTGGGATATGGGGATGGTATCCATGAACGTGTTGCAACAGGACTGCCTGCTTTATATGTCCCTATACATGGGTCCATATTTGCCGTGTGAGGTGTGAGGGACGCTGGGACAGGGAGGAGGGTGGAGGAGACGACGTCAAGAGAAACGGTTGGATCACATGTTGGACTGAAAGAAGGGAATGAGACAGGATGGAGAGAGATAGATAGATAGAAAAATACAGTTTAGATAGTTAGATATATTAATAGATAGATAGAGAGTTTAGAGAGAGAGAGAGAGAGAGAGAGAGAGAAAGACAGTTTAGATAGTTAGATAGTTAGATAGATAGATAGATAGATAGATAGATAGATAGATAGATAGCGAGACAGAGATAGAAAGAGAGAGAGAAAGACAGTTTAGATAGTTAGATAGATAGATAGGACAGAGATAGAAAGAGAGAGAGAAAGACAGTTTAGATAGTTAGATAGATAGATAGGTAGATAGATAGAGAGAGAAATAAAGAGAGAGAGAGACAGTTTAGAGAGAGAGACAGGGGTGGCACACCAGTGTTCCATCATAAAAGCAACCGTCCTAAAATGAACCTGCTCCACCACTGTAAGGGGCAACCTTGATTTTATAGAAAACTCCAAAATAAACCTTTAAAAATGCGAGTGTGTGCGGGGCATTCATGCATGTGTGCGAGAAACAATGTGTGTTTCTTGTGCGTGTGTTTTTGTGTGCCCGAGTACAAGCTGGCTTGATACTTCGTTTATTGTGAGTGTGTGTTTGTCAAAGGCAGCTGAGGCTGCAGAGTGGAGAATATGCTGCAATGTCTGCAGGATAGGAGTTAAACAAAAAGGCACACAAGACTGTTACTGTCAACACACACCGAGTACTAATGCTGGGTGTACTTCAAAGAATCATCAACTAGATGACAGTGGAGAGAAGAAATAGCCAGAATTCGGCTCAGACGTCCTCGAGAACAGTTTTAGTTTGGGAATGGAAGACTGGCAGAGTAGTTTGTGAATGTGCGTGTACATGTGTGCATCTGTGTGTCTGGCCATCTCGCATCTCAATAAGAGTGGGCATGGTAGTTAGCAAATGATCCATAAACTGACTGGAACAGACAGATCCCAGTGTAAAACCTAATTTGGGCCCTAAATCATTACCCCTCTATGTGACAGCTTTGGCACTCTCAAAATGTGTGTGTGCACATAAATGTGTGTGTGTGTGTGCACATAAATGTGTGTGTGTTGCCAGGAGTGCAGTGCTCCTTGCATCTGGCCAAGTACAACACTGGCGTTATGCCAGAGCTGTGTCGAGCTAGCAGTGGGCAGGAGTATGGCCAGAGCAGGCCTGGCCTAGGGACATGCCCATGGAATCTTGTTGAAGTTAAAGAAGGCTACATTAGACCCCCTCTCCCCCGCCCCCCGCTTACCACCCCCCCCCCTGCCTCCTCCCCACCAGCTGACCAGTGCTGTGTAGGGCTGGGCAGGCCTGTGCTGTCCTGCACTGTTAGATGTTGTGTTGGGATTCCACAGTGGGACCATCTAGAGTTGGTTGTCAAGACAACTTAGGCTGCAGGTATACGGACAGGGTCTAGCCTTGTCATTATTATTCTGCCTGGGGCTGAAACCTGGAGCTATAGGTTCTGGACTGTCACAGGTGGTCTGGGTTCAGAACGCCTGTTCCACAGCTATGTACTGGCCTGTAGCATGTGGAAAATCATTTCAGGACATCACTAAAACAATAAACCCACTGGACCAGAACCTTGACATCTTTACGACATGTTATATGTTGGTTTGCACATTCTCACTGGTTGTAACATAACTTTTTAACCATTTTCTCTGGGCAAAAACAGCAGCACTGATAGATGCTATTTGTCATGTCGTGTTTTTCCACTATTTATCATGAGGGCAGAGTAATTGTGGAGGGCATGCTGCATGGAACATTCAGTCCAGGGAGGAATGATGGGGTGGCCAGACCCCCCCCCCCCCCCCCCCCCCCCCAACCATCCCTACGCCCGAACAAATGGACGGAGCTATCCAGCGCTACTCCATTAAGGCTTGCGTTGTGATGAGTGATTCAGTCTGTCTCTGTTGGGCAGGAACTCAAAACATAGTGACATGAAAACGAGCTTGGCACCAACTCTCCCAATCCCACATCAGGCCACAGGAACCCATAATCACCCCTTCCAGCACTCGGACGGGTTTATTTCTGAGGCCGGGTTTCCAATTAAAGACATTTGCCTTGCAATTAGTGTGTTAAAAATAATGAAACAATTTAACCTTAAATACCTGCATTTTGTGTAATGGCTCAGGCCTTGCAAATTGAAATTACAATGTTTGGACATTGTCAGGGGACTACATTCACCAGCAAGCCAACCTACCAGCCAGCCTGCCAACCAGCCAGCCAGCTACTCTTATAATCTACCAGGATGCCAATCAGCCAACCAGCCAGCGAACCAGTCAACCATTAAGCCGGCCAATAAAGGGAGTGAGGAGACTGCGTTTGTCTAGATTGGTAGCTTGCTGTACGGTGCAGCAATTTCTGCCTGATCCCTCTCTCAGGGTCATTTGAACTCTCTGGATGAGTAATACAAAGATTTACTGCAGGGCTTCATTTTTGAACAGCCGCAATGCAACTACGGAACATCACCCGTGGGCGTTTGTATGAATTCTTCCAGTCAGATCTTACCCTGTCCTACCACACACATACACACACATTCATTCAACCACACTCATCCCTTCCACTACACCACCCACTCGACCTCAACAGACGCCCACACAATGCACTCCTCTCCAGAGTCTATCTTTAGATACAGCCAGACTTCAACAACATCTGCTGAAAATAGGCTGTGGAGGATATGAATGGAAGTAAATAGCTTTCAATCATTGGCAGGCTGTATGCCAGTGCCAGAGGAGAGTATTACTAGTCATCGAATGCATTTTTATGGACCTTGTCACCTGTATTTGGACACAGACAACCTTCTCATCTGAAGGTGTGAAGTTATAAACATGATCATGATGTGATACATGCATGTCCATGTGTCAGGTAAAATGCTTGCATACCTTGTATGTATTTATGTGTGTGTGTCATCGTGAGCATGTGTATATACCCATATCTCCCTATGTACTGTAAAATGTTTCTGTATGTGAATGGGCCAACGCCTGCAAATATTCCTGTCAATGTGTGTGTATATGTGTATGTGTGTGCCTGCTCAACCCTGGGTAATGGAATCCCACTCTGGGATGGGGACACATGTGCCGTAAAGATGAGGGCCAGTGAGGCCGTAAAGATGAGGGCCATTGAGGCTGTAAAAGCTCTGTGTCTCGTCCCACGCGATGCAGCGGGCGCCGCTGGGCCGAGGTCTGCTGCTGGCGTGCCGGCACAGAGCGCCGAGCGCACGGAAGGCTCCGTGTCACCCCAGAACGCTCCGCTGGCCCCCGCACTCCCTAATCAGACCTGATCTGCAGCCTGACGGTGATTGGAAGCAGACAGCATGGCAGAGAGAGAGAGAGAGAGAGCGAGGGAGAGAGAGAGGGAGAGACAGGGTGGGTGGGTGGGAGAGAGAGGGGGTGGGTGGGAGAGAGAGGGGGTGGGGGGGTCGGTGGGTTAGTGGAGGGGACAGAGGGCTACAGTTTCTCACAGAATAAAAATAGATCATATCTTCTAGTCAGCAGTAGGCTTGACTAAGCAATGAGGTGGTGGTGTTGGGGGGGTGCACTTTATATGGGGTTAGCGCCGTGTTCTCTGGATGGTTTTATGCGTGTGTGCCTGCTTTGCATGTGTGCTCGCACCTGGACGTGCGTGCAAGCGTCTGCTCTCGACAGCGCGCACGTGTCTCGGCGTCCGTGCATGCTCGTGCATGCGCGTGCATGCATGTGAAGAGGTTTTTGCGCGAGTACGTGTGTTGACACATGCGTGGTGAGTGTGGCTTTGCGCTGGGCGACCCCAGGGCTCATGCCCAGCTGTCCATGTGTCGACAGCCGTGGCCTGGGGCAGAAATGGCTGGCATGCCCTCCGGCAGTGCAGAGTTGGGCACGAGGCCAACCATGCCAGGCACTCCTGCCCTGCATGCGTCCTGCGGGGCGCAGCCCTCACTGGGCGCTCGGCTTCATGCCGGGAACGAAGAACACGCCTGTGAGCAAATCCAACACTCCTGTGGTCTCACCTTCCTGTTTTTTTTCCTGTCATTCTAGGCTCTCTCTCTTTCTCTCTCTGTCTCTCTGTCTCTCTCTGTCTCTCCCTTGCTCTCTCTCTCTGTCTCTCTCTCTCTGTCTCTCTCTCTCTGTGTCTCTCTGTCTCTCTCTCTGGCTGTCTCTCTCTGTCTCTTTCTGTCCACCCCCTTTCCTGTCTTCCTCTCTTCCTCTTCCTCACTTTCACTCCAGAGTCATGGTCTTCTCGCCACTCTCCTTCTTTCTCTCCATCAATCGCTCATTTGATGCAACAATGGTTCACGGTAAGGGGCTTCACAGTGCCCATGCATCTCGTGCATTAACCTCTGCATTAGTGTGTGTGTGTCAGAGCACACGCGTGTGTTTCTACTGCACAACAAAGCTCTTCAGGATCAAGTTAAGTATCAATTCATTTTTTATGGAAATATCAATAAATATGTTCAAAACGTTCCAATTCACATGTAGGCTACAAGCTCCTACTGCATGCATTTCAAATACATTTGAAAAGCAAAAGACTCCAAAAAGCATCGAATGTCCTGAACATGAGAAGATTGTGTTGTATGTGAGCGAGAGGTGGGTGAGGAGGGGAGGGGAGGGGAGGAGAGGAGAGGCGAAGGGGTTAACAGCAGCAGGGCTCCTCTTCTCCTCGCGTTTACGTTCCGCCAAACCAGAGAAGCCACAGGCTGCGGCGCATTCACGAGCACCACATGGACGGAACGTGCAGTTCCAGAGGCTCGCTAATCATCTCGGAGTCGCATGCACGCGCGCTCGCGCGCTCCCCGCACGCGCTCACACAGTCACCACCCTGTTCTCCGAACCGTCTGACTGAGGCGAATCAGAGGGTGAAGAGTTGCGTTCAGTGTGCGGTTCCTTGAGCATTCATCGTCGCACCGGTGTGAATAACCTCCTACAGCTCCTTCTCAACAACGTCTTAAATGTGCCTCGTCAGAGGCTTTCAGTCCATTGCAGCCGTCCGGAGTGGAGAGATGATTGTGTTTTCACAGGCGATTAGGAGTTGCAAAGTAATTTAGCTGATTAAGACAACATGATTTGTGTCCGAGACATAACAGGATTTTGGTGTGGAGTAAGTTCTTAGCGGTTGAAGCGAGGTAGAAAGACAGCCATTACATACAGCAGAAATCACCGGTCTGGACCAGAAAAACACAAGAGACTAAATCAACCTGACTTTTGGGACGTTGCAGAAATAGCATTAATGTTGGCAGAGAAGGGGGGTGGGGGGGGAAGGAGAGGGGAGATGGGTAGTGTATGGAGAGGTAATGGTTAGGGTTAGGTGGATAGCGCAATTTTGGAAACCGCAAGCAAGAAACAGTTACTGATTGTGTGTTTGCGTGTGTGTGTGTGTGTGTGTGTGTGTGGTACCCTGTTCCTGACCCGTGTGGATTTCAGTCTTGCTGCATTGTGGTGTGTACTGTAATTGTGTCATGTAAACACGCACGCACACGCAGAATGTTTTCCTGTGTGTTTTACGGTATTAACCCATAAACACACCCAGCGGTTTCTGAGACAGTAACAGCCTGCCCTAGCAGTCAGCAGCACTCTCAGGTCAAAGCCCTGAGAGCTTGATATGTACCACTGGCATCGGTTGAACAAACACACACACACACACACACATACACAGTTGAACACACACGCACACACACGCACATGCACACACACTTGATTGAATCCAGCCACTTGTCAGAAACACACAGTAACAGTTTGTTACAGATTTGGTTGCATATAAACGCTGTGCTGCCATTACAATCACTGACATGTCATAAGAGCAGGGATCTCAGCAGCTCGAGCTGGGATCTTCCTATCCTACTGGGTTTATGCTGCTATCCCCCAGGCCAACCTGCTTTCCTTTATGGCTGCATTCACGCAGTAAACCTTGATGAGAAGGACCCAGGGGCCAGGGGAGAGATGGGGAACAGAGCTATGGAAACCACATGGGCTGGTAGGCTATTTGCGTCTGTGTGTGTGCCTGTGTGTGTGTGTGTGTCTGTCTGTGTGTGTGTGTCGGTGGGCATGTGTCTGTGTGTGTGTCTGTCTGTGTGTGTGCCTGTGTGTGTGTCTGTGTGTGTGTCTGTCTGTTTGTGTGTCTGTGTGCATATGCCTGCGTGTGTCTGTGTGTGCCTGTGTGTGTGTGTGTCTGTGTGTGTCTGTCTGTGTGTGTGTGTCTGTGTGCATGTGCCTGTGTGTGTCTGTGTCTGTGTGTGTGTGTGTATGTGTGTGTGTCTGTTCTCTTCTCCACTATACCTTGTCTCTGCCTGGTCGTGACTGAAGGTCTGAGCTGCAGATGTCCAGACATCCCTTAACCTGTGTCCTGTCTGGTCGGTCTCCTTACACTACTCGCCTCTTCATACCCACACACACGTACCTAAACAGAGACACAAGCATGTACACACACCACCCATGCAAAAATGTACAAGCCCACACACCCAACACACATGCACTGGCCAAGTGGATAGAATAATAAACACTGACGCTACTGAAATATTCTGGTCTGCCCATCCTTTCCCCTCCTCTTCCCTCTCTGTCTCTCCTCATCATACCATCTTCTCTGACGACAGCGTTGCTACCCAGAGGGAGAGAGAGGGAGAGAAAGAGAGAGAAAGAGGCAGAGAAAGAGAGAAAGAGAGAGAGAGAAAGAGAAAGAGAGAGAGAAATAGAAAGAGAGAGGGGCAGAGAGAGAGAGAGAGAGAGAGAGAGAGAGAGAGAGGGAGAGAGAGAGGCAGAGAGAGAGAGAGAGGCAAAGAGAGAGAGGCAAAGAGAGAGAGGCAGAGAGAGAGAGAGAAAGAGAGAGAGAGAAAGAGAGAGAGAGAGCGGACGCGGAATTACAGTCTAATAAGTCGAAAATTAGAGAGGGAATGAGAGGCCCATGGATGTTTGGATGGTGAAAGCAGAACATTAGCAGAACGTGTGCTGGTTGTTGCAGGATCCTGGGCCATGGCTGCTGACGCGTCTCTCCCAGCCAGTGATGTAGGGCCAGCAGTACCCCATGAAGCAATAGTTTGTCGCAGCTCTGCATGGCTATTTATACCAGCGTTCTTCTACTCCAGGAAGCACACAGTGTTATTTCTGCGCTCTTTAAATAACCCCGGTTTTGTAAGCTCTGCGAATCGGAAAACAAATTGGAATTGTGGCTTTTTTGATTTTCACGTGGCTGCAACTTCCTGAATGAATAGTGGCGTCATTAGTGGAGTGATGATGTTGTGGAGCCTGTGGCGCTGTCATTCTGCCTGTCTGTCTGTCTGTCTGTCTGTCTGTCTGTCTGTCTGTCTGTCTGTCTGCATGTATGTATGTGCCTCCTCCATGCTACCCTGTTTAAAAGATGGATGAACCAGTCAATGAGTCACTGTACTGGCAGATGCTACTTCCTCTGATTTATAAGAGGGGTTCTACTATTTATGTGTATATGTATTTATGTGTGTGTGTGTATATATATAAGAGTCAGCATTTGTGTGTGTGCCACCTGTGTGCAACCTTGTGTTTGTACCATGTGTGTGCGCGCCAACGTGGGTGTGCCACATGTGTATGGGTCTGTGCAGATGCGTGCTGTGCATGTGCCCCCTGTGTATGTCTGTGTGGTAGCACACTGTGGTGTGTGTGTGCGTACGCGTGTGCGTGTGTGCGTGAATGCAAAGAGGTGCCAGGCAAGGCTCAATGTCTACCGTCACTCAACAGTATAAACAAGCCGGCCTGTGTCCGCAGACCTTCATTAAAGTCACATAAAAGTGTCCTCGCCGCATTTCACCACATCGCAGCGCTCCTGGCTGGAGAGCTTGGCCCCGCCCCTCCTGCACATGGCCGCTACCAGATGACACATGACGTCTGGCTGGCGCTCGAACACGTCTGTGGGAGCTACCACACTAGAGGCCGTCTTATCCACATTTCTGTGGCCAGAGGACCTCTATATTTGGTATCAGACATGTACAGTTACAGAGGTGTTCCTTAGTGTCAGCGGGTCAGAAACCTCTTGTTACTGCAACAACCCCCCCCAAGAAAGACACTGATCCACCTATGACAGACTTGACATTCCATCAGCCAATGGAAGCTCAGGTTCCCCAGGTTTCGAGATAGCCACCGATTGGTCCCATGCACCTGGAGCCTTATATGGGCACGCTGTTGCCCGCTTAGCAGGGAATGACATCATGCCTTATCAATCTGGTGTTTGGGTTGAAAGGAGACGTGGATCCAAGCAGTAGTTAACTGGAGCTCAGCTTTATCGCCTTCTCTCCTCTTCAATCTTGGCCACGAAGCCTGAGAAGGGGACGAGAAGTTCACTTTACGTGGAGTTCAAGTGAAGTCTGTCACATTTAATTGCTTTCACATGAATCTCCATGGCTGAGATGAGAAAGCCCATTGGTTTCAGCTAATATACATAAACATGTCCTTGTCCATGGTGGTGGTTTTGTCTGTGTTGACTTTAGCTTAGTGTGCAGGTATGCCCAGTTGTGTGTGTTTATATGTACTTGTTGTGTAAACTGGTTAATTTGTGATGTTACTGGTTTTTTAATATGCAGGGTACAGTACTTTCTCTGTGGTCATTGGAGAAAATTGCATATGTGGGTGGGTGTGTTTGTGTGTGTGCGTGCGTGTAAGATCGTGAGAAGCACAATTTCAATGCCGCCCCAACATGATTTTGCCCCCTGCTGGAAAAATATAGAATGCTTAAAGTCACTCGGTTGCATCAAGTACATTGTCAAGAACAACGACAAAGGAACAACGAAATATGTAGCAACCTTTACCCAGGTGTGTGTGTGTGTGTGTGTGTGTGTGTGTGTGTGTGTGTGTGTGTGCTGGAGGGGGGAAGTCCAAGTGTCTGGCGGGAGCAACAGTGAGCTTGACCCAAGTGATCTGTGTCTGAGTGTTGGGTAGGAGGCACACAGCCTTTGCTACTCTTTGTGTGTGAGTGTGTGTGTGTATGTGTGATAAAAACCGGAGCAGACTCCCTCTGGAAGCCGTTCAGGGGAGAAGGGGGGGGAGGGGTGGGCGGTAAAGGTAAGGGGGGCTCCTGGTTCCACGCATTTGCCCATGCTCACTCACGCTCAAAACAGTCCGTAACAACTCTCTCTTCCGATTATCCCTCCTTCCCTTCTGCCCTCTTTCTCTCTCCCTCCCCCTCCTCTGCTTTCGCCACCTCACTTCTCTCCTCATCTCTACTTCGTCCTCCTCCTTATGCCTCCCTCTAATCTCTTCCCTCACATAGCCACACCACCATTCAGTGTCCTCACGACTCACTCTCCCGCTCATTTCCCCCAACGAGCACGCACACCAAACCACACCACATTCCTCTTCCACCTATCCTCCCGATAGGCTCCCTCCATCGCTTTTCTCTTTTTCGACCCATCTGACCTCATCAATGGAGGACAATTCCCAATTGAGGACACTGAACGTTCGTCTTCCGCGCACCAAAAAAACAAGGTCACCTCTTCGCTCACGTTTGTGTGTTTGTATGGGGCGTTGAAGTGTGCCAATGTTCCTGCCCTGCTTTCCTCTGCCCTAACCTCATGCGTACGTCCCTCCCCCCTGCCTGCCCCCTTCCATACATTGGTGGCATCCAGGCGCTGGTTGTAACCTCTACCATGACAGGTTGGCAGCCCTCTATCCGCGTGCCACTCCTGGGAACATAGTGTCCACACCGTCATGGATGCTGATGAATGGGAGAACGTGATGGATGATGGAGCAGTGAATGTGGCGCAGCCCCGCTTGGATGCAAACAAACGCAGCCCCGCTGTTGTCAAAACAAAAGTTGGCTTCCAAACAGCGTGCCTTGCTCGTTGAGGCGAAGGGTACAGGGTACAGTGTGCAGACGAGTGTTGGCACATTGACGGACTGAGCGCACGTGCGTGTGCTTGTGCATTTGTGGGTGTGTGCACGTGTGCATGTGTATTGTCCTGTTTGTGCGCGTGGAAAGGATGTGTGCTTGCATGCCCATGTGTTTGCGTGCCCTGGTGCTGTCCTTGTGTGTGCATGTGAATCCGTGCACCCCGACACACGGGTTTCACCCGCGTGTGTGTGCATGCCTGTGTGCGTCAATGCCTGCGTGTGTGCCAGTGTGGCTTTTACGAGGGCGTGTCGTGTGTCTTCCCAGAGCAACAGCTTGTACTGCTGCAGTGGATTGTAATGCGGCTCTGTGGTTTCATTCCTCCTGAAGCTTCACTCAGCACCCTCAACACCCTCGGGACACCCAAGTACAGTACAGCCAGGCAAGATGGGGCTTCCTGTCAGCTGACCTGGAGACACAACAGGGAGTGTTTACATTTGTGTTTTTATCTGTTTGTTTGTTTGTTTGCATACACCTTACACACCTGGGCCTGGCCTTGGGTTAGGACTAGTTGTTAGTCTAGTCCTACGTCTAGTGGGTCTAGTCCTGGGTCTAGTCCTGGGTCTAGTCCTGGGTCCAGTCCTGGGTCTAATGGGTCTAGTCCTGGGTCTTGTGGGTCCACTCCTGGGTCTAGTCCTGGGTCTTGCGAGTCTAGTCTTGGTTCCAGTCCTGGGTCTAGTGCTGGGTCCTGGGTCTTGTCCTGGGTCTCATTCTGGATCTCGTTCTGGGTCTAGCCCTGCATCTATTTCTTAGTCGAAGCCCTTAGTCCAAAACTGAGTCTGACGCAGGGTGTAGTTTGGGGTCAAGGAAGAATGTGCTTTTGAACAAAGAGTCATCCAGGCAGTGCAGGTCCTGCACCTGTGGTAGCAGCCACAGATATTAGGCGTATATGTGTGAAGAATGGTCCACCCTGGATGCCATCGCCCCCAGTGACACTGAGACCTGAAGCTGACTGGCTGACTGGCTGGCAAAGCCCGTTTCCAGGAATGCTCTGCCCATCTGTCAGCACAGGGAAGCCTTCCCTGCCACATGCCACAGGAAGGTTTGTGAAACCTGGCCTTGTGTACATTTTATAACGTGGAGAGGGGGAGAAGAGAGATAGAGAAGGGGGGCTGATGGAGGATTTGGGGGTTGAGGGAGAGAGTGAGGGAGATAGAGATAGATAGATAAATAGATAGAAAGAGACAGAGCAGGAAAGAAAGAGAGAGAGAGCAGGAGAGAAAGAAAGAGAGAGCAGCAGAGAAAGAGAGAGAGAGAGAGAGAGAGAGAGAGAGAGAGAGAGAGAGAGAGTGAGTTTCCTGAAAGTGTGCCCTCCCTTCTCCCCCTACTTGAGGTCCCCTCTGATTTAGCATGATGGGATATGTGGAACCAAATACTGCTGTACACAGCTGGGACTAATCCTGCCTGGTCACTTCATTTATTTCTCCATGGAAGGGAGGAGGGAAGATGTAGTTAGATAGCCAGTGGAGGTAAATGGGCTTCATCTCTCCTACTGCTCCCCTCCTGCATGTGAATGGTTGTCTTTATGTGGGGCCTCAATGTGTGGTGGGATTCAAGAGAGCACCACCTGAGCAATGATTCTGTCTACCACACACACACACACGCTCACGCACACGCACACACCCAGTCTCCACCACGCCTGATCTGCTGGGAACACAGGGTTACGATGTGTCTCGCTGTGCAGCGGGGGCAATTAGACGGATCTGGACCGAGCACAGGGCCTCTTCTCATACTGTCAGAGCCCATTAGAGGGACGGAAGGAGGACACAGACACACACACCAGCCCTACAGGATCCTTGAACAGCTCTGTGCTCCCTGAGGGGATACTTCACTGTGGAGACCACGACCACTCGGCTGAAGTCTTGAAGGAGCAGGAGAAGGGATTGCGAATGGGATCCTGGATTGGGTGAAGTGTGTGGTGTGGCGGGATGTATAAATGAACATGAAACACATATGGTTCCATTGTGCCGAGTAAGACTGATCAAGCACAGACAGGTAAATAAAAATAATGGCAGGGCTACACTACTGTTCCTTCAGCAGAGACCTTTACACCCAGGGAACATACGGGGTGGATTTCAAGCTACAATCTCTTCCAGTCAAATGCTTTATCCCTGAGCTTCATCTAAAGTGGAGCCCGGTGGCCAGGTATGCCTGTTGTGTATGGGTGTGAGGATGCGTGTGCGCGTGCGTGCGTGTGTGTTTTGCGGGGGTGTGAGAATGTGTGTACGTGCGTGTGTGTGTGTTCCAACCATGTCATCACTATGGTACTCCAGCACCATCGCTTTTGGACAGGAACTCCCCTAATCATGCCAAGGGCCTACCAAGGCAGTGCCAGCGGTTGTCAGTGTGTGAGTGTGTGCGTGTCAGAGAGGCTATCCAAGGCCACAGCCCAGATCAGCGACGTGCCCGGAGACCAGTGCTCTGTCCGCGGCTGCCTTTGTCAACACATGAATTATCTAGTAGTCAAGTATAGTATCCAGGGGCGTCCAGCACGCCTAATAACCCCGCTGGTCATTTAGACTATTAGCAAGGCCCTTACCTCATTTCTCGGCCGACTCACATTGCACGGAAAAGAGAGCCGTCAGCATGTTAAATGCCCAAGTCAGTCTGCCAGCGGGGGAGGACAAGGCCTCACAGAAGGAGCGCTGTGACGCAGTCGTGGGGACAGGATGTGAGGAGGACAGAGGTCCGCCAGCTCCTTTGTAGGCCTCAGTGGATCTGATAGGACAGAATGCGTCACTGCTGGGAGAACTAATCCGCATGAGGTCATGATTATGCAAACCCATGTTTCGGATTGGAGGAGGATGTAAATGAGTACACAAACAAACAAACAGGCCAAGTCGTGTAAACAAAGCACTGTACGCCACACACACGGGGCTACACTGGGTTCTGTGCAGGCCTGCGTGTACACAAGGAAGCAAGCTGTCACCTGCGCGCGCACACACACACACACACACACACACATCTGTACACAATGTTGACTGTTGTCATTGATACTGAATAAACTACAGTGTAAAACTGCAAACTCATGGTGAAAGCCAAAGTTTCAGCGGCAATCACCGAGCTGGTGACGAGGGAGGATGGAGCTGTCAGGTCAGTTCTCCCTCTCCGCTCACACCATGCTTCTGTATACTGGGAGACACTGCCCCCGTGTGGGCGAATTCCAAACTGAACAAAATGTGTTGCATCAAATGAGACAAAAATAACGAAGTAACACAGGCAGATAACCCTCCAAATGATCCTGATGTTATTGTATTATTTACATACAAGCAATGCCTACAAAACCACGAGGAAATAGTTTACATCCCATGTACCATTACATTTCTGTTGAGTATGAAGGCTGTTTAATGTCTCTGTCCGACCAAGCTAACATTGGCCCACTGCCCTTGACAATGCAACAAGCAGGGACGTTGAAACAATAAGTGTAATGGTAGCTGCAGTATCCCAGCAACAGCGTGTCCTCACAGTGACAGGTTCAACCTCACAGAGTTATTAAAACCTGTGGGAGATGTGTAGCCCCAGGCATCAGCTGTAGGATTGTGCAGACTAAACTATCCATCCACACCTCACAGGGGCCCGGGAACATGGCCTCGGGGGCCCCAATCCCACCCTGCTACCTTGAACTCTGTGGTGGATGCGAGGGCAGGGAACTGAGCCCCTGCCAAGTCTATGAACATGAGCTGAGAAAGGGGCACTGGGTGGGGATGAGAGGAAAGGAGAGGAGAAAGGAGGGGTGGGCTGGGGTGGGGTGGGGTGGGGTGCGGGTGACAGGGAGGTCAGGAGACAGGGAGAGAAGGAGAGAGTAAGAGGGGAATGGAGAGCCAGGATATAAAAAGAGAGGGGAGATCTGTACTTATCTCTGGGTTTCATGGCCAGAGGGCACAGGGAAGAACAAAGGTTTGAAAAAGCAAAGCACTTCCTACATGCACTTCCATCAGCGCAATTTCCTGCGTGCAATTATAATACGTGCCAGAAGATGGCAGACTAGGACACTTGCATTCAAAGATGACTGTCAACGTAGACAAAATCCCAGCCAAACACACAATACAGCAAGAGGACATGTTGGTTTTTGTCCTTTCTGTCTGTTCCAGATCCCCAGTGTTGTTCCTGAAGAGGGCACGCTGAGTGGCTGAGAGCGCCTCTGGCAGTCTGTGCTGTCTGAGTTAGGAACACTCAACACCCCAGGAAGCACACGGAACCTTCCAAGGGAAGCAGATGGTGGCAGACTCTACGTTCACATTCAGCTCGTGTGGAAAAAGTCCAAATCTCCAAAGCCGTTTCTGATTGAGTTAGAACCATGTGGCGTGAGAGAGATGGAGAGACACCTGTGTGAGAGCAGCCATGGCCTGGCCTTGGACTCCTGGAATCCAGCAGCTTGGACTATTCATTTCTACAGAGGGGAATACAAGACCTCTTCACCTACTCAGAGAAACAGGTGGTGAACCACACATATTGGATGATGGTTCATGACTGAAAGATGTTTCGCACAAATAACACACACACACACACACACACACACACTGTGTATGGTATTCAAATCAAAGGACACACAGTCGCTGTGCCATGTGACTCATTCGGTCAGAACCAGACCATCCATTTCAACAGGCAACACTGCAGTCAGCCTTCAGTCCACTCACACATCAAAAGAGTGCAACCCAAAACCCTTTCTTGAAAAACCCTATTTTTTAAATGTAGAACCCGTGGTTCCAAGATCCAGTTCTAGATGGTTCATTTGCTCTTGAAACAGCATGAATATAGTATTACAACCCAAAAACCCGTTTTAGGGGAGTTCTCGTCGTTAAAAACATGTTTGCAGAATCAATGTAGTGTAATGCTGCCTATTTTAATTAGCAAACAAAAACGGTTGTTAATGCCTCAATTACGATCTTTCTGGTCATTTTTAATCCCTTAGTTCCTAATTAGTCAGCGCCATTAGAAGGGTGTTAATCTGGATTGATTGACAGCTCTGGAGAAGGGCAGGATGACGCCAGCCCCTTCTCACCTAGCCACCGCCAGGAACGAACACAGACTAATTTGGATAGATACACACACACGCGCACGCACGCACACTCACACAGCTCATTCCAAGAGAGCCTCAAAATATCCACAACTACCCGTGCAGCGGAAGTTTTTAAGCAACGTTATCTATCGCTTTATCTGAGTCTGAGACGTGTTGCAGAAAGACTGGCTGGTGAGAGGGGATCGCACACTGCTGTAGTCCAGTGCATTAGGGATATGAAACATGTGCCAGTAATAGACCTGTCATGTTCTATTTGTGAAGTTGACAGAGAATATACGATAAATAAGTCCTGTAAAACTGTAGCCTACCAATAAAGTGGGCAATTCATAAAAGCAATTAAATTACGGGTTCCATGGGCAATTAGACAAATAGGAAATGTCTGTTCCTTGTGATAATTTAGTCTATTACAAATGTACATTTATTATCATTACTATTTTATTATTATTATATTATCGACAATATAATCAATCTAATTGTAATAATATTTCTAGAAATATTATTATTATTGTTATTATGATTATTATTGTTTTTTGTGTAACTGTTTGGCCCAGTTAAAATATGAACACTTCACCTCCACTGCTTATATAACTAAACTATAATAGATTTATTGTTGGTGTTAATGGCCTAATTTTATTGTTACCATCATGATTAAGAACCATGTTTGTGTATTTTTGTAACAACAATCTATCTGCCTAATAAAATAAGCACAAGGTTAATTATGCTCAGTAGAAAACAAGGTGCGTCAGTTCAAAACTGTAGCTTTGTTTGAGTCTATTTACTCCGTTAAAAAGTAATATATTTCAATGTAAAATAAAAAACCACTAGTTGTGCGTACAACATTGCAGAAACCAATACATCACGCGGCTTAGGAACAGTTTCCATGTCACGGTGCTGTCTGTGTCCGTTTACTTTATTTCAGCAGTTATTGCAGCCAGAGACAGGCCAGTGTTGACGCTCCGAGAGTCTGAAAAAGATTTCACGACCATTCATCAGCTTGCGAAGCGCGCAAATAGTCTTTAAAACTATAAACACCATCGCTGGGTCGGAGACAGGGGGACCCATTTACCTCGTGGCTGTGATAAACGCTGGAGATAAAACAAACGATAATGCTGTCTGTCTCCCGTGGCCGTCTCCACACGCATTAATAATAGGTTCAGTGCCAGCATTCTCTGCCCTTTTGCTATTGCCACGGTATTATCCTACCTTTCGCCCTTTTCATTCCATTTGTACCGCAACAGGTTACTTTTCAACTTGTATTTTTTGTTAAATGAAAATACCAATGGGAATAATAGAACTACATTATTCATAAAATGTGTGTAGCCTAGTTTCCAATACAGATTAGATGAGAATATAACCATTTGGGAGGATAGCCATCATTTAAAATGTGTGCCATGTCTGACACTTACGCCCCAACTGCTGCTTGGGTGGGTGCGGGTTTGTTGTCATCTGCTATCACGTCAAGATAAGCGACCTAGTGGCTCCAGGATCTCTCGGAGGCAGACAGCGGAGTGTGTTGCTGCTGGTTTCAGGTTGTGTCTTTAGGGACCAACCTGTTGTCCATTCCTCTCCTCAGCCCTTGTCTGCTCCATTTCCCACCGGAATAGATAATGAAGCAACAACGTTTGGCGTGTGCAAACACACACACACGCACGCACGCATGCACGCACGCACACACACACACACACACACACACACACACACACTCACCCACACACCCACACACTCACTTTATTAAATTACCCAGTAACGACTGATAGGTAAGAATTGTGCCTGTATAAATGCATTCAAGATTAGTCTCTCAATTCATAGTTATCCCAGTAGGTTCATAATTGTGCCATTATTAGTATTGCATTGCAAATATGTTTATTGCAAGTCCAAATGTAAAATGGTGTTTCAGGCCAATTCAAACTATTAAACTATTGTAAAAACCGAAGGGTTTAAAGACTATAGAAAATATACTTTTCATTAAGACAGAAGTCGTTAAGTCGTGATCATATAAATCATATACATTGTACGTATTGGAATTGGAAGACCCATTTACGTCAACGGAAATGGGACCACTAATGGTGGTCCGTCCATCCGTTTCTCCATCCGACAGTAACCCTGCCCTCACCCTCCCTCCGTCCTCTCTGTCACTCTACGTCGTACAAAGGGGCAAGGAAAAGTTGGGAGACACGAGCTGATGTTCAAGATGCACTCTTCACTCAGGATCTCCCAGGTTAAACAAACCAGTACTTAAGCTTACAGTAAATAGTAACGAGCAGTAGTGATTTTGAAATAATCTATCCTACTGCCTTATGTCAGTTTAACTGTTGGGGTTTCACAGCAATGTTTCCCAGCCCCAGCACGTCAACACCCTTCTCGGTAAAGGATATATTAAACCTAGAGCAGAGTCGTGAGGAAATGATCTCCCTGGACATCTCTCCCCGGATGGATTGCGCGGTACCAACCTCCTCTTGTATGCTGGCCCGCTTGAAGCAGGAACCCCACCGGGAGATGACGCACGGACCTTCGATGTTCGGAGATGACCTTCAAGAAGTTAAAGCCAACCGAAATACTGCCATTAATTTCGCCGCTGCCTTTTATGGAAAAACCTTCTTGGAAATGGACATAGTCAAGGATGGAAAAACAGATTGCTTTGATGAAAAACACAGAAAAGGTACACTAAACCTTATTTAACCCTTATGATAGGTCTTGATTCCAAATGTTGCCTACTTTGGGCAAAAGTTAAACAGACATTTAATTGTAATCGAAATATCCAACCAAACGCAATGCAACATGAGAAACATAATTACAGCATCAATAAAGGCCTTACATTTAGAAACATATGTCAACTTTAAAATAAGAATGGTCTGCAGTTCGTGCGTAAACACATTTGCTGAATAAAATTTGAATGCACAAATACTCAGTTGGTCAAGAATTTAAATACATTGTCAGTGCTGTTAACGAGAGAGGCCTTTTCAAAGACTGATACCAAGATATATTTCACGTGTTATGACTTTGCTGTAGACTCCAGTGGGCCGTTTTGCTTTTCGTCCATTTTAACCAAGTCTTCACACACAAAAATGACACTAAACAATATTTCTTTACATTTTGTAGACGTGTACACCTCTCAGAACGAAGCCGTGGACGACGTGAAGACGGAAGACTCTGAAATACCTAAATCTCGGAAGCGCCGTAAGCCGCGGGTGCTGTTCTCTCAGGCGCAGGTGTATGAGCTCGAGCGGCGCTTCAAGCAACAGAAGTACCTGTCTGCCCCGGAGAGAGACCATTTGGCCGGCATGCTGAAACTCACCCCGACTCAGGTTAAGATCTGGTTCCAGAACAGACGTTATAAATGCAAGCGTCAAAGACAGGACCAGAGCTTGGAGATGGTCGGTATCCCTCCACCAAGGCGCATCTCAGTTCCCGTGCTGGTCAGAGATGGAAAGCCCTGTCTGACGGACACAGCAACCTACAACACGTCCTATAATGTGGGTATCAACCATTTCTCCTATAACAGTTATCCGACCTTCAGTAACTACCCAAGCCCGGGCTGTAACAACAATTACGCATGCAGCTATCCTGCAGCCACAATGCAAACTATCCAGGGCTCGTCGAACAACGGTAATTATATGAACTTTGGGGTAGGCGAACTGAATACCGTCCAAAACACATTTCCCTCCAGTAACGGAGTGTCCTCTTTACATGGAATTAGAGCCTGGTAAATTAAAACTTATAGAACTATTGAAATATGTGAATGCATGCACGCATATTCGAAATATTTGCTTTTCACGCTGAATACTTAGGCCTACGTTTGCAGGCACCATTAAGCTCAATAGAGTGAAATTAACATCATGCATTTATTACGTTTTTGTGTTTAAACTATATTTCAGCTGGACGGATATACCGTACTGTACTTTTGTCAGCAAACGTATGCTCCATTTTGACAGATTTTCCTCAGAATTGTCCCATGTATAATTTGTGAATAAATGTGTTGTTTCTTGTAATAGATTCGGTGTTGTTTGTTTTGTTTTCAGCCAAGTCTTGGACGACAACCATCAGCCCACTGTAACGAATCGCGAAAAGCTTAGGTGTTACAATTGGTAAATACGTAGGTTGGTTCTGGAAAACATTGTGGAAACCAAACAGTTTACGTTTTGTATTACATTAATTATCTTATAGCACATATTATTAGCTATTTAAATTGATAATGGCAGGATTTATTAAAACAATAACCACGAATATTATGGACTACATTGCACTGTTAGACCTGTTCAACATATACAGTAGAAAATATCTGTAAAGTGTCTGTTATTCCCTAAGTAAAATCAGTGATTATTTGTATATTTTTTTCTTTTGGGTCTAGGCCTGCGTCAAACAATATCATAGATTTCCTAAAAGACCAATATGCTTCAGTTACAGCAGTTACACGTCAAATTAAACAGTTCAAGAGGCATTACCAAGCGCTTTTCAACTAGTTGGACTAAGAACTTGTTTAAAGTCAGAAAAAACACACCCCGCCATTCGTTAGCAGACTCTGTCGTATTTTATGCAATATAATATAAATGGAGGCATCAGGAACTAAAATGTGTTTGATTTCAAACCGATTGAATTCTATAAACTGCCAGACATCTGAAACAGAAAATTCAATTACGTGTGTTTGACGCGCGCACCATGAAAATAATCCAGTCACTTTCATTTATTTTACAATAAAAATATGACATACAACTTGAGTTTGGCATGGCGCATCTTGGAAAATTCTAGTAGGCTACTTAAAACCCTAAATGACATAGGCTACTTCCTGTCCAACTTCCACAGATGTCTGACCAACTACTAAAGACATCAATTCACTTTTCGAGATCTGGCACTCTGTACTTGATTGACGCTATCACAGCTCTAAATGTAATAATAGCTCAATTTGCTTGACACAGAGCCAGCGCCTTGTGTAAGTGTACAGCTAAATGAGCAGGCTATGAATTGGCTACAGCAAACGGTCTCCACTTTAAATGAGTAAGAGACGCTTAGGTCTCTCTTAGGTCTCTCCACACATACTCTACAAACCTTTGTCTCTCTCATTGGTTATGTGACACTGTCTAATCCATATATTTGCAAAGCGTATGTACCCCACAAACGACATCATTTTGAGCGATGTCATTACTTTATTTAGATGTGTTTTTTTAAGGCAAGAACAACAAAAAAAGGCTTGACAAGAACATAAAGTGTGTTCCGTGAGAGAAAGGCAACGAAGGGGTAGGGAGGTCATGTAGCCACTGTGCCCACCCACTCCCCTGAGGTGTTGAAAAGGCAAAGTCAGATAACTGGACCGCGCTAACCTAAAAATATTCCCTCTCCTTTCCCTCCACCCATGGGTGGAAAGAGAGAGGGAGAGAAAGGGAGAGGGAAGCCAGTCACGATAATCTGCTTTTCCGGGTCTTATCTAGAGAAAGGCAGAAACGCATGCCCCTTTATCGCCACCAATGTGATTAGTGCCTCTGCTTTTCTGAGCTTTTCTGTCCTGGTGCTCAGTCCCATCTGGGCTGCTAGGAGCAGGCCTCACTGTCACCAAGCCTGGGTCGACACCGGAGGCCAGACTAGCCAGGCGCAGCCCAGGCCAGACTGGCTGCAGACCCACCGATGGGACTGCTGGAGAGCTAATGGTGCCCCAGTGTCACTAGCTAGATGTGGCCACATTATACCACACGTGTTCTCATTTTCACTGCTAATACGAAAATTCATTTTTCAACATTACACAATTCATTAAATGCACCAACAAAATAAATTATTAAATTAGCAATATCACAATTTACAGTTAATTAAATCAGAAGCAAGGCAGACCAGTGGGAGAAAGAACAGAGGAATATTTACATTTGTACGATGTCCCTAGGTTCCACAAGTTACAAATGAATAGTACATAAAGTAATGGTAATTAGTAAAATAAATAACAGTCACAAACAATGTAATTACACATCATAAATGAACAGAATATAATTAGACAGTAAAATAACAGTGAACACTGGTTACATTGACAGTCAAGTTTCCCTGCCAGATAGTACACATGCCCTGTTGAAGGCTTTACCCTTGTACTTCTGTCACGGATACCAGGCCTTGTGTGTTAAACTGAGGTGTTTAGACAAGGATTAACCCAGCGTAGTTAGATGGCACCCAGGGTCAGGTAGAGTATATGTCATCCCACTAATAGTTATGATTAACACTGGGGGAATGTTAGCCTTATCCTATATCTGAGACATGGCGAAGGTCCTATTCCACCAGGAGTGTTTAGACACCTCATACTGATATGGAATCAAACCTTCCCACTGAGGTGGGGGGCAAAATGAATAAGACAAAAAAAGGACCAAAAAATCCACTGGTTTAAATGTGCTGTCGTTTAGTTAAAAGTGTCATCGATGTTGAAGCAATTATATGTGGTAAATATTTGTATAACAAATGGTTAGAGGTTATGTCTGTGGAGAGGAAGCAATTCATTACCGTGACCCCCTCCTGCATTATCAAGGGAAGGGAGAAAAGCTGGGCCTTGAAGGAGGACTACAGGAAGTGGAACTGCCCCTGGCGTCAGAGAACTACAGGAAGTGGAACTGGCCCCTAGCGTCGTAGGACTAGAGGAAGTAGAACAGGCTTCTTAATACTATGGAGATGGCTGTCTATACAGAATGATGGGTTGGGAGCCTATAGTATCCTAAGATTATAGATTAGAGGAAGGGGAAGAGTCTCTTCTTGAGGATGTAGAGGACGGTGGTGAGGAAGAGGGCCAGAGCCAGGAAGATGAGCAGCTTGTCTGTCAGTTCCCGGCGGTTGTATTTGGTAATGAGTTTCCTGCCCAGCTGAATAGTCCCGGTCATAGCCTTGAACTCCTCATTGGTCTCCAGCACTGTCCTCGATGATGTTGCTACGGAGAAAAAGATGCACGGGGGTGGACACGCGTCAACACTGTACCATCTCTAATGGTCAAATATGTCAGTCGTCGGTCGTCGGTCAAATATCTAAAAATAGTTTTCCCTCTGAATGTTTAAGTATCTTCACCTTTGAATTACTATTATGACTCAGAATGGAGGAGTACAAATTTAAAAAGGATGCCAGCTGTTTCAGGATAAAGAATTCAACCAGGCTAACACTGGATTGAGATGCCAGCCTGTGACTCTAGGGGGCGCCACCTACCCAGCGAGGTCATCGTCTCCTCGCTTTGCTGCACCTGCTGCGACATCGTCCGGCTCATGCTCATCAGGCTCTCTGTGATGTCGCTGGACGTCTGGGCCATCCCTTCTTTTGTCATCTTCCTGATCATCAATCATTAACAAACATCACACCTCTTGACAGTTATGGGTTTAATATTGGGCAGCGATGAGCAAACAAAGTCTTCTTTACCTTTGCCTCAAAGCACTGTCTCCCCCACTGAGCAGGGCCTCTTTCTCCAGGGTGTCGATAGAGAGTTTGCTTGCCAGGTTTGCCTTCCTCCATGCTGTCTGATTACTTAGGAGACAGAAAAATGTCACCGTTTCAGTGCTATCCAAAGATTCTCTAAAACCTGGTACAGTTGCAGACATCTCACATACTTAATTGGTGATCGAGCATGTGGAGTCCAACCCTGATTCACCTCAACATTTGTTTTCGGTGGCCCTCCACCTCCCTAAGCAAGGCCATCTTGTCAGACTCCTTGTCCTGCTCCATCCCCATCTGTTCCAAGTCCTGTCAACCCCAAGCAAGTTCTGACGTCACATCCTCCTCTTCATTGCAGTTGGAACTATTCCGCTATCCCGGGGGTGTCAAACCCTGGTCCTCGAGGGCCGCTGTCTTTAAGGTTTTCGATGTTTCCCTGCTCCAGCACACCTGATTCTAATGAATGAGCCATTACCAAGCTCTGTGGAAGCTTCATAATGACCCCTTATTAGAGTCAGGTGTGCTGGAGCAGGGAAACATCTCAAACCTTCAGGACAGCGGCCCTCGGGGACCAGGATGGGAAAACCCTGGTTTAAAAATAGATAGATGTACCATACACAAACACTGGGCCCTTACCTGGATGCGTTGTCGGATGTTGAGCAGTTTGACTTTGACTTTCGAGTTCAGATCTGTCAGCTTGCACAGTGGTCCTGTGCACTCACTGATATCCTGATTACAAAACAACATTAACAGATACAGGAATGCGTTACGGAATTGAGGCGAAAGTTGATTAATACCCACCGATAAAAGTTTGGGTGGAAGTACTGATGAGGAAAATGAAGCAGCCAATACAAGGAACGATTACGGTCGTCATAGCGATACACCATAAACATAACCGAGTCGAAAAGATGAAAACTGCACGTGTACAATAACTAGTTAATAATGCAATGTCGGACTTGCCATGCACTCTTTCTTAATCAGCAAACGACACGACGCAAGCAAGATAAGTCAGTATGTTATGAACCTAGCTGCTCGCTGGCACTGGAACACAAGCTATCTCTAGTCATTGATCTATGACAACGGAGACGATCAACATGAGGCATTAAACGAGCGAGGCTTATATAAATGTTACTGTTCAAACCTGAATAAGTGCCTTGATATCCAAGTCATATTTGAGAATCTCTTGCTCACATATTCTGACGTGGACCTCAGTGCAGGACGCCATTCTTGAGATTGAACTACGGCAAGCACCGAGCCGGCAAAAGAAACTGAAACTGAATTTCTCTGAGATCAACTTACCTTTAGACATATGTTCATACAGTAGGATAAAGGACTTTTAATAAAGATAAAAAAGAGACTGGATTAATTTAGGTCTATTTAATTAGTTGGGCACCAGACAAACATGAATGAAATAAAAAGGAAAGCTATAATGTTAAAGGCAAAAAATAAAACATCCATCTCAATATTTGCAAATCGCTTGGAAACAATAAACATATTGTACATACACAACACAGACCATGGGAGGTTTTCATTTCGGGAGAAACTTATTATACAAGTTATTTCAGGATCAATTTGTACAAAGGCACCATTGTGGGCATTTCTTCACTGTCACAAATGCTTTATATGTCTGAGGGTTGTGATTCACAAGGTGCCGCCGTGGAGTTCGGATCTCAAGGGTTCCATGGCAGTGCAGCAGTATCAGATGTTCTGTGGAGACAAGTGGAATAATCTTCTACATACTGTGCTTCATATAAAATGCTGTCATATTAGACAGACGTTTGAATGAATATTGTTATCATGTATTATACTGCATGAGTTTACCTGCCAGGTGGTGACTGGATACTAGGGTTTGCCTACTAAGGCCAGTGGTAGTTCAGGTACCAGATGGTTTCATTACTCAGGGCAGGGCCAAAGAGTGGGTTGAGCTGGGACAGTATAGCTATCAGCCAACTGCGAGACAACAAAAGCCATGTCAGACAAATGACTGTATTTTTCTTCCCGGGCACTGCCTGGCTAGATGGGCTTGTTTTCCCACCAGCCTTGCATTGCCAGACCATTAGTCTGGAAAAGTCTTGGTTTACTTGTCTTCTTAAAAATGATCAACAGCCTCTGGATCTGAATTGGAGGGTGGCTAACCAGACCAGTCTGCACCAACATAGAAAACATGAGGTTGCAGAACCCTTTGTTTCCCAGGCTAGTTATCCACATATCTGTAACCAAACCTCTCATTTGAGGAAGTGATTCAGAGAGGGAAGATATTCTTCACTTTCTAATCAAAATGAGTCCAGAGAGATTCAAGTCCATTGTTCTCCCGGTCTATGCTGCCCTCTAGTGCCCTGTAAGAAAGTCATTATAACTGCTTGTGAATATTTAATAACCTCACTCCACCCTATCTAAATATTTTACAGTGCAGAAAGCCAGTGTTTCAGGGCAATTACAGTTGGAGAGTTGACTACCAGCTACCTAAACCCCCATTTCCCCTATCGACGGCTGGAAACGCAACACACTGGTGATGGATATAGGCTGACAGTGAGGATGGGATTCCAACAACATTTAAACCAATCAATGTCAATGCCCAATGAGAACACCCTCAGGCTTAACAGTCTGGCCTCTCTCTGTACATACGGAAGCATACCACCATCGGTGTGTGTGTGTGTGTGTTTGGGCTGTGCCTGTGTTTGACTGATAACATGCTCTGGGTATTTAAGATGCTTTTAAACCTTGTCAAATATATTTAGGTTAGGAAGGAATGTTCCAGGTATCAGAATAGATGTAGGGATGTAAGTAAGAGTAGATTTAAAGAAGGGGAAAAACACACAACCTTAGTTTATGCTTGAGGCCATAGAACTGCAATTGCAAGAGCTAAAACAGGCCATACAGAGATGTTCTGTTAGATTCTTAAGATACTTACAACAGGTAGCAGCACACTGCAGTTAACACCAGCATGGTAACTATCACTCTGAGGAAAGGGAAAAACGTTATTGCAACAGATCACAGACTAGAGGACGCTACAAACTATTTTATGATGCGCCCATCTTAGATAAAAACATAAAGATGGTACGAATCAATTGTAATATCTGTTGTATTATGGAACACACATTTGATCATCTAAAATACAACCATCTTGAAGTTGTTCGAGATCATGTGATCGACGCTGCGCAGGCAGCCCCCATAAATAGATTTACTCTTGCAAGTGGAAGAGATGGGAACTAGAACCCACTGGGGAAGTTCCAGAATGGCAAACTGAGTATATATATCACTTCTATCATAAATGTTACATTCTGTATTGAGAAAATGCTGAAAAAGGTATATCAACTTAAGGTTGTGTCACCATCGAACTGGGGCCACGTCAAAATGCCTAGCATTGCAATAAATATTCAAAACCAGCAAAGTTTCAACCACCCTCAGCAGAGGCTAGCGAGGAAAGTAGAGGCACTAACATTTTCAAGTTTAGGTATCAAAACTTTCTTCGTATAAACTTTGTATAACTTTTATGAACCGCATAAACTAAAGTCGAACTTCTATAATGTGGCTAACTTGTTAGCTTGCTGGCTAAACCAGCCAGTAAACGTACCCTCTGTTCGGTCCTTTGGGAACAAACCATGGTAGTACTCCGCCGACAATTCCCCAAAACAGCGTCATAACCGACATAGGGATAGCAAAACTAAGTCCTGCCATAGCTATCTTTTGGTTTTAGATGCAAGTCACAGAAACGTCCTTTTGTACGTATTCGGTGAAGCTTAGAGAGCCAGCTGTGTACACTGTTGCTTGCAAATAGCCAGAACACACAACTAGGAAGTTGAAATCACATGACGCTGAGTAGTAGAAGGGGGCTGGTACAGAACATCTCTCCCAGTGTTGGTCACGCACCTAACACAAAAAACCACACAGAATTCAGGGTTGACACTACGCAGCTTTCCTTAAGATTTCTTCATGTTAGCCCTCTTCTTGCGTGAAGACTTCAATTAAAAGTGCCTTATTGTCATGTTAGTAAACATGGTCAACAATCAAAATGAGTGTTTAACTTAAGATCTCTCCTTCAGAGGATTCAGTACATTTTCGGTGTAATTACTCATTCTTTCCTGTATAGCAAACATGCATCGTGTGTAGCAGCCCTACCATGTTGACTATTTGTGCACTTTATGTGTATATACACCTTTAAAAGATGACAAAATGTGTCCATTAAAATGTAGATAATGAGGCTAATATTCATCATCAGCACAAGGTTTTTCCCCCAAAAAAAAAAACACCAGTTTTTAAAAAACCCTTTTTTTTTCCTAATCCCAGCATGCAAACTCTTTTCACCCCCGCCCGCCCCCCCAATCAAAACAAGACACAAAAGCCACTTTTTACACCAGTTTATTAATAGCAAAAGATCCTTTTCACTCCTGCATCTTCTCGACTGTCTCCTCCTTGTATTTGCCCTTCTCCTTGCCATCAGCACGAGACTTGGCCTTGCGTTCCAGGATCTTCTTGCGGTCCTTGTCCAGCTTTAGCCTGGTGATGACAACCTGGAGGAACAACAGTCATGAGCTGGACATCCTCTTTCATGATTCCAGTGGAACCGTTTCTCAAACAAGGAGGACAGTTTGGCTGTTCAGCCCAGAAGTCATAGATCTGTATTCAGGAATTTAACTCAAGCAACAGTCATTTTAAATGGACATATAATTATTCTAATCTCAGAAAAACAGGCCAGAACGTATGCTCTCATTCCAGAATCCTGTCAAGTCCAGTCATGGTTGTGTTCACATTGCCATATCAACAATATCTCAGCTAGCTAACTTCAGACAAAAGGCTTGAATATAGAAAATCCTTTGACCCACAGCAATTTTCCCCATGTAAATCGTCGGAACACAAAACACAACAAAAACATGCTATTTCACCAATAGCTCTACTAAGTCTAAATAGCCATTGTCAAAAAACGTAAAGGCTCACAACTTCCAATTCTCAAACTGACTGCTGTTAGAACAAGCAACCACTTAACTAATGAATGTACAAATACAAGGACTCCTCTGGGATCACATTTGATCTAGTACACTGGCAGCGAAAACAGGAACCTCCTCCATGCTCCAAGTAAACAGACTATTCTCTAAGAGGACGTGAAGGAACCCTTACCTTGCTGGGGTGAATACCGACGTGGACTGTGGTTCCGTTGGCCTTCTCCCTCTGCACGCGCTCAATGTAGATGACGTACTTCTTCCTGTAGACCTGGACAACTTTGCCAATCTGCTGGCCTTTGTAGTGTCCGCGAACCACCTGCGATACACACCAAACATACCGTCAACTGTTAAGACACATTGAAGACAAGGATAACAGTCGCAATACAAGTTTGGTCCATGTGTATGCTGATCAACAGCTACAAGGTAGTTGATGGTCATTTAAATTGGCACTGGACAAAATTTCAAGTACAGCGCACGCAGTTGAGAGTCAATGTCAGAGCTCGTTGCTCAGGTGTAGCGTCCGGCCAAGTCTTACCTGGACCTCGTCATCTTTGCGGATGGGCATGGACCTCACGTTGTACTTCTGACGGAGCTCCTTGGAGAGGGGCGAGGACATGATCTTCCTCCTGATGTGTGAGGGGGCATTGAAGTGCCTCTTACGGTTCTTGCGCCGCGAAGATGTCACAAATGGATTCAGCTTCATGATGGCTGTAAAGATAAGTCAGTGGTCAGCCTCGGTCGGTGTATGCCATACAAACATCAACAATGAATGCCTACTGTATTAAGAGAGTGTAGGTAGCCATTAGCTGCTACTTACACACGAAGTACATTGCTGAATAGTTAAGACATGATTCCATTATCTACCCTTTACTCTCCTACTGAAACACCTGCACGGGTCAAGACCGACTAACACCAGACACTACTCGAGCACATAGGTAGTGCATGCCTGACAAAGGTTGTCAAAGTCATCAACTGGTTAAGGCATGTGTGTGAAGCTAATACAGTTAGCAACCTACTACTATATTGGCTACCGTAGCTGATTAGCTTTGCTTCCCTCTTCAAAACAAGTAGTCAGATCCACAAAACTAGAAACGCAAGAAACTGTACAACCCCGCAACCAATGTTTCAAGTAAACTGAAATTAAGACACGTATGTACTATACTCGCAACCAACTATAAACGAGTACTATGGAAAGGCTGTGTGGCATGTCAATTCAACGTGAAACTTGCGCTAGCATACCGAAGCAGAAAACTGGACATATTTGATCACGGGCAAGATCATCGGCACACAATACTGGACTTTAATTGAATGTCATGTCTATTACTTTATTTAGTATGCATAAGGGACGGATAATAGTGGCCAAAATAGAGGATGGCGGTTGATTACTTTTTGATAACGTTAGCAAGAAATTCTTACCCTGCCTAGAGCTCCTCAATGGCCGGCGGAAAAGAGGCTCTCATAGTACTTCCGCTCACATTAGTTCACAAGCGAGTCACGCGAGAGTATGTAAAAACGAGAATGAAGTTGACTGTTTTAGTCTGGGTTCACGCACAAAGTAGCCTACAGATTGTGATTTATTCATAAACATGATGATTTTATTGTCTCTCACGATTGGATAAATACCCTTAATTGTCTTATATATTTCAAAGTCATCCATTCAATGTCCCTTTTATACTTTTCACGAGTTTTGTGTCGTAATGTCAAGACAGAGTTGGATTAGTTTACTGTAAAAGGAAATATTGAAATAAGGGTTGTGCACTGAAAAACCCCCACACATACACAATGTCTATGACGAGTGTGTGCGCGTGAAGGAGTTTGTTATTAAATAATTAACAAGTATGCTTCAAGCAGGCCATTATCCACTGATTTAAGCAATTTCTGTCAGAGATTGCACAGTAAAACTTCACGTATATCTGATAATCTGACAATAATTTGTTTTGACACTATAATGTAGGCCCACATAAGACAAACATATTTTGTCTGACACATAGCCAATCAGTGTGAAGAACATTCCAAGTGTGTGCAAAACTGACGTTGAACCTATTCACGTTTACCAGTTAGTTAGTTTATTCAGTTAGTTAGTTTAATAGTTATTCGCATGTTAATACAAGCGACCCAATAAAACAGCCTAAGCGTTTATCTCACGCTAAAGTAACATGGGACAGCAAACTTCACATCAGACGACACATCAGAATCCACCCCCGCCAGCATCTCCTCCTGTCGACCCCCTCCCCTTCCCTCCCTTCTCTAGGCTACAGTCTGATTTCAGCGTTCCCCTTCTTCGCCACGCCACTCGGGAAATGAACCTGGATCGAACCGAACCTACGGAGCCTGAAACGAACGAAGGCGCGTTGTCACGGTGCGCTCAACTCGCTTCCCGGCACACAGTTTACCGACTATGCTCGCACTATGCGAAGTGATGCTGTCATAGCCCCTTGAGCACGGGGAGCTGTTCTCACCCCCGGTCTACACTCTGTCGCGGCAGTGCGGATGTGGAGTCACCACCGGAGCGTTTTGCCAGAGGAAAGAACCGGAGAAGAAGATGAAATGTTTTTCACGTTACCTCCCGTACCTCTTTCGTCCTCCGAGCACAATCCTGTCCTCCACTTGCCACACGGAAGGTAGGGTGGGACTGTGTCTGAACATGTGATTGTGCGTGCCTGTGTACATCTGTGTATGTTTTGTTTGACCAACTCAGTGGAAATTGAATGGGTAAAAAAGAGGAGTGTAATGCCATCTATGCAATCAGACTTAGCATAAACATCCCTGCCACAATATCCCAACCCCAAGTTACGCTGAATTGTTCTGTTGCAGGGTCTGCCTGGTGAGTATTAAATGGAGTGCCTTCTGAAGCACATCAGATCTATTCTGGATGTGGGACACAGGGAAAGCCCTGAAGTAGACCACTCCTTAGAGTCAGGCATGTGACTGTGTGTCCACATGTGTCTGACTTACTTACTCACTTACTTTATTGTCCCCATGAGGGTGGTTCCCGTCAACAAGTAGCCTTCCTCATTAGAATCCCAGAACAATGAGTGGTTGGTTCAGGAACATGCAGCTCACATGGTCAGTAACAGTAGCAAGTGTGCCTTGGTTTCAGATAAACTATAGGTAATGATTCAGTGCAGGGACACTCACTCCAACACACACTCACTCGAATACTCTCTCACTCACTCGTTTATTCGCTTGTCAACTTAGCTTTTCACTCCTCTTGGTTCTCGCAGTGTCAACATTTGAAAAGATTGTGTCCCTTCTAATACAAAGACACAGCTAGACAAAGAGAGCGGGCAGAGGAGAGATGGAGGGAGATAGAGTGAGAGATGGTGGGAGAGAGAGATGGAGGGAGAGAGAGAATGTCACTAGAGATGTGTTGTGCTGTATTATACAGCTGAGTGTGAAGCTCTCAGTGGCCAGTGTTTGTATAACCATCTTTTATTGGGTCATAATGTGACAGAGCCACTGCATTATTCAACCCAGACCCAGCACCCTCCATCCCACTATCGCTCTATCACTCCTACATCACTCCCTCCATCCTCTCTGCCCCAAGCCTCTAGCCAAGAGAGACTGCATGTGGTCATCACGGCAAGGTCCCTTCACCACCAATATATGTGACCTACATTACACTAAATGAGAGTAAACTGTCAGGCTTGAATCTGATGTCACATGCAATATATTTAGTAAATACCGGGGCAGTTACTTCCATTCAATTACACTTTTCCACATTTCCATCCAAAGTTATCCATGCAAATACATTCACTTCTTCAGTCATTCTCTCCCTCCCTCCCTCACTCTCTCTCTCTCTCTCTCTCTCTCTCCCCATCCCTTCATATGTGCAGGGTTCATCAAGGATGATCTGTTGGCGCCTGGTTGGTCTGTACATTCGTAACAGTGATCAGTTCAGAACAGAACATCCCTTATAGATCCCCTCCAATATGAAGCCACATCTCTGATTAAGTCACAGCCAATCCACTGCCTCCGTGTGCAATAACAACCTTGGTACATATTCCACACTGAGGGCTTAGGCACAACTCTAGCTATCAAGTCCATAAGTCAAGAGAAAAGCAATGGCATGAGCTGTTTTCATGTTATTGTGATGGAAAGTCTTGACTGTGCGTGTGTGTGTGTGTGTGTGTGTGTGTGTGTGTGTGTGTGTGGATGTGGGTGCGTGGAGACAAATGAACACTGTATGAAGCTGCAAGAACATGCAAGGATACAAGATGGCTCTTGAAGTTTCTGTGAGGGAATGTAGAAATGTTTGACTGACAGTCCTTACCTTCCCACACACAAGACAGCACAATCTCTGTAACCTACCATTATGAGGGTCTCTCTGCTTCACAGTGTCTCACCCTTACTCACACATGCACCACATGTGCAACTACAGGACTAATGATGTGCTGTTTGCCATGGTGCATGCTGCACCCAGTGGAGGGTGATGATGCAGTAAATGACCCTTGATGTGATATGTGACTATGAGGGAGGCAAGTTCCCAATTCCATCCACTCTGACTGAACAGCCTTGTGTGTGTGTGTCATGTCCTTACCTATGGTCAGCCCACAGGCCAATGATCTGGACATCATGAATGTTACATTGTTTCTCCAGAAAATGGCTTAAACTGCTGTCTGTTCCCTTCTCTCCACACTGCACCCCCACCCCCAGCCCTGCATCCATCCAAGTCTGCCCTAGCAGACAGGAGTTTTCCCCAGGGTGGATGTGTGCGTGTGTGTCTGCGTGTGTGTCTGTGTGTGAAGCAACCATGTTAGCTGGAAATGCGTTATGTAAGCCGTTTGAACACTTTTACCCAACCGGTGTGTGTGCATGTGTGTGTTTGTGTAACTGTGTGTGTGTGTGGGGGGGGGGGGGTTACTGTTTGATTGTGTGTGTGACTATATATGTGTTCTCTTTGTTTATCTGGGCCAGAAACGAGCGAGAGAGGGAGAGAGAGAGAGAGATGTGCCAACATCTCTTGGCCTCACCTGCGGCCAGCCTCTTGGGCAATAGCTTGCAGAAGCGTGTGTGTTTGTGCGTTTGTGTGGATCGTAAGTGTGTGTTTATGCGTTCCTGCCTAGTGTCAGTTTTTCCCCCATTTCTGAGCAGACCGGTCAGCTGTGCTGTGATGGATTAAGTCTTAAAGGCCCTGAAGTGTATGTGTGTGTGTGTGTGTGTGTGTGTGTGTGTGTGCGTGCCCGATGTCTGCTGCCTTGTGCCTGAGTCAGGAGAAAGCTCACTGCGTCTTCCTAAAGAAACGCCTCATCTCAAGCTGCCATCAATCAGCCCACCAGCAGCCAGGCGCTCCTTGCTGTTGCAGTTGTGCTTGTGAAGGTTCTGAGAGTCAAAGAATAAACTTGTCAGTATGTGTGTGTGTGTGTGTGCGCGCGCGTGTGCGGAGTTGTGTGAGTGTGTTTGCCAGAGAGCCAGAGAAAAGGAGAGAGAAAGAAGCTCTCGTCATGAGTCAGAAGGGTGGAAATGTACCAGGTCCAATAGACTGGAAAAAAGTTGTCTCTTTTTTACACAATAGAATGAACCCCTGAGGGTAGTGGGTGTTTTCCCCTGATCTCTGTCTTTTTCATCGTGTTTTGACAGCATGACACCTTTTTTGGAATCCTTGCGTCTAAAGAAGGGTAGGTGCAAGAAGAAGGATGTGTGCGAGTGTGTTTAGCCATCACATAGCCGTCACACACCCTGCGATGTTGCTGTTATCCTGACAGACACCCACTTCTCATTTCAGCACACACCTCACTACCGACTAGCCTTGCATGCCTCTGAAGCCAAACACCTCCACACACACACTCACGCACGCACACACACACACATTCATAGATCGGAGGCCGAGATAGAGTTTTATTTTTAGTGAGCGATACACGAGACACGCAGAGAGAACAATCCCCCTACTTTCCTCTCCTATTATCCAGTAACAAGATAGAATGACAGTCAGCATGTAAAGAAGAAACTGTCGTCATTCATCATGTCTAACTGTTCGCCGTCTTCCAGCAGATCACCATGGTGTCCACAGTCCTCCCCACCACACTGAAAGAGCTCCCTTCCTGTCAGGGAGCAGGTGTTTTCCTCTACTGCTTCGTGGAGGTGGTGTCAGACTGGAGCCGAGGTGCTATTGACTGGTGGTCCCTGGTGGGGCTGTGAGCACAGACAAAGAGCTCCTTATCGAGCTGGACCACAGACTGGGCCAGCACAGACAGACAGACAGACAGACAGAGACAGACAGACAGGCAGACAAACTACTAGACAGACACGCAAGCAGGCAGAGTAACAGGCATTACAGGTATATTGAAATCAGAGCTTTGCTTGCTACATTGTCAGACTTGAGGGAGTGGGAGAAAGAGAACAGAGAATATTTTTATTAGGAGAAGAGAGACTGACAAGCAAACAAAGAGAGAAATCAGGAAATAAATGGTTGCCACTGCCCTTTGAGCTTCACTTTTTTCATCTCTAATGTCTGATAGCGTGAGGAGACACCCAGAAGTGGATGCTATGATACCCTCAGTAGATTCAGATTAAAGGCAAAACCGAGAATAACAATCCAGTGATCTGGGTTCTACTCCTTGAGTCTTGAATCAATAGAAGAAAAAGAAATACCGATTGGAGAGCGATGCCTAAAAAGAGAGAAACGGAGAGGATCCGTGAACAAGGGAGAGAGAGACAGAATGATGAGGAAAGGGGCGAAGAGAGAAAGAGAGCAATATGAGAGACGCCCAGGTCCCAGCTGTGCTTGTGTCTCAGGGGCCCTCCAGTCCAGCCCCCTCCACGGCTCTCCAGGATCCAGTGTTCTGTTCTGTCTTTGGACACGGTTAGGAGTGGTGCACGACCTGACATCACAGGGACAGCCAGGCAAGGACACATGATGTCACCCCACCCCCCTCCACCCCTGCCAAACCAGCAGAGGTGGCTAAACATGACTTTGTCTCGTCAATAAGCTAAACTAGCGTGAAGGTGCGGAACACACACAAATACCCATAGTACACGCACGCACAAACACACACAATTAAATACACGTGCATACACAGACACGCGCACACACACATAAGGGGAGAGCAGGACTAGAACAGAGAGATAAAGATGTCATGTGGTCCAGAGACTCCAGGCTCTGGGGTGATTTAGTGAGTCCAGTGCAGGTGCCTGGGCAGGGCTAGAGTTTCATCCTCTGGTCTGCTGACTAGCCTGCCCCTGGGAGACATGGCTTCCCTCTGATTAGATCGAGCTTTATGTTGCTTTTTATAGTTCTTGAAAACTGCTCGAAATGCCCTTCTGTGTAAACGTGGGCCTCTGCCGACTCATCACAGGTGTGAGTGAATGCTACAGATAATATCAGGTGGACAATTTGACCAGGGTGTTTCAGCTCAGCCCCTTGGTTTTCTTTAGGTAGCTGGTAATTCATCTGTCCTCCTGTGAGTTTATGTGGTTTGTGTTTGTGTCGTTTTGTCGAGTCATGTGTTTCAGCACCACGGACAGAGCACAGTTCTGCTCTCTTTCCCTTTTCTCTTTCTCTACCTCTGTCTTGCTCTCTTGCTCTCGCTCTCTCTCTCTCTCATTCTCTCTTGGTCTCGCTCCATCTGCACAAATGACTGGTTTGAGCCAGAGTCTAATAAAAGATTTTACTGTTTGAATGGGCGATGTGATGTCACATTCACATGAGTGAGGCTGTATGAATGAATAATGTATTCTATGAAGGTACAGCAAAAAGGACTATGGTACATACAGTACCAGAGCCCCCCCCCCACACACACACACACTGCAAAGGCAGTAACAGATGACTCTATGATGAGTCATCCTCATACACATTTCCCCTTACCCTTGCTGTCTGTAACGATATGGGACTTCATGTCCTGAGGTATTTAAATAAAGTATCACCGTATTGGATATCTGGCTGTGCACCTGTTGCCTGTACAGCGTCATACTGGATATTTGTGTAGATAACTGGTGGTGGCAGGCCCACTGTGACTCTGCAAATGGGTTTACATAGCCAGTATGTAAATAGGCACATATTATTAGAAGAATTTAAGACTGAAATTATGAATGTTGTATGTAATGTCAACATACAGTCTGATGGCCAAGATAACCATAGGTACACAGTGTTCTCACAAAACATTGAAACAGTTCCGGACTCGTAAAATGCAAATATCTCCCATTTAAATGTCCAATTAATAAGTGAAATAGAGTGTGGTACCATCCCATCCAGGTCTGTTTCAGTGAGCTGCTGGCCTTTCAAGAGGCTTGAAAGGAGTGAGGAAGGGGGGGAGGAGAGACGGATGAGAGTGCAGATTTGGTGAAAAGAAAGGAGAGATCTTTCCGGCGGTTGCTACTGAATGTGAGATGAGACCTGGCTGCAGCACACTGTTCTGTCTGTTTCCCCCACCAAGCTCTGGCTCTCATACCCAGCCTCCCCTCTCTTTCTCAGTTCTTCCCCCCTCTCTCTCAACCTTCTCTTCCTCTCTCTGTCCCTCCCTGACTCGCTCTCCCTCCCGCAGTCTAACTCTCTCATTTGCTTTCTCTGTCTTTCTCCCCTTCATTTACTTTATTTCAGTCTCTTTCCCTTCCTTTTCTCGCTCTCGCTCTCTCACTCCCCTATATTTTACTCCCTCTTTCTCTCCGTTTCTCTTTCCCGTCTTGGAACCTTCCGGTACTGGGTAGAAGGGAGAGGCTTGGTTTTGCGGGGTTGTCATAGTGATAGTGGGTGTTCTGATGTCATTAGTATTGACGGTGTGCAGAGTGCCGGCTTCATTGGGCCAAGCTATCCTGGCACATAAGCTGTTTACGACAACTCTGGACCCATTCACTGCAAGTGTGTGTTTGTGGATGAGCTTGGGTGTGTGCTTAAGTGTTTGTTTGTTGTCGTGCCTGTGTACAGCCAAGGTAGATTATGAAGACGGCCCCCTTCTAAGGCCACAGAAGCATGTATGTGGAGCTGTTAGCCTCCAGCTCATCTGACTGCTTCACTGACTGTTCTTAGAAATGTATGCCCCTCCGCATCCGTGTCCATGACTCCCACAAGGTGTGTATGGTGTGTGTGTGTGACTGTGTGTGTGTGTGAGAGAGATGGAAACAGAGAGAGAGAAATAGGGAGAGAGAGGAAAGTGAAGGATTCTGGCATTCTAGTGACTGTGGTGGGCCTGTAGTGGGTTATACTGGACCTGAGTTGCACTGCACAACTCTGCCTGCTGTTGTGCAGCACTGAGTCCAGCTGCCAGGGTTTCATAACAGAGAATCAGTCAGGCTGCTTGTCTGGGGGGCCTCTATTGATCCAGTATGGATGTAGAATCAATGGAGCTGTCAGACCCAGAGGAAACCAGTCACAGATGATCCATGGAACTGGCTTGCATGTGCGCACATACGCACGTGCACACACACTTGCACACACATGCTTGTACACAAATACACACACGCATATGAAAGCACACTTGTACACACACATATACACACTTGCAAAAACACGTTCACAAACACACACATGTGCAGGCACGCACAGGAAGTAGGTGCACGCAAACAGACCCACACGGAAATTCATCTCAACATGTAATACTTCAGTTTGACCAGATGGTGGTGCTGTAAGATAAGCAGTGTCTTTGGTTTCCTCCTGTGAGGCTATGAGCAACTACACAAAAATGTGTATTTCTGTATTAACATATAAGCATCTATGTGTGATTACATTCGATGTACTATTGTCAATATGTCTTTCCGTCTATCAAATGTACAAATAAAATGTTAAGAACCATATAGTACTAACAGCACTACTGATATAAACAAGACTTCATTCAGCTGTGAGAACTGTGTGCATTAAGTAAGCATGAAGTGCAGATTTGCAGATGTCATGAGAGCACAGATCTAACAGCATCTCAGTTCTTAGAGTCAAGGAGTAGTCTGTAATTTACCATTTTATAAAGCAAAATCACATCACCACGGCTACCATGTAACGGTACAGTATCATAAGGGGTCCTGACACTCCCTATATGGCCGTTTTCAGAGGAGGCCCAGTGAACAGCTTTGTCAGGTCAATATCAGATGGACCAGTCAAACTAAGCCCTGCTGAAATGAGCTGGTGGCTGGATCAGCCCCACTGACATGTTACTATCAGGAAGGAGCAATGAATTTATCCTCCCAGTAGTAGAAGCTTACCCATCTAAGCCCACTCAAAGTGGGTGTGAGTGCATGTGTGTGCATGTGTGCATACATACAGTACATGTATGCATGCGTTAAAGGAAGTGTATGTATGGGCAAAGGCAATTGTTCATTTGTGTGCAGGCAAGTATCTCTGTGTGCGTGTGTGCATGTGTGCCATCAGAGTTCCTGGAGGGACAGCTTGGCATCCCTGTGGCTGCTGGTGGCACAGCCTCTCTGTGATCCTGCCTGGCAGCTGCTCTGCTAAAGAGATCCTCCTGGAGATGACAGAGGGACTGAGAGCACCATGACTGTCCGTGCAGGGATGCAGGGCTCCTCCAGTTGGAGTTGGAACCCTTTTGTGTTTTTTTATTGCCTTTTGTGTGTGTGTGAGGTACAGGAGTGTGTGTCAGAGATGGACATAGAGAGAGAGAGAGAGAGAGAGAGAGAGAGAGAGAGAGAGAGAGAGAGAGAGAGAGAGAGAGAGAGAGGAGAGAGAGGAGAGAGAGAAGGAGACGAGAGAGAGTAGAGGGAGAGGGAGAGGGAGAGGAGCGAGAGAAGAAGTGGAGAGGAGAGTGAGAGAGATGAGAGAGAGAGAGAGAGAGAGAGAGAGAGAGAGAGGATGAAGGGGTTTACACAGAGCATGTTTCTGTCACACGGGACTACTGAACATGATTGTATGAAAGGGAAGGGACACATTCACAAATATTGGATCAACTCTTGTGTTGGACCTTAATGCCACACTGGCTTGTTTTATTGCAGAAGCCAGTTTGTCTTCCACACGGTTTGAGACAACCAATGAGACCATGTGGCCACAACGTCATTCCTATCAATCCGATCAACACGTTCAATATGTTTTATTTGCGCCAAGTAGTTATTTCTTTGGCATTCTTCGATCCGTTTTTACGCCGGTCAAAGCTCAACTTTGGCGAGTTCTTGGTAGCTATCCAGCGTGCTGATGCCAGACGAAAGCGCGCTCCACTGTGTAGTGGGCCGTGCGAGGTGGGGACTATTTTCGGTCAGCCTCGATTCAGTCTGAAGCTTGTTCTCTCCTAATTTGGATTAGACAGCTCTTGTTTGTACAGTTACGCGCGGCGTCTCGAAATGTCTTGAACAAAGAACATTAAATGCCCATATCCTTCATTTACCGATGATATTCTGTATTCATCGTGAATGGAAACAAGCTGCGATTCTTGAGTAGATCATTAACCCCGTCTTAGAAGCATGATAACAAACGCTCCAAGTGTATTAAGACGAATATGACCGACATAATGACGTTTGAGGATCTTAATGGTTCAATTATGTAGACAGCTGTTGTGCTGCATTGCAATGTCGGTTCTCAAGCAGTTTCCTAGCAACTAGCGTGGGTTAGAGTGCCTTCTTTTGAGTGGTACAATTGCTCTTAACGTAGAATCACAAACCTTCGTTTATATGGCTATGCATCACTCTGACGCCAAGACGCACAGCTTCCATTTTTACTGGTCTGACACTGGCATCTGCCTAATTTACAATTCCAAAGTATATTCGTGGTGTATGTCTGTGTGTGTGTGTGTGTGTGTGGGGAGGGGGGGGGGGGGGGTTCGTGTGTGCCCTCAAGGTCAGATATAGAATATCCATGGCCATTCATTTTCAGCTGGAAAGAGAAATAATTAAAAATCATTGGTTTTGATCCAAGAGGGTTTGCACTAATCATTGAACATGCAATATTTCAATTAAATCAGTGCCAAGGGAAGAGGGGGTGCAGGGTTGGAGGGAAGGAAGGAAAATGGGGATGGGGGGGGATGTGTGTGTGTGTATGTGGGGGGGCCGGGGGGGGGGCAAGGGGTAAAGGAGAGTCAGGGGAGCCAGCAATGCAATCCTGTGTGTCGAAGTCTAGGAGCGATTGAGCGTTTGTGTCCCATTGTGGTGTAATTGGAATGACACCAAGAGTAAAGCCCACAGATTTAGGGACAGCCTCCAGGCCTGATTTAATACCTTCAACCAAAACTACACATCCATCTCTTTATTGCTGTCTCCATCCGTCTCTTTCTCACCCCCCAGCCCCCGCATGCCCCCACCAACCCCCACCAACCCTCCTCCACCAACCCCCTCCATTTTCTTTGAGATTCGTGGATCTGCATTCCAATCTTAGAACATATAAGCCTCAAATCGACTGAATTTACAGTTGATCATAGACTATCGTAATGAAGTCTCAATGGAGCAGCCATTGTCTGGTTCCCCTACCAGTCCTCCTCCATCTCAAACAGCCATTAGACTTCTTCCTCAGCCTACACACTGTTTTTTTATCCTAAGCCTTTCCCTCCAGACCTTGGTGGAGAAAGGGCAGACGGAGCAGGTTTCCCCAGGCAGGGAAGCTCTCTCCCTGGGCTTTCCTGGTGCTTAGCCCCTCCCAGCCAGATGGGCAGCCCGGTCAATCCTATTACCACCCTGTGCTTTTAGATCCTGTGGGCATATGCCAGGGTGGGGAATGGAGGGTCTTACTGGGAAGCCTCCTAAGAACAGTCAAGAATCTCCTGGTTGTTTGCTAACAGTTCACAGCTTGTGTGCTGAGAGGAGAAAGAGGACGCGATGAGGAGGCGTGACTGTGACCACTCAGGTTCAGTTGGGTTTCCAGTGAAACATTCTTCCATTCTATTCCTTTTCACTGGAAACCCAACTGAACCTGAATGGTCACATGTTATATACAGTATATGTGTATATATATTATATATATATATATATATATGTTGCCAAACGTATCCTCAATAATTAATTGCTTATACCAGAATGGGATAACAAAATTGTCCAATAAGCAGTGGTATGGGAAGAAACATCACATAATAAAGAGAGGATGCACATATGCACATTTCGTAAAAAATAAAATGAGAATGTTAAATAAAGACTAACAATGCGCATCATTACATTAACATTTGGATGTGGGATTATTATGTGTGTATTTTGGCATACTATAAATCTATACAGCTGTGTTTATATGCATGTGTGTCAACAGTATATGTGTGTGTGTGTGTTATTTGGTATGCAGAACACATCCTAGCCTACCCAGCACAGGCATCCCCAGGTCAAGCAATTACCACACATCAAGGGGAGGATTTGGCATTTGATTACAAAATAGGTCATGACATTTGTGTTTGGTTCCTATGTTGGGTTTCTGGCGGCTTAAATTAACCCCCCACGTTTCGATCCACGGACGGTGAAGTGACGCGCACGAATGTAGTACTACTTGTTTCTTCTGGTGTCTCCTGCGGCCCACCATGTTAACACGAGTGTGCTGTGATACAGGTGCTTGTACTCAGTGTGAGTTTGGGCCTCGTACGACTAAGGTGTCGTTTTGGGTCGCAAGCAGACTGGGAGGAGTTGAGGCTCTGAACAGCGGACTGTGTCTCAGGTGAAGCAGGGAAGGGGAGAGTGGAAAGGGGGATTGCAGGAGTGAAATTTTTCGGCTAGTGGAGGGCGTGACGTACGTTAGCGGTAGGACTGTGGAGTCAAGAACAATGGGAGGCGGCATGAAGGGAGGACGCGGAGGGGTGGGAAGGAGACGGAAGTGGCTGGGAGGATGAGGGAGGGCTGGGGGCAGAGGAGTATACGCCGTCTGGTATCGCGTGGGAGGGCTTAGGGAGAGAGTGGCAGGGGGGCTGGATCGGGGCAGAGGAGCGCAAGCAGCGTGGACGCGGCTGGGCTTGGGTGGGGGGGCGGGGGGGGACAGGGGGCGAGAGGCAGGGGGGGGAGAGAGTGCGGGGCTGGGGAGAAAGGGGGGGCCAGGGAGAGAGGTCTGACTCTGGGGATAGGTGGCGGGTAGGCTAGCGGTGGGAAAGAGAGCGGGGAGCTTTTTCGACGTGACCTCTGTTTCCTCAAGTTTTCTTCGGGGTTGTCCCGAGGGGAGGGTTTAGTGGGTGCCCGTTGGAATGTCGGGGGTGCTTGTGTGAGTAGTTCAGGGTGCCGGATGTGGGGGTATTATAGGGTAAGGGCTGGGGGAGAGGCAGAGGGCGGTTGGCTCTCGTGGGGAGAGAGGCAAGGGGGCGCTTGGTCGTTGCCTGCTTGGGGAGGGAGAGGGGGTAGGGTGTGGAGTAGGTAAGAGGGTAGGTGCTCGGCGGAAGAGCACCGGCGCAGTTACGGGCGTGGGGCTGGGGCAGATGTTAGTTGCGCAGCGGGTGTGGGGAGAGAGGCCAGGGCTGGGGGAGAAGAGGCTAGGGCTGGAGAGAGAGGGAACTGGAGTGAATGTAGGCGCAGAGGGGGAGAGTGGAGCACTGGTGGGAGGAGGGAGGGTGAGGATGAGAGGGAGTAGCAGTGGGGAGAGAGGAGCGCTAGGAGAGAGGGAGGGGCTGGGGGAGGGAGCGCTGGGTGGAAGGAGAGGCAGGGGTTCTGGCGAGAAGGAGGGAGGTGCCGGGGAGAGAGGCGCGGTGCAGTGGGAGAGGGGGGCTGCTGGTGACAATGAGGCGATGGGGCTGGAGAGAGGGGAGGCGCTGGGGGAAATGTAGGCTAGGTGTGAGGAGAGAGAGGGAGTTCTGCAGGGGAGAAGAGGCGGGGCTTGGGGGAGAGAGGGGAGGTGGGGGACATGAGGCAGGGTGAGGAAGAGAGGGAGTCGCTAAGGGGTAGTAGAGGTGGGGGCCCCTTCACGGGCGAAGAGGGAGTGCATGGGGAGCAGAGGGATGCGCCTACGGTGAGAGAGGTGGGGCTGGGGAGAGAGGGAGGACGCTTGTCGAGAGGTGGAGGCAGGGCTGGGGAGAGAGGGAGGGGGCGGGGAAGGAGGAGATGACCATGCGGAGACAAGATAAAAAACGCAGAGCGGCTGACACTTTGTGGGAGGGAGGAGGGCTGGGGTTATTAGTTTAAGCGAGGCGGGCTGAGCCTGTGAGTGAGAGTGAGATATGAGGTGAACAGAAGGAGAGAGTGAGCGATGAGGCGCTGAGTCAATCAGAGAGAAAGCATTGATCCTCTGATGCTTTGACTGTGGCAGCTACGATTTTTGTTCATGCTCACATCTTTTGTCAGTCGAATTGTTACTGAGGAATTTCTCTGTACTGCTCTCAGATCCCTTGCTGCTGCCCGCGCTCTCTGTTTCTCTAAACAGCACACACAGGTCGCACAATGCTTCTTGCGTTGTTTATGGTAAGTGTCTAATTTCCCCGGCCCGTGTATTTTCCACACAACTAGCACGCACAGACATGGGTTTGTTCACGACCGTTATAGTAACGTGCAGCAATAGCAAGACAAAGAAAGAAAAATATGCCTTGAGCTTCATTTCCAAAACACAAATCTGAATCCTCCAATCGCAAGGCTTCCCTCCACTGGTTGTGCTAATTCTATTGTTTCAGAGGGATTTCTCATTTATTCCGGTTTAATCCTGTCCCCATAATTCAACTGTAACCCCTGCTGAAGTCTTTTTTTGGAGAGCAGCATCCCCGAACACAACTGCTCCCATTGTCTGGCGACTCGCTGTTTAAATAACGATAAAGACAAGCGACTCGGTGAGCAGTGCCGCGGTGCGCTCTGACGCGTCTGAAAAGGTCAAGGCTGGAAGGTTTGTTCCTGTGCAGATTTCATGACAAGACCCGAGGACAGCGAACATCGAAACCCTCCGAACACGAGACCTCCCTGACGCTCCAGCACCCGGCATCGTTATAATAGTAGCATGCATGGATAATGCTCTCTAATGTGTTCACATGAAGGCGGATGGGTGATGGGGTGTAAAATGGGGCCCTGTGTTGGAAGGGACGGTGAAGGGCCTTGTTTCTGCTGCGGGCGCCCCTCCCATTTATCCGCCCCCACCCCTTTATAGCCCCCCTCACAGCCAGATCCCCATTAGCACTGGAGCAGGGGATTGGCATGCATGTGCAAATGGCTTTGTGGATTAGATGTGTGTAATGCATTTAGGATGGGGGGTGGGTGTGTGTGTGTGTGTGGAGGGGGGGGGGGGGCGGGGGGGCGGTGAAGGGGGGGGGTCTGGATCTCTTTATTTATGATCTCGGTCAGGGGACTGGAGAAAGACATGAAGGGTTGGTTACATGTAGGTTGGTGTGATCTTAAAACCTATCGGATGAATATGAGTGTGTTTATAGGTGCATGTGTGCATACATCCAAAGTCCCGCACGCAAGGACACACAGACACACACAGGTATTTGGGATTATCAGTGTACTGTACCAGACAAAGTCCCACCGTGTCCGTGATTAAACCCAGCGTGGACATTGGATGTTTCCAGTATGACGTGGCGACGGCAGCTCGTCTGATCTAATTAATCAGAGTCAGCTCTACTGTCCCTTCTCTTCTCTCTCTCATCTTTTCCAAACCCACACTGTCCTTAAACCTCCTCCAGCCTCTCTCACGAGAGAGGTGCGCCCATGCTCAGTTTATGGAAACAAAGTGCGTCAAGTCGGCCTGTAACGGAACTTAGTAACAGCGTCTGCTCTCGTCCAGCCTTTTCATCCACTGGCCAAACCTCGTCGTCTGTTAGCTTATAGCTGTTAGCAGGCAATATATTGAGGGAGTAGGCCTGAATTGCGAGTTAAATGAGTCCCTAATGTCCTCCTCAACGGTACTCGATTACAAGAGTAGAACGTGGCTGTGCAGACCTGTTTCACCGCATGTCTATCTTGGTTTAAATTACACCCTTTATGTCATACTCAGATGAATATGCGGCCAATATGGTGGCTCCTGCCCCAAGTTCAGGGCAGTAACGGATGCACCCTGTGGCTTTTAAAGAACCAGTCTGCCATCCTCAGTTTATGGGAGGTGCGTCGAAGCGTCTGAGAGAGAAGCGCGGAAATTGGTCCATTGGCGCTGCGGTGAGTCAGCTGTTAACGGTGCTCGCCACTGGAGTCAGTAGCCGGCTAGTGCAGTAGAGGAAAGAAGAGACTTGGCCAGAACGAAAGACAGCAGAAGTTTATGTGCCATTCTGCCGACGCACCGAGCCGCGAGGAGTGGCATGGAAAAACGGGATTGATCGAAGCAGGCTTGTTGACGCATAATCCCGCCCCGCGCTGTTCACTTCGGGAGGGGGGAAATCCAGCCTGCCTGACTCAAATCCTCCGAAAGAGATTTACCGTGGTCTGCTTGCTCGCACTCTCAGTTGCATACCGGTAATTCCGGCTCAGACTTCTTCGTTTGGATTGCATTCGTTGACCGTCTGGATGTCAGTCGTAATTGTCGGCCTATTTTGATATTGGGAATTGTTTGCGTCTCTCTACCACAAAACAAATAAGTAATTTCGTTTACATTTGTTATAGCTTTATAGACAAGTCGTTAAAGGCTAAAGCGACACTGGTGAAATCAGCCCTGTCACTGCGCAAGTGTAGCCTGTTTGATGCGTGGTGAGGTGCGGACAAGACCTGCCAATAGAAACATTTGATCATTCTGTTGAATCTACCGGAGAATTGGAGACATGACAAACCCCCCGCTGATCTCGCAGCCCGCCTGCTGACGGTAACGGGCATGATGGAAGCAGGTCTATCGGTCTCAGGATCCCGAACTAACCGATTTATCAATGGAGGAGGAGAGTGACGCCCGTAAAATCAACAACAGCTTTCTACGCGACCATAACTATGCAACCGAAGGTATTTCACGTTAAATATTATATTCGATTCACATTTAGGACATGTCCGCGTCAAGAAGGGTGAAGCGGCAATTTAAGCATGGTGATTGATTAGAAAAATAGCCTCCTTGGCGACTGATCATTATGGTAATTGCAGTCATCACAGCTCGTCAAGTTATTTAGGTGGATCAGTTAGGATTTAGGGGAGGGGAGATTTAAAATATAATCTCAGCAAATGGATAAAGTGGCGTTGGCTACACCCAAATTAATTTTGCTTCTCTGAAATGGTCTGTTGATTCAATTTAAGAGCCTCATCAGTAAATCTAACGTTTTTCATCCCATCCTATTGACTCAATTCAGTAGCACCTATAGTTATGAGTCGAATTCCAAGGACATCGGTAAGATGCATCGCTAAATGTTGCAATGAAACCTGAGACAGCCCAGTGTCAGCATTAGAACCAGCCACTGCAAGGCCTCTCTATGTCTCTCTCGCTTTCCGTATTTCTATTACTCTCCATCTATTTCTATGTCTCTTTCGCTCTCTCCCCTTTTCTCTCTCTCTCTCCTTTTCTTTCTTTTTTTCTTTCTTTCCTTCTTTCTTTCTCAATCCCTATATCCCTCCCTCTCTCTCTTTTGCTCGCGCACTTACTCGTACGCACTCACGCAGATACACACACGCGCGCACACTCACTTCTAAAGATTCTATAGCCAGGGAAGAAAGGAGCCCCTGCTGGCCCGGCTCCTGCAGGTTTTAAGGGCCATTAAAACATTCAGATCTGGCTTGATTGGATATCCAGGTGCAGGACTCCTAGGATGCGTGTCGTCCTGCCAGAGCTCCCTCATTAGCCCACATGTAATGGCTTGGATGTTCAGCGTTTACGCTAACCTGCTCTCGTACTAGCCTGGCTGTCGCCACATCATTGATCTGCATCAGGATAGTGATTTACAGATATCATTAAGCCTGTCGTTAGACCTTTTCTCATTAGGATTTTCATCCCCCGTCACTGACCATGCCGATTGATTAAGCCTGCTGGCTGGGCCTGCATTCTGCCCCCATTGACCACTGCAATTGGTCCACTAGGAACATGAATACGTTTCATAAGGGCTCTCTAAAGGCTTTCTTTGCTATGTAAATGTCCTAATGAAACAGTTCCTCTACAAGATCAGTTCATCCACATGTGTGTGTGTGGGGGGGTGTGTGTACCAGGTCAGCACCTCTATAGAGCCTTCACCAGAGGGGACGTCATCCGGCCGTGGGCTTGGCGGTGGTGCTCTTGGTGAGGACATTCCAAACAGCACGATGAGAAGTTGTTACGAGGGCCTTTGAGAGCCCTTTTCTGCTTCTGCAGCCGTGTCTAGAGCTCTCTGTTGTTGGATGTGTGCAGTGTTGAGCTCAAAGGGAGGTGGGTGTTGGGTGGGGGGGTGGTGGTAGTGGTGGATGGAGTGAAAAGGCAGGACAGTTGGAAGGTGGTTTGAGGACGGCAAAGTGGATCAATGTCACCGACCGCTACGTCAGAACCTCCCAGAGAGAGTCCAGCTCCGATTTCAGGGGCCAAGGCAAGACTAGAGGACATGGAGAAAACCAGAGGGGCAAAGTGTGTATTTGTGTGTGTGTGTGCAGTGTCTGCACAACATGGACCAGACAGAGAGAAGGAGAGAGCGAGGCAGAGTCAGACAGAGAGAGAGTCAGAGAGAGGCAATTGGTGAGAGAAAGGGGAGGACGAGAGGTCGTAAATTGGAGTTCCTCTCTGCTGATGAGGACAGTCTGGGCCAGAGCCCAGCTGGGAGACTCATGTAGGAGTGTCTGCATCTTTGTGTTCTTTACGGCTCTGATTTACGGCCGATTGTCACGCCTCGTATATCACCGATGTGTGTGTCCACTCTGCTCCTGGCTGCAGGCCTGAGAGTGCGAGTGGGTCCGCAGCAGGGATCAGACCAGCGCTGTCTGGGTCTGTCCTCCATAAATCCCTCTCCTGATGAGGCAGACACTCAAGAGCTCTTGTGCAGAGATGCAGATGGAACCGCTCCTACTCAGACACACACACACATGAGTAGCAAGCAAGTTAAGACACGCACGCTCGTGCGTACACAAGAGCACGTTCGCACACGCACGTACTTAAACACACACAAGCACTTATACACAGTCATGCACTTACACATACACACACACACACAACCACACACACCCACACACACACAGACACCCACACACACACAGGCCCTGAACAGAGAGGTGTTGGGGAGTTCCCTCAGGCATTGGTTACACTGAGCAGAAGGACATTTTCCAATGCCACATTTTAATGATGTCACACATTCACCTCTGACCTTGGCTATGCACCAATCCCATGGTCCAGTGGATTTGTGGGTGTGGCGTGTGTGTATCAAGCCTGTTACTTACAAGTCCACCAGTGTGAGCCTACTGGGTGTATTGGCCAACACACATTCACAATCCCAAATGGAGCTGTGTATGGCAGACAGAGCGAGTTCTGAAATTGAGAGATCCTTGTCTGGAGAAAATATTTCTCGCTGATTTGCATACAACAGCATTCTGCTGATGACATGTTGCTAATGGCGACAGAATGAATTGTCCTGCTGTGTGTGCGCGGGAGGCACGGGGTGATCTGTGTGTGTCTGTGTAAGTGGGGGTGGGGCTTAGCGTGTGCAATGTCTACATCTGCATTTGTGCTGTGTACGGGTAATGGTGTGTTACACGATGCCCCCCACAAAGATTCATCACCAGTTGTTTTACATGTTCTATAAAGGCCACTGTGAACCATTAAGTGCATCTTGGAATGGATGAGCACCCCCCTTGGAGAACAGCAAGGTATGGGAACACCTACCATGGCTTTCACCCTGTGAGCAGGCACTAATGTTGGGTGTGGCATTGATTTTTGGTCCCTTACAATTTAGCCAGCGGAACAATGACCCCTGATCTATTGGTGTGGCATGTAATCTTTTCCACCCGCTATCCCTCTCCCCGTTTCATCGTTCCCTCTCTCTCTAACTCTCTCCCTCCATCCCCCACCTCTCTGTCTGTCTCTTTCTTTAGGGACTCCCTCTCCATTTCATCATTCTCTCTCTCCCCGTTTCTCTCCCTCCCTGTTTCTCTCTCTCTCTCTCTCTCTCTCTCTCTCTCTCTCTCTCTCTCTCTCTCTCTCTCTCTCTGTGTCTCGGTCATACGAGTTTGTGATGTGTGCTGTTGTTAGTGAGCTGCTGAATACAGATGCATGCTTGTAGCAGATGACTTTCAGCCTGTGCTACTGATGCTGATGAGAGACAAGAATGTGGAGCCAAGGAAAATGGCCCCGGGGCCACGTTTTAGCATCCCACCATGAAAGACCGAGCCCCCCCTCCTAACCCCCCGCCCCCTCCCCCTCCTCCCGACTCCATTCATTATTCACTAGGAAACACTCAAAATGTTGGGGCTCGCCTCGAAACATTGCCAAACATCAGGGAAAGGAGGGGATGTTTGCATGTAAGTACTTTTGTTTGTGTGCGTGTGTGTGGGGGGTGCTAGCTGTGTGCGCCGCGTGTGAGAGGTTAGCTGCAAGCTGGGAGCTTCTGCAAAGTCGCAGTCCTTCCTCCCCGGCTGCTCTGCTCCCCTGATTAGCTGCAGTGAGATGGAACATTAATGAAAATTAATGAAAGAATGCCCTTGCTAATTCCACTGTAGCAAAAGGCTGAAGCGTGAAATTCCTCAAATGTGAAGGGTCCTCACATAGCTCGCTGTTTTCACCACAGCTTTGCAAGTCTTCCCGGGATAAACGTGGGCGTTTAACATAATGTGTGTGCTGCTACCTTTTTGCTAGCCTGGAGGCTAGTGGTGGTTGACCTTCTTGCACCCCATAATGGGAGACCTTTTGTGGGGTTGTGTTCTGTTCGAGGGGATGGGGGGCAGGCAGAGAATGTAAGGCTTTGTGATGGGAAGGTCACTGCTACACGCAGTCTGAGATCTGAACATGCAGTGCAGTGCAGACAGAAGACACCTTGGCTTAGAATCACTGTAACCTTTATACAATGGACTCTGTTTATGGAAGGGATTGGACAGGATGAACTGCTCAGAGAGACAGAGAGCAGGAGAGGGAGGGAGGGAGGCTTTGTGCCCCTTACTACAATCAGTTGAGCTCCTTTGTATCTTCTTATTTTCTGAGCCTCTCTCAGTTCTCTCTCCCTCCCTTTCTCTCTCCCTCCCTTCCTCTCTCCCTCCCTTTCTCTGTCTCATCTCCTTTCCTGTTTCTATGTAATGTTTTGTCTGTGGTTCAATTCTGATTAGTAATGTGTTAATGAAGTGAGAGATGTGGAGCAGTAGAACATGTCTAGCCCATCTCACCCTCAGTCCCTGGATAGTGACACACCTCACACACACCTCACACACACACCCACACACACACACACACACACACATCACACACACACGCACACACACCACACCACACACACATCACACAAACGCATACACACAAACCGCAGATACACACACACACACACACACACACACACATCCTGTCTCCATCTCAGGGGACTGATTCAACAGAAAGCAGGTTAATTAGCTGGTTCACTCCAGCCCTCAGATGAAACACAGCTGCCTTGTGTGTTGCCCTATTGTGTTGAGCTCAAATGTGACTGAACCCGTTCGCCTGGCTGGTCGGCCTGTCTTAGAAACGATAGCTGTGCACATCTCATTGAAGAAAGACTACGCGGTCATATTAGAAATAGCTATGCTAAAGAGTGAGAGATATGCTGAGAAAGAAGGAGAGAGACAGACAGAGACAGAGAGAAAAAGAGATAGCAACTGAAACAGAGAAAGGAGAGCGATATAGGAGAGGTGATGAGACAGAGAAGGAAAGAAAATGACAAAGAGAAAAGGAGAGAAAGAGAGAAAGAGAGAGAAGGGAGAGAAGAGAGAGCTCCTGAAATATCCTCCAGACTGATCCTTTGACGCAGGCTTCTCAGTTCAAGTGCCTTAATCCTCTCTCTGTGTCTGAAGCTAACTAAGCATTTACATGGCTCCACTCACCAGTTTCCTTCTCCCCTACCTGGAATGACAGCACCCTTATGCAACCGGCTTTCGGCACAGGCACGCCATTTTGGGGAAGGTGGTGCTTTCCACGTACACAACCTTATTGCGTTGCTACCATCTGAGAGGTTACGCGTTCGAGGTTATCCGTTCTGCGTGCGCGAGGCTATTTTAGCTAGCCTCCGTGTCTGCCTCTGCTGTGCAATCCCGTATTGACCTAGTTAGGACCTGTCACCTCTCTCCGCTGCTGAGTCGGAGCGCCAGACAAAAGCAGACTGCTCTCAATATGATTTCATTTGGTCTGGTGAGAGTTCTGGTCTCTGTCTAACGGGGAGAAGATATTGGAGGACAAAGCTCCGCGAAAGCAATTCACTTTCTCCTCTTCGGCCTGGCTAATCGGTTTCTGCTTTGCCAGTTTCTCATTCGAAAATCAATTTATATTTGTATTTTCATGCAGTTTCTCTCACCCCAATACTAAAGGCTATATTTCATATTCCAAGTTTTGTCTGCCATATTCCATGTGCCTAATATTTTGTGTGCCATAGTGAATATTCTATATTCTATATGCCACAGTCCATATTTTAAACTGTGTATACGATAGTCCATACTCTGCATTCTGTATGTCATAGTCTATTGTCTATATTCCACATGTCATGTGCCACTTCTAGGTGTGCGAAGGCTATGGGAGATTAAATCTGTACATTGAGAGCCTGTGAAGGGGAGCTATACCGAACACACACGCACACACATGCCCACACATTGTTATTACTGGTGATGGATGTGTGTTATCAGGGAGCTCCTCTGTGATGTCTCCAGACCCACTGACCTGCCTGCGTCAGACCTGGCTGGCCACAGGATTTATGTGCTATATTCTGGTACAGGCTGCCTGTGGAATATATATATATGTGTGTGTGTTGATTTAGAGAAAATAACCCATTGATCAGAACAGCTTACTAGCCTGCCTCTAGTATTGGACTCTGAAAGGATGTTTATTGAGGTAAAGAGGTAGACTAGCTCCTTCAGGAGCAGTTGTGTATAGTGACTCGTCCGTGCTCCTCTAACCTTTCCTGAAGCTTCAGCTCTCAGATGATTGAAGGACGTATTGGTGTGTAAACTCATTTGAAAAGCCTTCATTAATTACGTCTTCCCCTCAGTGGCTTAATGTGTTAATGATTGGAGCCAGAGAGAGAAAGAAGAAGAGAGAGTGGGAGGGAGGGAGGGAGGGGAGCGAGAGAAGAAGCGTGTTGACAGTACAAGAAGAAAGAGACAGCGAAGAAGAAAAGAAAAGAGAAGGCGAGGGAAAGAGGGGGATGTGGGAGACATACAGGGGGAGGGATGAGAGAGAGAGAGAGAGAGAGAGAGAGAGAGGAAGGGAGGGAGGACAGAAGGAGGATAAAGTAGAGGGATGACAAAAAAAAAGAATCCCGGGCTAAGCTGTTTCCTTTCGATTCACACCAATGACTGATGAGATTGGGAGCTGTGTGTGTGTGTGGGCGTATGTGTGTGTGTGTGTGAGAGAGAGAGAGCAAGGACTTATGGGGTGTGTATGTGTGTGTCTTTGTGTGTGTATTATCTCAGGAGAGTGTGTGTGTCTTTGTGTGTATTACCTCAGGAGAGTGTGTGTGCCTTAGAGAACAATAAGGTGTGTCAGTGGGATACTCCCTGGCTGTGATAGGGTCAGAGTGAGTCTTGTCAGGGAAATGTCATTAGGCCCCAGCTTCTAATGTGATTAGCGGAGCCCCCCTACTCACCTCATCATCCACACATTGTGGTGAGACACACTCCGCTCAGCTTGCAGTCCCATCAGGTGCTGCATGGACCGAACGCTCCTCTCTCTCGCACAAGCTCATACGCACACGAGCGATCGCACTCCCTCAAATGTAATCACACACGGACACACATGCAATCGCACTCGTAACACTCACGCTCAAAACACACACACTCACTCAGTCATACACACACAAACTTGTCATTTGCTCTTACAAGCTATGTCAAGGTCTCTACCTCCACCCAGCCCTGTCCACACACACTTGCCTGTCCCCTCCACACATGTCTCCAGATGCTGCATTGCACAGTTATTGCAGCTCTTTCTCTACGTCTGCCGGATTACTGCTAGCATCAGCAACTAAGTCAGAGGGCTATTGGCACACACATACACAGTCCCTCGAACACATACGCTCAGACACATACACACACACTGCCGCTAGAGACAGCAACGGTCTCCATGGCAACGCTCCTGGTCTCCTTCTCGTGGCTCAGCCAGTATCAGGCCCACGGAGGGTGTAGGGGGTTGAAAACTCTCTCTCTCTTTCTTCCTTTCCCTTGCTCTCCATCTCTCTCTCTCTCTCTCTCTCTCTCTCTCTCTCTCTCTCTCTCTCTCTCTCTCTCTCTCTCTCTCTCTCTCTGCTGTGTGGTGATATGGCTGCAGTCATTGTCCCCCCATACAAGAGCTTTATCTGTCGATCTGTTGCTGAGGGAGTCAGACTAGCATGTGTCTCCTTCCTAGAGCTGCGCTAGTTAGCAACATTAGCTCCATTAGCACGGTGCGCTGGCCATTACCACGGAGCGCTGGCCATTACCACGGAGCCATCATTGTAGGTGAACACAGAAACAGCACTGTGTCTCAGATACGGCTTATTTTTCTATTTATTAGCTGGATCTGATATGACCTTTTTTAAGAACGTTTAACGCAACAATAAAATCTCTTGTTGAAGATTTTAGGAAGGTAGCCTTATGGTTTTGTATTTGCTCCTAACATGATAAGTTCCTGGCTGGGTGACATTGTGCTAGTCAGCAGCCTAGCGCTGGCCTACATTATTAAGCAATAACACAATCAACCAGCCAGCCATCTAGTCATCCAGCCAGCCAGCCAGCCAGCTCTCTCTCTCTGCTGCCTGTTCCTAACTCCTTTATCTGGGTCACCAGTGTTCTGGAGAGTCCTCCTGGGTTCACTCCCTCAGCTTTGAAGATTTCAGTCAGTCATGAGCACAATAGCCTCCCAGACTGATACAATGGGGACATGGGAATAGGAATCTATAGAAGAAAAGCTTTATTGTCTCGAAGATGTGTCATGATGATGTCATTCTTTGAATCTGCTCACATTCATGACGTCTTGTTGTTAGTCAAGGACGCTCTCTCCCCATTGACACGCATGTTGCTGTGTCCCTGTCCCCTGTCCTATCCCCTGTTCTGTCTACTGATTGACATAGTCTCTCACATGTCCTTGCTGATGTTTTCCTTATCATTTCTAAGATGCATTTTAATCCTACATGACTTCCTGTTTGCTTTAGTCTTATGTATTCATGCCTCTAATGTGCTCCAGTTGACCTGCTCTCTGTATATCCTAGCTACCATCATATGTCCTTTTGTCCATTCTGAGATTATCTCTGTCCTGTCTCCTGTAGATGACATTATATTTCCTTTGTCCCAACTGACCGTATCTCTGTCCTATCCTTCCTAGCTGACATTATCTCGACGGTGGAGTTTAATTCTTCGGGGGAGCTCCTGGCCACAGGGGACAAAGGAGGGCGAGTGGTCGTCTTCCAGAGAGAGCAGGAGGTAAACTACTCTACCCAGCATGCAACGCCTAGCGATTAGAAACCGATTGCACCTTATCCATGGCAGAAACCCGCGTTCTGCAATGTAAACACGCACAGATAATGTAAATACACAACTCATTTCCTTTCGACAGCACACACGCGCACTAACCCCCAAGCCTCCCTTTTCTCGGCTTATCCATGTTTACGCCTCTCTTTGTATTTGTTCTCCCTCCCCCAGAGCAAGAGCCAGCCACAGAGGCGAGGAGAGTACAATGTCTACAGCACCTTTCAGAGCCACGAGCCTGAGTTCGACTACCTGAAGAGTCTGGAGATCGAGGAGAAGATCAACAAGATCCGATGGCTGCCGCAGCAGAACGCCGCCTACTTCCTCCTCTCCACCAATGGTAGGCGGGCGCCGTCCAAGGGCGGTTACTAAGCGGTCAAACGACCCCGGGTGGGAAATCTAAATCTGAATAGGGCTCAAGCAAGAAACTAGGAACTACATTTCATGAACAGAACTGCGTTCTTGCTGTGCATTCATGTAATGTTTGCCGCTCTGCAGCAGTGGGATTTCCTTGTTCTTAACGTTCGAGCTGAGGCTCTGCATGATGAATGGGATCCCTGGATGATTTCTGGTGTGCTAGAATACTAATAAAGCCAGCAGATGAAGGAGGCTGCTGCAGTCATATCTACATGTGTTCCACTTGACTCAGCCTCCAGACACCAGAGGAAGTCTTGCAGATTGAAAGCTTCATGCATGGCTGAAAGAGCACACACAGAAACACGCACGCGCGCTATACATACACCGCTATTGCGACGCTCTCCCTCTCGCACACACTCGCGCACACCCGCGCCCAACAGACGCCTTGCAGATTGAGGTTCATGCATGGCTGCCACAGCAGACACACACAGCCTACACCAGATGGACACTCCTCTGGCGATGGCCCCACTGCTCTGACACCAGTTCTACTACACCCACGCGCACACATACACACACGCACACCCACCCACACACACAGAAACATTACAAACAGGAAAAAGACTGGGACAGTTATAGAGTCTTGTGAAACACGGTCCTCAATATTAGCCCTTTCCAAGCAGGGAGTCTTCCTCCTCCATTCTCACTGTGCACGGTGTCGGGTGTGCAGGATGTTGCTGTCAGGGTGTTTGTCTGATGAACCTGTAGAGCAGAGCCAGCAGCAGAAGCCTCCACCACACGGAGAGCCTGTCTTCCCTGGCCTGTGTCCAGCTCGGAGCCAGATTGTCTTGCTGCCCCCCCCCCCTTGCCGCCCCCCCGCCCAGTGAGCTGCTGATCTCACCACCCACGTGCCAGTCTGGAGTCTCACCCTGAGTGTGTCTGTGTGTGACGTCTCCTCCCAGATAAGACAGTGAAGCTGTGGAAGATCAGCGAGAGAGACAAGCGTCCGGAGGGCTACAACCTGAAGGATGAGGACGGCAGGATCCGAGACCCCTCCACCATCACCTCCCTGAGGGTGAGCAACGTCCAGAACCGCCCCAAAATGCTCGAACCACCCTGAACCATCAAGAACCATCAAACCTTCCGTTATACCCTATGTGTTTTAAAGATTGAGCCTTCATATATATATCTACATGTATTATATGAAAAACAGTATATACATACAGAGCATGTATATATTTACACTGTTCATGTTATACTGCATTTCAAATGTGTATAAATACATTAGAATCTTATCAGGCTGGTCACGTTTGGAAGGTTAAAGTTGCTCTGGGCGTGGGTGATTGGAGGAGCCTGGTTTAAGGATGGCAAGGGCAAAGACGACGGGCAAACTCAGAGACAAAGAGCCCGATCTCCCCCCCCTCCCCCGCTCCCCCCCCCTCCCTCCCCGCCCCCTCCTCCCTCATGGACTGGATCAGAGGGTGGGCTGGGGTGCGGTGAACACTCATAAGAGCATAATGATTATGCCCTGCTGATATCTCTGGGTCCTCAGGGGGTAGGGAATAAAAAATGAATGCCGCTTTATGTTATTGCGATGAATACTTTATGAGTGCGATGGGGGTAGTAAGTGTTCTCTGTCTGCTTCTGTCTCTACCCACTCCTGAACACCAGATTGCTGCCTGCGTCCCGGTGCTTCCTGCTCTGCCATGACGCATGTTGTCTCAGTCAAATGACTGATTACGACTGATTACAGGCTGCCGCGCACGCGTGTGTTGTGTCTGCTCACAGACTTCCGGTCTTTGAGGTTTCCTTTTTCCATGGAACGCGTGCGAGCGGCGGGGAGATCAGATC
>BROE01000006.1:13208299-13222077 GCA_036571765.1 Plecoglossus altivelis
CTCGGCCTCCCCCCCGGCCTCCCCCCAGCCTCCCCCCAGGCCTCCCCTCCCCCCTGCCGCCAGGGGACTCGGGGGTGTCACCTCCGTACGTTTCATCCCTCAGCCAATCATCATCTCTAATGAATGACACGCTACAGGGAGCGACAAGCGTGTGAGCGCTAATTAGCGCAGGCGGGAGTGCGTGGGTGTCATTAGGCTAAACGGCCCTGCTCCCCTCCTCCTCCCCCCTCCTCCCCCCTCCTCCCTACCAAACACACGTCACCCCGAGCAACATCCTTCCAGCTTCATGAACGGTGTCGTGTGTGCACATGTTGTACAACATGTTTGTGCGTCAGTGTGCACATGTGTGGGTGTACATGCATGCTTTTGAGTGTGTTTGCATGCATGCTTGTGAGTGTGTGTGTGTGTGTGTGAATGTCTTGAGGGTTAAGGATTGAGGGGAGAGAGGTTCTCTAGCCTTGATGTTGCAGTCGTTTGATTGGAGAGTTGAATGTGTCTTTTATCTCTCTGAAGAGGACACTGACTCAAAGGCCAGGTGTTTTCGAGCTTGTGCTCAGTGAGGTCTCTTTTAACGTTGAACTTTCTCCCTCTCCCTGACACACACACACCACACAACACACACACATCCACACACTTCCTTCAGCCTGTGATCAATTGTTAACAGGCTGAAGTTGCCAGGTTGAGGAAAGGATGTCTCCTGTCTGCTGTGCTGTGTTCTATCCTGATGGCAGATGAAGAGCACGTCATGTGACCTTAGCGGCTCTCTGAAGTGACACTGTTCGCTCCTGGTTTATTCATTCTCCCCAGCCAAATGAAACCACCCAGCAGTCAAGTCTTAGACCAGGTTTCACAAACATTTGACTTCAATATTTCCCCTCCAACATAGACTCAGATTGGAATTGTTGAGTCCGTAGCTGTTGAGCACTGTCATTCTATTACCAAAGGGGTTTCGAAACGGACCTGAGAGTTGAGTGGAGACAGCCGTTTTAGACAGGGGGGGGGTGGAGGATGAGAGGATGGGGGGGAAAGGGATAGGGAGTGAGAATGACCGATCTCAGCGCGCTGGTCAACAACAGCAGCTGCTGCCAGGTCTTCAGCACATCCATCTCAGTGACACTTGCGTGGTCCGTCTGCTCCGGGGCCTCAGAGACACGGGGGGACATATTTTTATCCCCTATGTGGAAGCGCCTGTGGTAGGCTGAGTGGGAGGACCGAGAGGTCTCCGATCTGGAGGACTGGCGTCTTCATAACAGATCTGAGATTTAGACCAAGTCAGACACTCAGCTATTGCCGCATACTCGGCCAAGATAAGTGAACAGAGGAACAGCAGTACCAATTCCAGCCAAACATGAAGACATTTCTGTGTTGATCTGGTCTGGTTCTGTTATCCTCTTGCTATTTGGGGGTCTGCATGGTGATGTCATTTCTAGTGAAATACTTCCTTAAGACCAGCAGAGGGCAGCAGAGTACAGCACCCTCTGACTCCTCCAGGTTCCTGTCAAGGATGAGACTGCCATCTAAAGATCAGATGATTCCAAAACAAGGTAAGGTGTGAAAATGAGGCGACGTGAGCCAGTTTGACGGTTTATTAATCAAGTGAAAGGCACAGGGTCTTATGCTGCCTCAGTTTGCATAGGTGTGATGGGATGGTAACACGTCGACCTCTGAAGGGTGAAACACTTTCAACCACGCTCAGCGACAACAGGAGGCCTTTTTTGAAGGGCCCCAACACATATTCGTTTTTGAACAACGCCATTTCTCCATTCAATATTTACATCGTCCAGTCATAACAAACATCAATTGACAAGATGTGATGCGTGACAGCACCAAAAATCGGCCCTCAGGTCACCAGAAGTACTGCAGTTTGATGACGGTTTGGCCAGAGCGTTGGGTCACCGAGGCAGCAGCTGGATGCTGGGTGGAGTGGCGGTCACGAGCAGAGCTCCAACATCTAGACCTGCTACCCACGACATGTTCTCAGGCTGCTCGCACTCTCCAGGAGGCAAACAAGCTCTTCCAGTACAGTACAGAAGCGCCACACAAGAAACACCAAACGAACACACAAAGGCTTCAAACAATATTGTTCAAATGGTTATTGCTACATGTGAATCAAGTCACTTTACCCTCATCTCAGGCAAGGGTTTGTATTTTTAGCATGCAGTTAGGACAGTCTGTATATTCCAGTCTTAATACTATCACTGACTCGCACACAAGATGCATATGTTCCAGATTCTAGGTATGCCATTTTCTTAATATAAGATATTCCTTCTAATCTCAAGGTGTCCGAGTATCATAATTCACTGTACATAAGTTACATTGTAAACTCTTTCTGTTTAGTTTGCTTCATGTAGAAATGCACCTGAATCAGCATTTGAACCCTGCAAGCATTTTGTACCGTATGAACGCGTATTCCGTAAACACCACAACAAGCACAGTCAAGTTTTGAAATATACATAGAGGATGACGGGTTTCAAGTTTCCAAAGCGTTTCTGCCTGTCTCCTCATAGACAGTGGTTCTTTTGACCGTTGTGGAAAATAAATGAGACAATCGATCATTTCTCTGTAACTGGAGAAAGAGATAGAGTCTCTCAACTTTTCCCTGAGGTCCTGTTTTCGGGTCTAGAAAACACAAGACATTGACATTAGATTGTGATCGTTTCATGATCATTTAAACGTCAAAAATCAAGTTGTGATACGATGAGATGTTTAAAGCCCTGAAAGTGACCTGTTCTGCCTTCTGTGTCCACAAGGTGGCACCAGAGTGGTCTTTCCTTTCTGAAGGGCGTCTGTGGAAACCTGCAGACGGCTTTGCTGCTTCTCCTGACAAGAAAGTTGACCCGTTCACTCATGTGCCACCGAAAACTACCAAGTCTTTGAATTAAGCCACAAAAAAACTGTCTTAGTTTAAAAAATCAACACTTTTTCTTACCTGAGTGGGTTTTGAATGAGGCAAGGGTGGTGGAGGTCTATTAGGAGGCTCAGGGCGGGTGGTGGCAAGCTCAGAGGGTGGGGGTGGCGTGTGGGGGCTGTGGGGAAGGGTGGGCAGAGGAGGGGGCACAGAGGGAAGAGGAGGGGGGTGGGGCTGAGCTTTTCTGTGACTGGCTGCATGGGTGGGTTTAGGGAGAGGCTGGGGATGGGGCTGTGGCTGAGGCTGGGGCTGAGGTTGTGTGTGTTTATGCTGGCCAGCATAGGCAGGTATGGGAGGAGGCTTCACAGTCGGGCAAACAATAGAGTTTCTGGATGGGGTGGAACACGAAGGGCTTGGACGCGGACTGGACTGACCCTGTCAACACAGTACAAGCATAGAGTCAGATTTGGGAAAAAAAAGAATGCAGCATCTTGGGTTCAAATGTAGCTCAGATCATGAGTGTGTGTCTTCTACTGTCTCTGTCTTCTATCTCCTGTAAGTGTAGTACTATGACATGGCCAGAAATGCACCAAAAAGAAGTTCAACTTTATTTTGTAGGTAAAACTTTGTTCTATCAACTCCCTCACCAATTTGTCTGAACCCTTTAGCAGGAATGTAGGGTTGGCATGACCACTAGCATGACCGCTGGCAGGACCACTAGCATGACCACTAGCATGACCGCTGGCAGGACCGCTGGGATGACCACTGGCATGACTGTCTTTGACTTCAGTGGGTCCTGGGCATCTGAGGGATAAAGCAGCACGTCAGCTGTCACAGTTTGCAGACAAACTGAATGTCTTGCAAAGATAAAAGGCATTGCCACACAGTTTGTCATAGAGTCTGTTCATACATAGGTGTTGGAAGCAGGCTGGAGGTTTTCAGAGGGCGGAGCTTCTGCCTGTAGTAGCACCAGAGTCCTACAACAACCAATAGCACAAAGCCAGCCAGCAGGAGGAGCAGCAGAACAGGAAGTAGGCTACCTATAGAGTAAACACAACATGACAGGTCAGTACACACACGTGTATACAGACATATAGATGTGCAGATGGATAGGTACATAGAGAGGTCATACTCTGGGTCAGGACAGGTCCACTGTCAAGACTGCCCCCAGACCCCTCCTGGTCACACAGGGGCGGGGCCCAGCCGGAGTCACAGTGGCAGTTATGGTTGTTGTTACACAGCTGATGATAGGACAGGAGAGGGAACCACAGCCAATCAGATGCCATTTCACAGACATTCAATTATATTCCCATATAAAAGCACATGCTTTTCACAATAATGTAAATTCTAAACTGACTATTCCCAGAAGACATGCTTAATATTCCTTAATCCATCTAATGGAAGGTTTGAGACTGCAGAGGTACTGCAAGGTCACCATGGCGACAAGCAGCATTCGATGGCCAACATTTTACTTTATATAGCCTGAGTGGCTCATGTCCAAGCCTGCCCTGACTGCTCCGAACCATCAGCCAATTCCCCTCTCTCTCACACACACACGCACACACACACACACACACACACACAGACACACACACACACACACACACACACGTACCCCGTGGCCATGGCACTTGGCACTGCACTCATCCGCCCGCAGGAAAGAAGCGTTGCGGCACTCTCCTCCGAAACAGATCTGTTGGAAGAAAGTGTGCCAGTGTGTGAGTGTAACTGTTTGCATGAGTGCTTGTGTGACTGGGTTTGTGTGTCAGGCGTCAGAGAGGAGAGTGCCAGAGAGTGAGAGAGTGAGAGGAGTTAAAGAGAGAGCAAAAGAGAGCAAGCCACCACCACCACCACAGGCATATATGCTCTCTAGTTATGGCAGGCTTTAAAGGAGGACGGACAGAATGTCAGGGAGCAAAACAGACGTCTCCAAGCTACCCACCGGCTAGCGCCGCGCCCCCCCTGCTCCCGCCGCGCCCCCCCTGCTCCCCCCCCTGCTTCCTCTAACCACCCCCCTCTAACAGGAGCCTCACCCCGTCCTCTCCACACATGGTGCCCGTCAGGACCAGGCCCGGGTCCAGCGTGTCCCCCTGCCCCTCGTCCTCAGGCCCCCCTCGGTAGACGTGCGTCCCACGGCACAGGACCTTGCGGTGTCCGGCGGTGACCGTAGTGTCGATGGGGACGGCGTTGGTGTCGATGGGTTTGGAGGCGGAGCTGAGACACTGGATCTTACCACACTTGGCGTCTCTGGGGAGAAGATAAACATGGAGACGCTTGTGAACAGTGAACCATTGAGAATGTTCTGTGTGGGGATTCATAATTCTAATACCTCTAGTTACTGTACTATGCTGTTATATACTGTACTGTTTTGTACTGGGATGTAGTATGCTGCACTGTACTGTTGTGGACTTTTTATAGACACTTTAAGGGACTGTGCTGTGTTTTAATGTGCTGCACTGCATTTGCAGTGTACTGCACTTCTGAATCCTGTACTACACTATACAGTACTGTACTGTGCTTCTGAATCCTGTACTACTCTATACAGTACTGTACTGTGCTTGTGGATACTGTACTACTCTATACAGTACTGTCATGTGCTTGTGGATACTGTACTACTCTATACAGTACTGTACTGTGCTTGTGGATACTGTACTACACTATAAAGTACTGTACTGTACTTGTGGATACTTTACTACACTATACAGTACTGTACTTTGCTTGTAGATACTGTACTTCACTACACAGTAAAGTACTCTGCTTGTAGATACTGTACTTCACTATACAGTACTGTACTGTACTTGTGGATACTGTACAAGAGTTCCTTTCACCTGTCCTTGCAGGACCTGTATTTTCCAAGCAGGTCTTTTCCACAGTTCCCATAGGAGTCTCCTGCCTCGTTCACACGCTCGAAACACAGGTCAGGGGCCGGGCGGGCATCTGTGGTCCGAGGAGAGACGACACACACACACACACACGTGCGGGCAGCCTCAGTGATACAGGACCACCCGCTGGAGCACAGATGGTATCCCATCCTGCTTTTCTGCAGTTCCTGTGGCACTATGAAGCCCCTCCAGAAGAGCGTCATCTCAGAGGGGGCTTGAGGCTGGAGCCTAACGCTCTCTCCTGCTCTCTCCCCTCCTTACACCCAACCACTACACTCTGCTCTAAATGTGAGACTAGATCACATATTGAGACTAGACACATCCTGTGTGGATTAAACAATCACTGACAATAACGCATGACGGTATGTTGCCAAATTTGTGATCGATTTGTAACTAAAGAGCAACAATAGTGTACTGAATAGGATGCAATGAACAGCTGACTGACCACGCCCCCACAGTGATTGACACTGCTGCTCCAGAGTCAGGCACATGCCAGTGTAGCAGAAGGCCCGCCCCCAGGAACAGGAAGTGCCATCCACCAGGTAAAAGTTGGCGGGGCAGGACTCCGACTTCCCGTCGCAGTACTCGGGTAGGTCACATGACCCAGAGGGAGGGCGGCACAGAGCGCCTGGGTTCTTCAGCTTGAGAAAGAGAGAGACAAGGAGAGACAGAGAGACATGAGAAAGGCATTAAAAGGCCTAGGACAAGAGATGATAGAAAAAAGACAAACAACTAAGAGATCTGTGGGATAGGAGAAAGACAGAGGATAACAGAGAGATAGATGAAGAGAGAGAGGGGGGCAGAGAGAGCGCCAGAGAGAGCCAGACAGATAGAAGAGAGAGAGGGACGGAGAGAGCCAGACAGGACAGCAAGACAGAGAGAGACAGACATATAGGAGATAATGACAGAGAGAGAGTGACAGGGAGCCAGACAGATAGAAGAGAGGGACAGAGACAGACAGATAGGAGAACAAGGCAGAGAGAGTGACAGAGAGAGAGAGCCAGACAGATAGGTGAGAGAGAGAGGAACAGAGAGAGTGACAGAGAGAGAGCCAGACAGATAGGAGAGAGAGACAGAGAGAGTGACAGAGAGAGAGCCAGACAGTACCTTGCAGTCGTGACAGCACACTCCGTGAGCACACTCGGCCCCAGCCTTCAGGGTGCAGTTGCTGGCGTTGCAGCATGGGCTGGTGCACTCCTACAGAGGCACACAACACTGACGCTTCAGAAACCACCCAGAAAAACCCCCATTACAGCCTACCCAACACACACGCGCGCACACACACACACACACACACACACTTCCAGACAGGCCTACCTCTTCGTCGCCGCAGTCACACTCCTCTCCGTCCTCCAGGTAGCCGTTGCCACAGCGCTGGCCCCCGTACATGGCCCTGGTGTTGGGCAGGTTGAACAGACACTTCCCCCCTCCGGAGCCCATGTAGCTATGCAGCTCCTTCTGGTTACACAGGTTGAACACACGGGGGAACGGGTGGCTGGGGCCCAACACACACACACACACACATAAATACATTGCATTTGTTCTACATGTTCTAGTTTTGTGTATGTAAGAAAATGTGCGCGCATGCATGAATGAATGTGTGTCTGTAAATATGTCCAAGTAAATGTGCGTTTGTTCATTAGCTGAGTACAGAGTTGGTATCTCGTCCATGTTTCCCTTGGGCCTCCGACTCTATGCTGAGAGGACTAGGAAGCTCCGCCTCCATGGCATCCCGTGTGTGTGCGTACAAGTGAGAGCGCGTGTGTGTGTGTCTCACCCGGTGGCCGCTGCCATGATGCAGCCCCCTTCATCAGAACGAGCCTGGCAGCACTCATCACTGTCGTGGCTCATGCCAAAGTTGTGGCCCATCTCGTGTGCCATGGTGGCAGCCACACCCACCGCTGAGTCCGAGTGGTCCTAGAGGGAGAGGGGTCAGGGGTCAGGGGTCAGAGCGATGATCAGGAGGACTGGACACTGGAGCATCCTGCTGATGCGGTCTTACCGAGTTGACACCCCCTGACTGGTACTCAGAGCACATGGCTTTAAGAGGAGCCAGCCCGATGGTGGTGCCCCGGAATGCCACGCCCCTGAGAAACAAACGCCACAGCAGATTACTTCCTACACTGAATTCCTGACACTGTGACAAGAGCCAGACATCTTTCAAAGGAAACTGAAGGGAGGTAAGAGGGGAAGAAAAAGGACCCAAGAAATACTTAAGATCCATTTGTGTGTTTATGTTTGTGTGTCACTGACGTGATGAGCTGTGCGTTGTCATTGGGGAGAGCGTGTAGCTGCTTGCGTCTCCAAGCCAGGAAGGCTGCCAGGGTGCTGTAGGGGTTGTCCGACACCGTGATCCTGTCCTGGGCTGACCACACCTCCAGACCAATCAACGCCACGCGGATACTGAGGGCCTTGTAGTACTGCTCCCACACGCAAACACACAAACATGAATGCAAGCATCTGGGTTGACCAGAATAATGTGTGTGTGCAGTGTGAGTGCGTGTGTGTAATTTCACACCTTTCCCACTTACTTTGTCTACGTAATTGGCAGCTTCCAGTAACTTTAACTTGGTCCTTTCTATGCTTTGGTTATGCTTCTGAAACTGCACACCCATGCACACACACACGCACATACCCATACACACACACACACACGCACGCACCCACACACACACACACACACTCTTCTTTACTTCAAACGTCTCCGGGTATACACAGGACATGAGTCAGGACCAAAGCCTGACATCAACGAATGACACGATGCCTTAGATGTCATCAGAGCCAATTATAGAGTCAGGATGTGGTGATGGTTCACACTCTTCAGTGGAACAGAGGGAAGGAGGAAAATGATAAACGGAAACAATGTTCAGCTTGTGTTCATGTGTGTGTGTGTGTGTCTGTGTCTGTGTGTGTGTGTGTGTGGCTGTGTCTGTGTGTGTGTGTGTGTGTGTGTGTGTGTTCTGACCTCCGCATGGTCCGCCACCAGCAACAGTTCAACATACTTCATATTCTGGCTCACGTCTCTGTGCTCCTTGGAAACAGAGATAGCAAATGCAATGAAACAAAGGGTAAAAAAAGTTGTACTAACGTGATACAGCCTGGAAGTGCAGAACAGACTGGCAAGATGCCAAAACGATTCCAGTTAGCACAACTTGAAACTAACCCAGCTGGTGAAAATATATTGAAAAACCCCATATGAACTCACTCTCCTCCTTCCTCCCTGCAATGCCATCATTCCATGGATGAGGTCATCAAGCCCCTCCCTTTGCTCCTGGTTGCTAGGGTGATGCTGACAGGAGCTGTTGGGCGTGCGGAGGCTCTCAGCAGGGAACACGGCGTGTGGGTGTGTGTCCTTGGTAACGGGGAGAGGCTCAATCAGGTAGTTTAGGCTGGTGTTCAGAGTTATCAGTCCCCTGGGAAACAAGAGACCCTCATTAAAGTTCCTACACAGAGGCGCAGGTGTCATTAAGTACGGCATGTTCACATCTAAGGAGGTGACTGAGTGAACAGAATCATAGGAAAACTGTTCCTTTTAGTCTCTGTTGGCAATGTACAGATGAATTTGAATTGGATTACAGGCAGTCCTGAGAAAAAAAATTATTTCATAAACTGGACCAGCAGGAGGTGGAGTGTGGGGAGGGAGAGGAGGAGGTAGAGGGAGAGGGAGAGGAAGGGGGAAGAAGAGAGGGAGGAGGAGAGGGAGAGGGAGAGGGAGGGGGAGAGGAAGAGGGATGAGGAGAAGGAGAGGGAGAGCTGGAGCTTAGCTCAGAGACAAGTCTCTCAGGTGGATCTCTAGTTACGCTCTGGGCCAGCTACAGTAACATACTCTCTCTCTGTCCCAGTGGGTATGCTACTCTACTGTAAATCTATGCATGGATACATACAAACACATGCTTGTGCACACACACACACACACACACAAACATGGATGAAACAGCTGTAGAAAGCATCTGGAGACTGACCGCCCACACAGCCCTGGAAGGATGTCTCTCACTGGGGGAAGACACAGTGTGTGTGTGTGCGTGTGTGTGTATGTATGCGTGTTTGTGTGCGTGTGTGCATGTGTGTGTTGGGTGGTGCCACGTTTACTATTCTCATTTCCTTGTTGCAGATGTGGAGATGAGAGCACACACACATACACACACATCCTTGCAGCAAATCTGGGTCAGAAAGTATCTCTGTATAGAGAACGTCTGAGCACACTAAAGACAGACCTGTACCCCTGCACACTAACCCCACTTACTGCACTCAACGCTCGATCATGATTTAATTATAAGCATAGCAGAATTTACATGTATCCCAGCTTAACACGATGCAGTCCCTACCCTCACCACACACACACACGCACACACACACTCACTCACTCTCTCACACACACACACACACACACACTGTGTGGGAGAATCTTACCTGAGCCCAGAGCAGGTGCTTAGAGCTACACTGGACCCGTCCACCCCTTGAACCCAGCCATGGTAGAGACAGTGCCCCTGCAACGCAACACATCAGCCATGTTGCTGTAGCTGCTGTTCATCCAGGTTTGGGTGTTCTGTCAGGCTAGCTAGTACACCATGACCTGTTTAAGACACACTTGCAATATATGACACATGCATAGGATTATGGTGGATGTCTCTCATGTCTGACAACAAGGATTTGCCCCCCCCCCCTCGCTACCCTCAATAGGGTTTGGATCGGCCCAGGGTGAACTCACAGTGCTGGGAGGAGAGGAGGTGAGGCGGGCACCGCTGGGAGTGTACCATATCTCCTGGAATCCGGGGGCCAACAACTGCCTGCAGCACAGAGGCAGAACCATCGGTTAGTGTATGTGTGGTAACATACCCATGTCCTGTACACAGTGGTAGAGAAGTGCTGTCCAATGCAGAAGGACATTGGGAAATATAGAGAGCGTGTCTGAGACAGAGAAAAAGAGGGGGATTGTAGACACGGCCAGATTCTCTCCAGCAGCCTTCATCTCATGAAACATTCATCCTGTTTGAGTAGGTCTACACAGAAGCCTTCTGAAAGCCCTGCTGAGACAGAGAGATCGCCATGGAGATAGAGAAGTACAACTTCAGTGGAGCATTACAAGATCCTCTATCTGACCCTAGCCCAGCCCCCCAACCTCCAACCAAGGACAGCCCAGACAGCAAAGGGGGACCATGATGACCGATGAAGACCATGGCGATGTATTCGTAGCGAGAGTGAGCGTCTGTTTGTTGGTGTGTCTAAATAGCTGCTCCATGTTTGACAGAGCCATATTTCACCTGCTCCTTCGCTGGCTCGGAGGCCGTTTCTCCCAGACTCAGGGGCTCTCCCACGCTGAGCAGAGATACTCTGGCTCACGGACGACTCTGTCAAGCCCACATGTTCACTGAACATGGCAGCTCAGTAACACTCCCGATGGGAGGACATAGACGTATGAGCGTGTATGCTGTGTGTGTGCTGTGTGTGTGCTGTGGGTATGGTGTGTGTTTGTGTGTGTGTGTGTGGTGTCCAAGCTTTGTGTATGTGCTGTTTATGTGTTCTGGGCTCCAACTGCATTTGTCAAATAACCTTGTTTTCAAGCCTTTATTTACATCCACTACAGATGCTGCTCCTCATTTCTAGTGCTTGATGCTCTAAGTCTGTTTCAATCTACTCTTCCTGTTTTCATTCATGAAGCGGATCTCTCTCTCCCAGCTGGTATCACTCGGAGTCTTCCTCCATCTCCCTGTCCATTCCTGTCTCCGAATCTCTTTTTATTGCCGTCTTTGGCTCTCTCCATCTCTCTCCCTATGTTTGTTTCTTCGAGTGAGTGTCTCTCTCTCTCTCTCACTCTAAGTGCTTTTCTCCATCTCTATGATCCATCCCCCGAATAAGTGATGAATGCAGCTAAACATAGAGGATTGTGGCTAGTCTCCTGTCCTGATGCAGGGAAATGATGATGGAGGAAGGGACATCCAGGTGTGTCTAAGGCTCTTTGGAACAGCAACATCTCCTTCTAGTCCGCCTCTGCATCTCTCTCTCTCCATGTCTCCATCCATCCATCATATCCTTTCCTCATTTGTTAATCTATGTATCCTCATTTCTAGGCTGAAACCCAATCCCTCTTTTGAGACTTCCAGCCACTCATGACGTAAGGAAGAAGGCAGGAAGTGACAACACAAACAGGGGGATGGGAGAGGAGAGACGGAGGAGGGGGCATTCCCCCTCTCCCTCTATCAGATGGCCTGCAGCCGTCTATCCGGTGACCCATCTGTTAAAACAGTGGCAGCCTGTTGATGTGATCAACCTCCCCATCCTGGCTGAGACAAGGCCTGCTTCAGCCCACAGATTAGCAGGACAGGGAGGAGGAGGAGGGGGGCTACATTGAGACCCTCCCTCCAAGCAACACACAGAGACACAGTCCATAAATGACTCCTAAGTGACACTGTATCCGGGTGACGTCAACACACTCTGGGCAAAGCTTGGCTGTGATACAATGAGATTAATTAAGACCGTCTCTCTCTCTCTCTGACAGACACAGCTAAGGGGCTGACTGGTAGATGATTGACTGAACTTCGGAGTGCTGCTGTCTCAATGAGGTTACAATGTTGGGCCGATCATCCCTCTCCACACTGTCCTCTACATCACATACGTCCAGACAGAGCAGTCACACTTCTTGTGTGTGTGTGTGTGTGTGTTTGGTTAGTTTTTGTGCGCATGTGTGTGCTTTGCCTGTGGGCAAGTGGGCTTCAGTGTTTCTGCCTGCATCAGCATGTGTGTGCGTGTATGTCTGTGGGACATAAATGCCAGTCAGCTGCTGTTGTGTTGAGCAGTGCTGAGTAGCTGGTCTTTGGAGATTCTATCCCTTAGGTAAGTCAGTCTTTTGCAAATGACACAGAGACACAACACGTCATTAGGGTCCCATTAAGGGTGCCACAGTAGCTGGCTGGCATGTTTTTTTCTGCTGAGTGGGTGTGGAGTCAACCAGGGGGTGGCTATGTGGTGGTAGTGGTGCTGGGGAGGGGGCCAGGACACCTAGAGCCAGGAGGCCCGGGGCTTGGCCAGGGCTCTTCAGAGGAGCCTGGATGTGCTCCAGGCCCTGCAGACAGAGACAACATGATTGAAGAGGCCCGGGTCTGAATCCCGTCTGTCTGGTGGGGGGTGAAAGGACAAAGGGTCGCTTCAGCTGGCCAGCGGTGCTCGTGCAGGAGACGGTGGTGGGAGGAGGAGGGGGAGGACGAGGAGAGGAGACGGGGATGGGGGGGGGCGGTAATGCATCAGGGTCGTGGGTCGCATTCTCTCTTGGCGTCGGATGACATCACTGGGGATATTTTTTGAAGGGGTGGAGGTGGGGAGGGGGGGAGTGACGCAACTCATAAGAGCTCTCTGCATGACATGATAAAGGGCCTTTTTACTACGGGGGAGGCTGGTATAAGTGTGCGCACATGGGTCTGTGTGCGGGTGAAAGGGGGAGACTGAGATCTAAGTCAGTGTGTTTGACAGGCTGTCGAAAACAGAGGACGAGACAGAAGCTCTGGAGCAGACCAATCAGAGGCTGTGACAGACTAAACATAAGAGAGCACAGACATGGACAAGCAAACACGTCTCCATCAGCACAGAGATGGAACAAAGACATTATCTACACATTCACCCCAGGCTGCTCAGAGGGGGACTGTACTTCTGTTTGTGTTTGTGCATGTGTGTGTGTGTATATGTGTATAGATTAGTCCGAGCGTGTTTTTATGTGTACTTGTGTGTATGTGTCCTTGTGTTTGCGTTATATGTGTTTGTATGTGTAAGCGTAGCCCATATGTGTGGGAGCGTGTGGGTGTAGCCATGTGTGTGGCGAGCGGGGCATTGTATAAAGAAGGGTGGGTAAGCATTGTGTTGGTGCGTCAGAAAAAAGATGGGGAGGGCAACTTCATATAAGGGTGTTCTAGCGGAGGCTGGAATGTTCTCTGTCTTTCAACACCTTGGGGGAAAGGAGCTGCGGATCGGGGGCGTTCCTCCTCCTTTCGTGAGTGGACCAGGTTCAAGTGATGGTATTAATATTTTATTTTTACGACTGAAAATTTATTCTGTCTTGA
>BROE01000006.1:13222087-13238889 GCA_036571765.1 Plecoglossus altivelis
TCAGTGTGTTTGACAGGCTGTCGAAAACAGAGGACGAGACAGAAGCTCTGGAGCAGACCAATCAGAGGCTGTGACAGACTAAACATAAGAGAGCACAGACATGGACAAGCAAACACGTCTCCATCAGCACAGAGATGGAACAAAGACATTATCTACACATTCACCCCAGGCTGCTCAGAGGGGGACTGTACTTCTGTTTGTGTTTGTGCATGTGTGTGTGTGTATATGTGTATAGATTAGTCCGAGCGTGTTTTTATGTGTACTTGTGTGTATGTGTCCTTGTGTTTGCGTTATATGTGTTTGTATGTGTAAGCGTAGCCCATATGTGTGGGAGCGTGTGGGTGTAGCCATGTGTGTGGGCGCGCGTGGGTGTAGCCATGTGTGTGGTCAGAGATGGAGGCAAACTATGTCTGCGCTGCTGTCCAACTACCTTTGGGAAAACAAAGGATAGCAGAGAAGAATGAGGGGGAGAAGACGAGAGGGGGCGGGGGGAGAGAGAGAAGGGAAGAGAGAGGCGAATGAATCCCGAACGGCTCCCAGGGGAGTGGCCCGCAAGACGCGGGGAAGGCGGGGGTGTGGGGGAGGAAGGGGGGGCAGGAGGACATCTAGATCTATGAAACGTGTTGGGTGGATGTCTAACCCCATACAGACAGCCTTGAGACCACCCCCACCACCAAACCCAAAAAACACACAACACCCTCCAAGATAAACAAACACACAAACACACAGTCACACAGTTACAGGCAGCGTAATTTCAAGTAAGGCTTTTTTTGCAGACCAACTCACCCAACTGTCTCCTCTCATTTCATCTAATCATGACTCTCCTGACCTCGCTGACACCAGGGTCTGTTCCACGTCCAATCACTTTTATTGACTATCATCTTCATCTCTCTTCTCTCTTTTCTCGGTCTCCCCCCCCCACTCCATCTTCCTGACTCAGCATAGCTCTCCCTGGCTCGTAACCAAATCAACGTCCTCCACTGGCCGCGTTACAGCCTTTCATTAAGATAAAAGCCCTAATACACACACACACTTGGGCGCGCACACACTTCCACCAGGAGGAAGGACACGTATGGATGAAGCTTGGCCTGTGAAGCTGCAGGCTAGAGAACAACCGAGATGAACCGAGAGAGGGAGGCCAGGAGGCAGAGAGGATGGATGAACGTGAGCGAGGGGGAGGGAGGGAGGGAGGGGGGAAGGGATGGGGGGAAAGGGGGTTAGGAGGTGAAGAAGAGGAATGAGGAGGGGAGGACGACAAGGCCATCACTTTCTTCTCTCCATGTTGAAGTCATTTCTTTGGGGGCGAGGGAGAGAGGGATGCGGGCCGTTCTCTGGCCAGGGTCCAGACTCGGCTCCGAGGAGCCTGATTAGCATAGAGAGCCTGCTCCCTCTCGCTGGCCCATGGCAGCCAGAGGAGGGGGCGGAGGCCAGAGCCTCCACCCAGAAAGAGGTTGACCATGTGGGCCTGCAAAGACTGTGCGGCTGGAGAAATGACAGGATGCATGCATCCGATCTTAGGATAGAAATCTACAATAAACCGTAAGTAAATGTTAGTACATCACCAATATTAAACACTCTGCACAATAGTGAAGTACAACAACAACAGCCTTTGCATGGGACGCAATGTGTTCCAACTTGAGTTGGGAAACACAGCTGATTAGCACACAGCTTAAAGTGAGGCAACTTGCAACCACAGAACTACTTCCTGTTGTGTGGATCCTCCCAGTTTGATAGGTGGCCAGATAAGTGGGAACCAGTTCAGCAGAAGAGCTGAACTGCTGTCCAGGAACATCACACAGCTTTGCTGCGGCTGAGCTCTCCTCCAGAGGCAGATCTAACGATGCCCACCTGCTGGGAGGACTTCTGCCTAAGGGCACAGTGAGCCAGACGGAACACAGTCACCGTGCGTGTGTATCCGAGAGAGAGAGGGAGAGAGAGGCTGATCTAATCAACATTGGACCTGCTTTGAAGAAGGAATGATCTCTTCTCATTGGCTCGTCCGTGACAAAGTTCCTTTGAGGATTTTCCTGCGTCCTCCACAATCTACGCTTCAAACCCCGTCATGCCTTGTCCTGTACTGCCAGCGCTTCCTGTCACAAGGGAATGTCTGTCCTCTCCAAGGGCAGGAAGGGATAAGAGCTGACCAGAGGGATAACCTCACTTCCTGTTTGCCCAACGCCCACGTATCATGTGTCAACCTCCATCTAACCTCCCCAGCCACCACCCCCACCCCCACCCCCACCTGTGTGGGTCCCTGCAGCAGATATCGACCCTTCGTCCATCTGACTGTGCTCCTGCGTCTGCTCAGACACAGGGGCCCGCCTGTGCTGGAGGGGACAGCGGGGACATTGGGGTTACAAAACTTGGCTGTAACTCACTCATTCCTCTCCAGGTGCAATCTCAGCTTCCGCCCCCCAGCTGTCACCAGGACCTCGGCCTCTGCCGGATGCTGGCAGGAATAACACACACACACACACCTGGATGAATCATCTGCTCAGTTTGACACTGGGATTGTTGAATCAGGTGAAGAATGTGGTGTAGTGAAGACTTTGTCATTGGAGTTACAATGAGAGAGAGAGCGAGAGAGAGAGAGAGAGAGAGAGAGAGAGAGAGACAGACAGACAGACAGACAGACAGACAGACAGACAGACAGACAGACAGAGAGACAGACAGAAAGACAGACAGACAGAGAGAGAGAGACAGCCAGAGAGAGAGAGAGACAGCCAGAGAGAGAGAGAGAGAGACAGCCAGAGAGAGAGACAGAGAGAGAGAGAGAGCGAGAGAGACAGAGAGAGAAAGAAAGAGAGCCCAGAATGACAGGAAGGTGAGACAGTTCAGTTCATCACACACCAGTCACAGCCTCTCACCTCCTTCGTGAGAGAGGATCTCCTGAGTCTGCCAGGGTGTATCCAGTATGGATAGGTAATCTCATAGCCCTCTTTGTCCCGCAGGCTGATCCTTAGTGGGCTCCCACTCTCTATCACCAACAATCACAGTTAAGGTCACCAACAATCACAGTTACACAGTTAAGGTCACTGGGATGAGAACCATTGATCGATGAATGTATAAACCAATTGACAGCCAGACTGACTGTCGGAAAGATCTTTTGGTTAATTGGCTGAATTATGGACAAACGGACTCTACATTCAACAAAGTAAGAGTATGACATGTTTACGTTGGTGCACCGTTTGCGACACAAGCTTGACCTGTCGTTAAATAACTGAAGATTGATCGCCACAATTAATGAATAACTTTCCAACTATTCGATGTAAAGAAAGCGCTGCAACGAAATGCAAAATAACTCGGAACAATGATGTGTGATGCAATGCAATTATAACATGTTGATAAAAGCCGCGAGAACATGAGAATTTCGATGCCCAAATAAATTCATTTTAAAGGAAAAAAACAGGCAGAACTCACCATCACTAGCGGCGCTTTCAGAGAAGGACACCCCTAAGAAGATGATTAAATACAGAAACAAACCAGACGTTGCAGTGCGTGACAGTACATCAAGACAAAGTCGTAGACGCATTCTATAATGAGCGAATTATACACGCGATTTAAATCTTTAAACGACAAAAAGCCGTTTTATTCACTCTTCAAATAAGATCGAATCCATGAACGCAAAGCGCCTATAATTCTCGGTTTGAGCCGTATAAAGTCTTCAACAGCCTACAGATGCTCCGACACTGTCATCTCTTATTGGAGATAACCCCTCCCCTTGCTCTTTCATGAGTAGAGAGCGGACTACCGGGAGACCACTGCCCAGTTAAGTTCTGTCAGCGAAGGCAAGCCTCCGCTTTATTCTCGGGTGCAATCGGTTCCTTCTGATAAAGGTTTTCACATTCTCGGTAGCACTAGCAGGCAGTATGGTCCATTAAAATACTATGAAATAGCAAGCATGTCTGCAACATGTTCAATCGAAATGGTGCTCTTTTTTCAAATGGTGCTCTGACACTAAAGTGACGCTCCTATCAGTGGTAAATGTCACACACTCACACAGCCAGGGTCAGGGGGATGAAGTGCCTGTGGTATTCTTAGAGCTGGAAACTGAACAGGCAATCAAAAGGAACACAGACAGGAAGTCAAGAAGCCTCAGAACACCAGGTATTGACTTGCATTTTCCTCCATTAAGCCACAGCCACACCAACCTCTTGGCCAGACAGAGAGAGGGAGGGAGTGTGTGGTTTACTGTAAGCATGAGGCAGATGCCAGACAGCACGAGTCTAGCGTAGCGCTCAGTAGATAACTGGCAGAACATCCCCCCCTCCCGTCCCTTCGACACCAACAGCAAGACCGTCCACCATTTCCAACTGTTTCCCACCTCTGGCAGCAGTTCTATCTGAAGAGCAGAACACGTTCAACCCGATGGCTTTGATCACTGTTTGGGTGGTTTCGAAGCGACAGAGGAACACAACTGAATGGTGTTTAAACACTTTATTAACAGGGTGGACAGCATGGAGGTGTTTCTGGGGCTGATCACCTGTTGACCTGAGGGTTGCTCCAGGAAACAAGTACATTTGTGGAGGGATTCAGTGTCAATGAATGCCCATTCAGTCCAACTCTTCTGACCAGGTTTAATAGTGAGGTTTCATCCATGGAGTGGCTTGCTCCATTCAGGGATCAGTACAGCGTTATCTCCAAGCATGCTGCATAGGTGACAAATCGGTCTGCTACAGACACAGTCCAGACTAAGACTCTCTGGGCTCCAGTNNACCAGAGCCCCTCCCACTGGACTGAAGCCCTGCCGTGTGATTGGTCAGCAGCCGTCGTCCTCCAGGATGTCAGGGTGCTCCTCCCAGAACTCCTCCCCTATGAGGTCACAGTGGTGGGCGTGAACCATCCTCCGGGGGCGGACCACCTGCACCTCCTTCTCCACCTCCTCGTTTGGAAGCTTCACCCATTTGGTGACCATCTCCTCGTGCTGGAGGAGGGAAAAGGGAGAGGCACGGTGTTAAGGCCAAACGGCACGGCCAGATCCGGCCAATCAGGAGGAGAGGGTGTGTCCTACCTTCTCCCAGATGAGCGCTGTGCCCTTCCGGTGCACGAGAGGCTCGTTGTTGTAGTTGATGTCAAACTCCGAGAACAGGATCTCGTTCTTATCTGCAGCCAGCGTTCCCTGGGAAGAGGAGATAACCAGCATCTAAGGTATGGCTCACTGGGTAAGAGCCTGTACCACTAAGGTTAATGCCTCATGCTGGGGGCAAAAAAGAAAAGAAATGAACAATACACCATGAAAGATAGCCGAAAGCCAAACTAGACTGATTGTACCTAGTACCTGATTGTTTAACTGGAATGTTCTGGTGTACCTCAGTGTGTCTATGTCTCAGGGAGCCCACTGCCACAGTAGGGCAGTTAGATCCCAGTCTTATGATCCAGCTCTCACCTTTAAGCGCCCCTCTGCTTGGATGGTTGTGAGCCCGCCCCTCTGAACCAACGTCCAGAACACAGTGTTGTACAAGTTGTTGATGTGACCTGATCAGAACGAGCATAGAAAAAAAAACATACAAACACTTCTGTGCACTCTGGTAAACAAGCACAACAGGTATTTAGATGTGAGTGTGACATTACGTGTGTCACACTGTCTGTGTATAACAAGAGAGGTGGGGGTCTGGGCGCTTACAGTCAGCTTGCCTCCAGCTCACATAGTCTCTCAGGTTACGGTTGCTAGGATACAAGACCACCCTGCCGTCGAAGCCTGGGGGGTAGAGGAGGGGTTGTTCCCCGAAGTGGTCCTTCCAGTAAAACACATAGGAGGAGGAGAACTGGGATGCCACATGGGTCATCAGCTTACTGTAGGGAGCCAGGGATGGAGGGATGGAGGAGGAGGAGAGGTGGGGGGAGGAGAGAAGGCAGGGAGATGAGAGGAGATGAGCATTAACATGGCAACAGGCATTCAAAAAGCAGGCTGGAGTACAATGTGCAGTGACAATATGGTCTACATGTATAACTACCTAGGTGTGTGTTTATGTGAGTGTACAAGGCTGTTTGTATGCTTGGAAGGGAGGCGGATTGCAACCTCACCTGGCTCTCCTCTTGAACCAGTTGGAGGTCCTCTTGAAGACAAAGCTGAACTCATCGCTCTGCCCGTAGGCCAGAACGATGTCCTCCAGCTCCTCCATGACCGAGCGCGCGCTGCGCGTCATCAGCCCCAGCGCTCTGTCGTCATTGGGCTTAGCGAAGTTGTGCTGCTCCGCAAACCTGTCGACCAAACACAAGCACTGTCAACTTTACGCAAGCGTATCTGTGGAAGGAAATGAATAAACGTTGCAATAACCTTTCCGCTGGGTCATGCGGGTGTCAACCCACTCACTTGTGAAAGTTGCGTCCATCCAGTCGTACAACAATGTAGCAGTTTCGCAAACACGTGTCATCCGTTTCAAAGTTGCGAACGTACTCAAACTTGCTCTTGGCCATTTTGGCACGGCTGGTACAGAATCGTGCCACAGACGACAAGACGCAAGTATTTACGTATCCAGTAAATCTGTGCGTGACCAGAGTTAGCATGGAGGGTCTGCTGAGAAGAAAGGCATCTTAGAATGTGGATATAGATTATATACATGGTTAAATCTAGTGGTAGCATCCTTTTCTGCTGTCTAGTAACTAAAGCTCACCTGTGTAGCTCACAAGTAGACTAACTTGCAAACGGTTGGGATCATCATTGGTCCATGTTAAACTGCATATGATTCAATGATGTGATATAAAATGTATTGTGTCAACTGCAATGAAGAACTTCCTTAATATTAGTACTGTCACAATGGTAATGTCTCACCTAGGCAGCACAGGATACACGCTGGTATATATTCAGTCCATCCATAAAATAAGTCATACTGCAGCAAATTCAAAGCTTTTCCGTTCCGCGTCGGTCTAAGGTCAAATAGTACTATTACGCCCTCTTGTGGGTAGACTTGAGAACACAGCCATAACGGAGTGACATTTACTTTCCCATAATGCTCAGCTACTCTCTTGCCTGTCCGCAGTTATTTCAAACATGGAGGAGAGGGAACGAAGAGAGGAATCAGACAGTAAAGACAAATCCCTACCGTTTCCTAGCACCCCGCAAAGATCTGAAAAGGATTTGAGTACGAATCGGGACAGTAAAGAAGAGGATTTTGGTGCCAACCGGGAAGAGGACGACGATGCTAAATTGGACGTGAGCTCAGATAAGTTTGATCCACTTCTGGCCTTGTACTCGCCAGCAGTGCCTCTTCCTTTTCCTAACATCAAGTGCTTCAATAACATAGCTGAGTATGAGAGTTTCCTGAAGGGGGGACGGGGCAGAGCAAAGCCGGAGAATGTGGAGAAAAAGAAACGTAAAGCCAGTAAGGGGGTGGCGGACCCCGAGCGCATTGAGAGACTGAGGAAACTCATGATACACAACGCTGTAGAAGGAGACGAAGGCGCCAGTCGAACTCAGAGGTCTAGAAGGCACCAAAAAGCTACGAAAAATGTCCTGACAAGGATGCCTCGTAAGTTATGACACTTCTCTAAATACACAGCATTTATTGTATTTATCACCTTGTAAACTCATTTGATTTGATGGTTGTATCTGTTTTTCGCTTTGCAGTCCATAAAGGTAGTCCACTGGGACAGCTGCACCGCTGCGTTGAGGAGAGGATAAGGGTCAAAGTTCACATCAGAACATTCAAGGGTCTCCGAGGAGTGTGCTCTGGCTTCATAGTGGCCTTTGATAAGTTCTGGAACATGGTAAGTCCCATCCAAATGTCTGACATCTTGCTACCTGTTTTGTACAAGTAAGATACGGACTGAATGCATAGTCTCATAGGAAACTAGCCTGTGGTTTTCCAGTGTCATATGATGAGTGTAGTTCATTCTGTGCTAGCATGCTGTATCCTGTCTGTGTTTGGGCTAGGCAATGGTGGATGTAGACGAGACATACCGGGAGAACCTTCTAGGAGAGGCCTTCTATCATGAGAAGGCCCTCACCGTCACGCGGGTAGGTAGTATGACTGAAGCTGTCACCAGAGGGGAAGAGGACTGCACTGTTGTAGCTGTAGATGAACCGAGACACTGAGCTCACTCACTGCCGTTTGCTTCTTGAACTCTGTGCTCCTTTTGTATGAACTTGCCTCTGGCTTATTTTCCATCTCTTAGCTGATGGAGAAGCTGAAAATCCAGGAGAGCCCAGAAGGAGGTGTGTGCGCGACGAAGCACTCAGGCAAGGGGGTAACCAGAGCGTCTCAGCCCCAGCCTCAGCCCCAGCCTCAGCCCCAGCCAGAGAGCCAGGCAGGCCAGAAGAGCGTGTCCCAGCCCTACGGGAAGGTCCACACGCGCCACATCAACCAGCTCTTCATACGGGGGGAGAACGTGCTTGTGGTTAACCTCCAGCCTTGCTGACCACGCCTGGCCGACCACGCCTGGCCTGGTGGCCTAGCAACAGGGGACTCCTCTAGCGAACCCTCTGCTGGAGTCAGATCTGTAAAGAGACTGGGATGAAACGCGTCTCGTATCATATTGATACATGCATTGTCAGTTTTCTGCAGATGGGATGTTTTTCATTTGGAGATGTTTGTCATTTATTTAGTGCCGATGTGTTTATAGTTGTATAACAATCATGCGACGTGATCACTCTCAACAGACTCTAAAGGAGATTCAAATGTCATCCTCCAAACCCAATAAACCGTCCCACCCTTGGCTGGTGAGCATGGTGTCAGGGAGGGCGCTGCTGTCGACCAGCAGATGGCAGTATAAACACGTAACTGGAGTGCTCTTGAGAGCTGAGCCCCATCATGTGCTCTTCCCTTGTCATTTTGATCAGCGGTGGCAGCACGGTCTCTCAGGACATCAGCAATGCATTATGAATAATTGAGTTTGCGAAGTTGGAGATTGCGGATGGCACTCTGAAGCTGTTATTTGTCTTGACGTTCCATATTGTCTTTACTCTTTAATGGGAACATTACCCATAAAAGCATAAGTTTCTGCATGTGATGGAAGTAAAACGAGGAGGTTTTAAAAAGGAAATAGGAAACAAAAGGTTAAATGAGGGTGGGAGAGGCACGCACATCAAATGGGACAAATTCAAATGTAGATAAATGTTTAATTTAAGATTAGGTTTCTTGGTTTAACTTTCCCCATCATTTCCTATTCATCTTTTGGTAATAAAGGAATATAGCAGGCTTGCTTGTATCCACAAACCTGTACGTGAACTATGTGGGTAAAAGGTCTCAATAAGATGTCCACTCCGATTCAAGACAAGGGATCAATCATTTCCTGGTCAAAACTTTCAAACTTGCCGACATCAAAATTAACATAATAAAAAAATAAACACTTCATTAACAAAGCTCAATCAACTGTTTTTATTCTCGTAGATAAAGATCATGATGCGAAATTCAAATCAAACAGAAGACCAAAGACTGGAAAAACGTCATTTTAAAGGCGTTTTCTCGTTGGTGCTTGTTATAACATTTGCATAAACTAGTGTTTTTACAATCTCGTATCACAGAGGATCTATGAACAATTTGAAGTAGAAAAACAAAAACAAAAAAACAACTAAAAGCATAAAACCCCCTGTAGGATAATATTATTTAGAAAATAAAGAAATAAAACAGAGTAAATAGATTTTGGTCATTGAAACAGGTAATGCCTCACCCTAGAACTGATCATTCAAGGCTGTTGTGTCCTATGTATATGTGTGTGTGTGTGTCTGGTGGCATTGAAATAAGGCCCAGAATAGCCATATAGAACACAGCATCAGCTCCCAGGGTCATTGAGTCAGCTGGTTATCCTCAATGCTACAGAACAGACGAGTGACAGGTTTAGCCATTTCTTTTGTATTCTTTTCCTTTTCACCTATAGCTGGTGACTGGATCCAGGGGTTGCCAGTCTTCTATGGTCTATGGCTCTGTTGAGGACTGCTGCCATGTTCTGGCTCCTTCACATAAATAGATGGAAGTGTACAATCGGACGTGCCGGTCCGCTCCCAGCTGACTGGGGGTTGTGCAGAATGTTCTAGGCTAGCTCACCCTCTCACCATAACAGTCATATCTGGCCACCGCGCAGGCCTACTTGCATGCCCTCCGCATAAGCTACGTCTCATTGGTCGCCGATTCCCCCCGCTCTCCTCCAATAAGATGCTCTATCTAGGAGGATGTGAAACTACTGGATTGTAGACAGATCGTAGGTCATGTGTCAGCCGTGTAGATTTGTGTTTTTGCTTTTCATGAGGGTCAGTGCAGACGTAGGAAAGGAAGCACATTGAGAGTATTGAGATTCAACCACCTTCCATTAACAACCATCAAAGCCCAGCCTTTGATATGCTGTGTTTTATTGCCGTCGACAGCACGACTGTGACTGTTTCTCACTGTGTGTCAGACGTGTAAGTGTGTGTGTGTTTGGGGGGGGGGTTCTTCAAACCCCTGTGAAGTCATCACTGGCTTGAGTTGGGCATGGACCAAGTGTCCACTGGAAATGACAGGAGATGAACTCATGAAGCAATAGACTGCTACGCCCTCCCTCTCTGGGGACAACATGGAAGCTACGTCAGACAGACACAGGGCGCCCGGGTTTCAATACTATAAAGACGGTTCCTTCCTTGCTGGCTCCCTTCGGGATCATCTCTAATAGGACCGTGGCTGGATGCGTCAGAGGGAGGAACGAGGTACCTCTGAACACCAACCCAGGGGAGCAACACACACACACAGACACACACACACACAGTGTAACATTCTCCACAGTAACTGGCATGGAAGCTGCAGAGCTGTACAGTCCGATTGGTGAGGAGGTTTCTAATAAAGAACAAGGCACCTGATTTCCAGGCACTGCAGGCGTGCTGCTTTAACTGCCAGTGGCTCCTATACTACTGATTATCTCATCTGGAGGCAGAACTGATTAAACTTCAGAGCTATATCTCCCCCTCCCCTCCCCCCCCCCAAAATATATATACTATATCATGTAATATATACCCTTAAGAAAGGCCACAGAGGCTATCTGAAAAATTAAACAGCTTCCTACATTTTTTGTACCCCCCCCCATCACAAATCACAATTGTTCTTCCATTTGTTAAGCAGAGTAAAAAATAAAAAAAAGTATCAAAAGACTGACGATGTACCTCTGGTCGCTTGTCTTGATTGACATTGGATTCTGTCTTATCGATACGGCTCTCTTCCACGTCATTGTCTATTGTCAAGTACTCAATAACTTATTCGTGTGGCACCAACAGGCTATTTACAGTTCGAGGGAAGAGAGAGGAGAGGCGGGAGGTTGACATTATTATAGTTCTACAGGGGAGTTAAGACAGCTGTTCAACAATGACTATGTTAACAGTGTGTTAATCAAACCTCAGTCAATTGTATTGAATGCATTTTCTTTTCTTACAGAAATGTTTTAATTGTTTGTCTGTATTATAGTTTTTCCTCCTCTCGCTGATCAGCAATATTCTTGTGATTGAGGTTGTAAAGCAACGACCCTCGAACATTCTGACGGTTTAGACATCCCTCTTTCTCTCTCTCGCTAACACGCTCACACTCACACAGACGGACGCTCACACACACGCGCACACCGCCAGCTAGGGTCACCCTTTAGAAAGATCATTGGTTTCCGACTGAGTCAAACATTCATGTATTTGCGCATCTTTACACCTCAGAAGAAAAAGGAAAGAAAAAGCAGAGAAGAGAGGCCATGGCGTGATCGTTGTTGTTAGACATCATTCAAGTACTGTTCGTTTGCAGCTCGTAACAGTCCTTCACGGACGGACGGATGGACGGGCAGAGAGAGAGAGAGAGAGAGAGAGAGAGAGAGAATGGTAAAGAAAGAGGGAGAGAAAACGTTGCTCCTCCAGATCCCCTCGCTCCTGACTCCCCTCACTTCCCAAAGTTGCCGAAATCTGCAAAGGCATCTTGCTTGGGCATCATCCCCATGCCCATCGCCCCTGGCATGCCCATGCCAGTCTGGGGTACGCCCATGTTCATGCCCATGGCGGCCTGGGGTACGCCCATGTTCATACCCATGGCCATCATGCCCTGGTTGGGGGCCATGCCCATCCCCATACCCATGCCCATCCCCATGCCCATGCCAGGGTGCATCATGGGAGGTGTAGGCTGCCTGATGGGTGCGGAGCCCAAGTTCATGCCAGCAAATCCCTGGGGGAGCATGTTGACAGGCGGCTGGACACCTGAAAGTCAGGGGAGGGGAGGGGGAGGGGAGGAGGGGTGTGACAGTTAGGGATTGTTTACAGCACATGTGACCAAAACCAACCTTTTAAAATCCCACCTGGGACACCATAATCTTGGACCACCTGACTGGGAGCCTGAGGTTGTGACAATCAAAAGCTAAAGCCCTCTAATGGCCAGCATCAGCCTAACACTGTTGCGTGATGTAGGACAGCAGACCCACAACGCTTTTAAAGGTGTGGTACATGCATGTAGTAGATGTGTGTTCCGGACTAAACCTTGGTTGCAGATTGGCTGTTAGCACTGTAGATGAGTGGATGTCTAACTACTTAACAGATATGTATAATGTTTTACCAGTGGGGTGTATCCAAACTGATTTGAGCCAAAGTGCTTTGCGAATGGCTGAGATAAAGTGGCGTTTTGGGGGAATTTTTACATGTAAGAGCTGACATTAAGAACATACCCAACGTATTTACAATCTGCCACTGTTTTGAAAATATAATCCTGAATAGCCTAGAGTGTTATGTCATGTGATATTCCAAATGTTCCAAGTGGGGGCTGGTTGAAGAGTTAGATAGTGGGTAGTTGGTAGAGTTAGAAAGGCCCCCAGGGGCGTGGCTGGGCCCTTACCCTGCTGGAGTGTGTGGAGTGTGGGCTGGCTGGGCTTGGGGGGCTGCATGCCCGGGGACAGGAAGTCCAGGCTGATGTTGACCGAGTGGTCGGACCAGGTGGAGGGGAGCATAGCCTTGGCCCCGGGGCCCTGTGTTCCTGTGGGGTGTAGGGCATGCGCGGCTGGAACCGCACACACTGCGCGCACAACATCGCTCAAACACACACACGCGCACACACACACACACACACACACACACACACACACACACACACATCAATACATGAATCAACACTTAAACACACTAACAGTCCCCCTCTCTCCTTGTTGTGGATATTAACAGTGTCTGGTGTGTGTTGTGTGTGTGTGGTGTGAGTGTGCGTGTGTGTTGTGAGTGTGTGAGTGATGTGAGTGAGGTAGAGAGAGATAGTGAGAGAGGAGAGAGGAGCGGTGGGTCTATCTGTGGGTGCGGTTCGCTCACTCAAGACATGACGTGTTGATATGTTAAGTGGAGTAATTGTTCACATGCACATGCATGGAAGTCTTCGTTGTGATGTTTAATGATTTTGTTGGTATTCTAACTGGGTTTCCTTGGTTTGCACAGATGTCTGACGGTGACAGGCGGAGGTGGTCTGTAGAGGCGTGGAGGCTATCTGCGATCCTGTGGTAGCCTTAGCCTGTGAGTGAGTGAGTGAATGAGTGAGAGAGATAGAGAGAGAGAGAGAGAGAGATGGAGTCTATCTGTGGGCGTCCTCCACAGTCAAGACAAACCCGTTGATATTTAAGTAGGTCAATTGTTCACATGCAAACATCGCATGGAAGTACTTCAGTTGTGATGTTTAATGATTTGTGGTATCTAACTGGTTTCCCTTGGTTGCACAGCATGTCTGGGTGACAGGGGAGGTGGTCTGTAGAGGGTGGAGCATCTGGATCCTGTTAGCCTTAGCCCTGCTCACCACGTCTCTATCAATATGGCTCCACACTCACGTCCCCCCCCCGCCCGCTCCCTCTTGACCTCAAGACAAGTTATCTTCTATGTGCTCAAACATATCAACGCATCTTCCTCTGAGAGAAACTGTACATTTTGTGCGAGAGTTTTCATGTTTATCAGATTGAGTGTGTGTGTGAGTGAGTGCTCTTTCTGTGTAACGGATTGTGTGTGTGTATTTTTGCAGCTTATGTCTATGTGCAAGAAGGTGTTTGCGGGTTGTGTGTGTGTGAGCATGTGTGTACCTGTGATGCAGAGTGCGTGTGCCTGTGATGCAGAGTGCGTGTGCCTGTGATGCAGAGTGCGTGTGCCTGTGATGCAGAGTGCATGTACCTGTGATGCAGAGTGCATGTACCTGTAATGCAGAGTGTGTGTGCCTGTGATTCAGGGTGCATGTACCTGTGATGCAGAGTGTGTGTGCGCCTGTGATGCAGAGTGCATGTACCTGTGATGCAGAGTGTGTACGCGCCTGTGATTCAGAGTGCATGTACCTGTGATACAGTGCGTACGCCTGTGATGCAGAGTGCATGTACCTGTGATGCAGAGTGAGGCATCCCTGTGCTGCTCAGGCTCTGGGAGCTGCTCATGCTGAAGTTGAGGCTCTGGGAGGCAGACAGGGTTTGGGTCTGGGACGGCCCCATCAAGTCAAACAGGTCTGCGGAGGGGGCCCCAGGGGCCTGGACAGGGGCCGGGCTGGCCGTCACAGCCCCAAACAGGTCTACACCGCTGAGGGCCAGTGGCTGAGCAGAGGGGGCCGGCATCTGACCTCCAGGGAAGGCGTTCCAATCCCCGAAGTCACCGGTCCCACTCGTGGCAGGGGCTGGAAGATGCAGAGAGATGGAGAGAGAGACGGAGAGAGAGAATGAAACGTGATTGGATATCAGGCAACATTTTAATTACTTTCTTTACGACTCATTTAAACCCAATCATGAACCATTCAACTAAAAGCCGACTATAAGGCTGCTGACTTAGCCCATTATGCTGACTACTGACAGAGAGATTCTAGGATTTTCTTCCACCGCTCCCCCCTCTCAGTCTCCCTCCATCCTTGTCCTCTGTAACAAGGCTTGATGTGTGTCTGTTCAGGTTATGCAGATCAGCTAGCAGGCTCCATATGGCTAGGACCCCCCTTCACTCTCACAATATTCTGTCACATACACACACACACACACACACACTTACCAGATCCTGAGGCGAGGCTAGTTGAAGCAGGAACAGAGGAGAAGTCAGCAAATCCATCTATGAGGCCTGAATAGACAGACATAGACACACACACTTTTAAAAACGACATTAAAACTGCCTTTACTGTTACGATTCCTCCTATAAAAGGAGCCATAAGGAGTAGGTCTCTAAACATCTGTTTAGACTCCCCCCTCAACACCAGGGACTACAGTAAGAACATCTGCTGCACTTTGCTCATATACTACCCCCCTTCCTCCACACCCCATGTGGGCTTCATGTCCCCTGTCTGTTGATTGTGTGTGTGTACCTGAGGCGGCTGCAGGCTGGCTGGGTCCTGTGTCGACCATCAGCAGGTCGTCTAGGCCAGTGCTGGAGGGAGCTGCTGCAGGCTGGACCTGGAGGACAGAGATGAGACATGAGGAGGCAGGCAGGCAGGCAGGCAGGCAGGCAGGCAGGCAGGCACGCACGCACGCACGCACGCACGCACGCACGCACAGACACACACACACACCTGTTTGGTGCTGCTTGCTGGACTCTTGTCTCCTGTGTAGTGGGCCGCAGCTCCCAAATCTACTGTTTTGGTAGGCACGCCCCCTCTCTTCCGCGTCGCCGTGGTTTCTGTCGCCTGGACGATGTGTACACTCTTGGTGGTGACCGTTTCCTCCTCATCTTTGAACTCCGATTTCCCTGACTGCCCGTTACGAGATGGGCGACCTCTCTCCTCTTCGGTGTCACTGCAAAAACAGGAGCAGGTTTGGCACGTGGTCATATGACATTGTATCACAGAGGACAAACTGACAGATGTGTCTCGTCATGGTGTCATTCCCAGGAAACACACTGAGGCCACTAAGGCTGGTCAAAATAAATAGAAAAACGGTACACTTCAATCTGAAGCAAACCTCCTTCCCTCCGTCAGTCCTCCCGCCCTCAGTCTGTCCTCCCTCCCTCAGTCTGTCCTCCCTCCCTCAGTCTGTCCTCCCTCCCTCAGTCAGTCCTCCCGCCCTCAGTCTGTCCTCCCGCCCTCAGTCTGTCCTCCCTCCCTCAGTCTGTCCTCCCTCCCTCAGTCTGTCCTCCCGCCCTCGGTCTGACCTCCCGCCGACACTCTGTCCTCCTGCCCTCAGACTGTCCTCCCTCCATCAGACCGTCCTCCCACCCACAGACTGTCCTCCTGCCGTCAGTCTGTCCTCCCTACCTCAGTCTGTCCGGGGAATCGTCTCGGTCCTTCTTCCTGAACTTATTGATGGTGTCATCGATGGTGCTGCCAATCTTGTCGCTGATCTCCCCCAGCTTCTCGCTGAAGGGGAAGGGCCCCTTGCTGCGGTCCCAGTCCTCATCCCACTTCCCCCGGCCCTCGCTTGACGAGTCATACCTGTCCCCCGCTGCAGCACAACCACACATGGAGGACAAGGTCACAGGACTGAAGCTACACCATGTGATGTGTGTGTGTAATGAAGACAGTGTAGCTACAGTTGATCCATAATGTCTAAGTGTGATGGAAATATATAGAATCTGAATAACGGTCATGCACAGACACAGACACGACCACAGAGAGAGCACTGACAGACCCACACAATATGTAATGACATGCAGACAGACAGGCATAAACAAAAACAGACAGACAGGAACAGAGAGAGACAGACAGGAGCAGAGAGACACCCTTACAGTAGCCACGGTAGCCTCCCATGCTGTCGGAGGACACGCCAATGTACTTGTCCTTGTTCTTCTTGGCCTTCTTCCTCTCCTCCCTCAAGCGGTCGTCATCCTGCACCAGGTCCACCATCTCCTTCACCTTCTGACGCACGTTCACCCCCTGGTCCTTCCCATTCTCATCTGGGAGGAGGGGGAGGGGGAGGAGGGGGGTAGGAGGGGGAGGGAGGGAGGGAGGGAGGGAGGG
>BROE01000006.1:13239232-13265817 GCA_036571765.1 Plecoglossus altivelis
GGGAGGGAGGGGAGGGAGGGAGGGGAGGGAAGGGAAGAGAGAAGGAAAGACATAGATAGACATAGAAAGAGATATACATTTAGAGAATGAGAAGTGCTGAATTCTGCTTTCTTTATGACAGAGAAACACCACAATAACAACGTCCGACTCCAGAAATGACACCTCGAAGGGAGTTCCTCTGGATAGTTATCAAATGAACCCAGTCTCACAAACAGGAAAGAGAAACCCTCTTCTGCTTTTTGATGGGTGTTGTTGTGCCAGTTCGCTGGCAGCCACAGGGAGCACGACGCCTTTTAGTTTGGGCCTAACAGCCCTCGGCCACATGTGCTGGGCTGGTGTGAAAGCAGCTTGGAGCAGGGCAGCTTGGAACAGCCAGGCTGTTTAAGCTCTGCTTAGTTTAGGGCCTGAAGCTATTCAGCACAACTAACACTCGAGGCCAATGTTGACCAGAAGCGCACGCCTTTTGCATCGGAAAAAAACTAAACCCACACGAAAGTGGCGACGCGTTCCATTCTCAGTGCGGAAGGGGAGGGGGGGGAGGCGTGGGGGAGGAGGGGGGGCGGAGATATGGAGGGAATAATAAAGACCGACAACAGGACAAATGGCAATCTGGCATCAGCAGACAGTACCAGCAAGAAGCCATCAGTAGTTTGCGCCAGCAGCCCAGAAAGCACAGGTGTAACTTGCTACGACTGAAGCTTTGCCAGAGTGAGGTCGAAGTGTGTTCCTGGGCTGGTGACCAGATCTCTCTGAGCGTTCCTAGATCAGGTGAGACAGAAAGCAGAGTGGGGGGGGGGGGAGGCAGCACTGTTTTCGTTAGAGCAGCAACAGAAGATAGACTTCTACTGTGTCGCAATGTCCAACCCTCGTTGGTACTTACCGTCTTACCTGCTTTACTTCAGGTGTTTCACACTTGTAAACATAATAACCTGTCAGTCAGTAAATCACTGTGGTGCAGTCACTTTATTTACATTGTTTTATGAGGACAATAGAACGCAAAATGTGTGACCGACAGCCTAAAAACCTTCCCTTTTCTCACTAGAAATACTGTCAGAAAAGTAGTTGGAGATATGAAATGTGGGTAACAATATACATTGAGTAAGTGCATTCAAATACGGTTTATAGTCTTTGCTGTTGTTGCTATCTTGCATTGAATATCAGCCTCATCTAGAGACATATGTTAAAGACATGAATATGCTATTTCCTTCCAAAAAGGGAGGTTGTTTCCAAATGAAAATGTGTTTTAGAAACGTAGAATTGATTTACGGAAAAATCAAGTGGAACAGCTGCTCTGATAGGAATGCGCAGGAATCGGAATATTCCCTTGAGAAAAGCGCACATTCTCCCCTCACTCTCTCCCCTCACTCTCTCCCCTCACTCTCTCCCCTCACTCTCTCCCCTCTCACTCTCCCCTCTCCCCCCTCTCACTCTCCCCTCTCACTTCCCTCCCCTTTCCCCTGCCCCTAATGGACGCTTCCTAGCGGTATGTTAGGTGATAAGATGTCCTCGGGAAATCAAGAGAAGCTCAGCTCTTACATGGTGCGCCACACCATCTTATAGGTGAACCAGTGACCTGAATGTCACTGTCGACTCTCAGCTGTAACCGTATGATTGTGCTGTATTACTGTTGCCATGTATGAGTTATTTAACAGTTATTACCCATAATGCATGTGGCTGTCATGGGTGCAGTTCTTTACACTGGCGAGCTAAGGTTCTGTCCAAAGCACACATCACAGTTGTAATGGCTATTAACAATGTTATGCACTTACTTAAATAATGGTTAAATATGCAACTATACTTGATCTGCCATATTAAGTCATATTATTAATTATTATATAACACAGCCTGGCGTGTTGTTAGACAACTGCTTGTACCTTTAAATCCGTACATCAATGATCAGATGTCAGTTTATGCCAAGGACTTCTATAACATCACTGCAACTATAATACTATAGTTTGTAAGTAGACATTTAGACACAGCTGGTTAAATGACTCCCTTTGTAATCCAAGTGTCAAGTTACACAAATCTACACTGTGTAAACTGTGCAAAACTGAAAAGTAAAACTGTCCACCCTGGTCAGACGTCCATCGGGGAAGATTAAAAAAACTAGTGCCAGCAGTAAAAACAGTAGCAGGGAGACAGACAGTTCATGTGGACTTGTAGGTGTTGACAGGATGATGCAACGCTTTGGAAGAGTCCCCTGCTAGCTACAAGGGTCCTCACCCTCCGGAACACACTCAAGTCCCCCTCCCCCCTCCCCTCCGTGACACGCCCTAGCACACAAACTGACAGGACAGTGGCTGCTCTGTGACTGACCTTGTAGACTCTCCTCCAGTTCTTCTTGTTGTCCCTCAGCATGCGCTGCCACAGCATGTTCATCACCTCCGGGAACTGCTCGTACATGAAGGTGCATCTGAAGAGGGAGGGAGGGAGGGAGAGAGAGGGTGAGGAGAGAGACAGACAGACAGACAGACAGCGAGAGCATTAGAGAGAAGGAGGGAGGGGGTGAAGAGAGAGGAATGGTGAGAAGGAGGGAGGGGGGTGAAGAGAGACAGGGTTGGAGAGAAGGTGGGAGGGAGGGGGGAGAGAGACAGGGTTGGAGAGAAGGTGGGGGGGAGGATCCAGAGACAGAGAGGGTTGCGAAAGGGAGAGGAGAGGGGGCTGTGGGAGGGGGGGGAGGAGAGAGTCAGGGTTGGGATGTAAGGTTGCAGAGGGACGAGAGGGGGACGATGTCGAGACAGGGTTGGAGAGAAGGTGGGAGGCAGGATAGCGCGGGACGAGGAGAGAGGGTGTTGGAGAGAAGGGGGTGGAGGGAGGGGGGTTAGAGACAGGGTTGGAGAGAAGGTGGGAGGGAGGGGGGCGATGAGGGGTATGGAGAAAGCGTGTAGGGGAGTCGGGGGCGAGGAGACAAGGGTTGGAAAGAGAGGGTGGGTGCTGGCGTTTTATGGGTCCATGTTCTTTTTTTTAAACAACCTTCTGCCAGAAGACAGCGAGGGTCGTTACTTGCTTCCCAGAGCAAGGCTGTTTATTTTGATGGTGGAAGGAGGACTAATTTGTCACCACACAGACTTAGCTGGTGAGGTGTCACACAACATGACTATCTGGTAGAGTGTCACACACACACGACACAGACTAGTGTTCGGGTGTTCAACACACATCTCTGACTCGACGTACTACAGGTGACGACACACACACACAAGCTGGTTCAGGTGTCAACTGAATTCACAGAAGCTAGCCTGGTAGGTGTCCCACACAACAACATGACTAGCTGTCGGTGTCTCTCAACACCATCACACCACCCCTTTACGCTACGGTCCCTGCAGGCCATGCCTGGTCAAGGTCACACCACATCTTCCAGCTTGCTGGTCGCTCCAACAAACACACGCAGTGGGCGGCACCACGCAGTGCGCACCACGCACACCATCTAAGCTAGTCATGATGCTACAACTTCCTTTCAGCCTAGCTGGTAGGTCAGTCACATCCACAGTGGGTTAATCTGTATCGCCGGAGAAGATAAAACACAAGCACTTAGTGTTCGGTGTCTCCAGACGCAGCACATTGAGCTCTAAACGGGACGTGGTCAGGTCACACAACAACTCAAAGCTGCTCAGGTGGCAGGCACCAAGCACGTGCGCACGTACAAAGCACCGTGCGCACCCCGACGTGCGCACCAGCACGTGCACACACGCACGTGCGCACCCACGCACGTGCGCACGCACACACACAAGCTAGTCAGGCCACACACAGACTAGCTGGTCAGGTGTCACACACAGACTAACTGTTCAGGTCTAACATACACAGACTAGCTGGTCAGGTGTCACACACAGACTAACTGTTCAGGTCTAACATACACAGACTAGCTGGTCAGGTCTCACACACACAGACTAGCTGGTCAGGTCTCACACACACAGCTTGGTGCTACATGCTTCAGATTCCATTCTAACTGCACTGTCTGTACTGCTTTCTGCACACAATTGCAGATGTTACAAAACATGTACGGATGCTACACAGGTCATTTCATGCTAATTCTGAGAGTATGACAATGTTTGTGGATGGGGGTGTGTGTGTATGTGTGTGTGTGTGTGTGTGTGTGTGTGTGTGGAGGGACATGCGACCGTGACTACTGGTGTCCTCACCTGGAGATCTCTCCCATCAGCTGTCCTGAGGGCCCCCAGGGGTCATCGTTGGTGGCCTCCCTCACCTTGGACTCTGTCTCTGAGTAGTTCATCACCACGTTGGTTCTACACAAGGGACACAAGGGAGCAGCAGGCATGATTAAAGACATGCACTTTCTGCTAAACAGGAACAGTGAATATGGGCGTGGTAGACGCCCCTTAGTGAATGGAGGGTGTCACCCTGACAGGATTCATATTCCTGTCCATGTGCAGATGAGTTGGTGTGACCTGCATCAAACCGGCACACACAGGAAAACAGGTTGAGCAAGATTTCCGCTTCAATAAAAGGGTGGGGGAGGCCTGAAGGCAGGACATTGGACGATTTAATGCGACGGCAACATTAGCTTTGCATGTGTGCTCTTAAAACGAAACTGGAAGAAAAGGGTAAACGTTGCATCAGGCCAAATCACGACTGAAATGTGTGCAGCCAGAGACTCAACAGGGTTAACAAGTTGTTGAGCTGAAATTCCAAAGTTGGTTGCCTGATGGTGACCGGACAAACCAAGGCAACATGCTGCAGTTCCAGTCTCTCTGTCTGCCGGGGGCGAGCAGCACGTGTGAGATCCAGCAGCTGAATGGGAATGATCAAGCACTTGAAGAAGTACAGGAGCCATTTTCAGACGTTGATCCAACATAAAACATATGATATGTGATAAGACAACAGGCTAGAGTGGGCAGCCAGCTCTGTGATTAGTCAACAACTAGACAGTTGCAGGCAGTGAGCCACCCTGAACAACCTCTCCCAGCCCGCCCTGGTGAACTCAGGAACCCCCCCCCCCCCCCTCTGGTGAAAGTTCCCTCCCTTCCCAGGTCAGAGAGAATGTTCCAAATGCTCCTTGGTACTGACAGCCATCAGGCTGGTTCAACAGATCAAAAACTGCAGGAGATCCAGTCAAACCATCTCATTTACATTGGTTGCTCATTTGTTTTGAATGTTTAGGCCTATGTGATTCATATTCATATTCATATGAAATGTTTTGTAATCTTCCTTCTCCCTCCAGTCTCTCCACACTTCCCTGATCCTAGATCAGGTTTGTATGGTGTCAGAGGCTGAGATGTTTCCTAACAGGCAGGCCTCTGCTCTGCCACATCAGCAGCAGAGCTCCAACACAGCCCAGCCTGGCCTGGTCTGGCCTGGCATGGTCTGGCCTGGCCTGACAACAGCACTGATGGGATAGACAAGGCAGGAAGGCTGGCTTCAGACAGGGGACACACCCGCTCTGTGGTTACACAGCCAGGACTGGCAGCACTGGAGGCCAGGAACAGGGACTGCTAGGCCAACCATTCTCACTCATCAAGGACTTTAGACAGACAGTTGGTCTAATTCACATTTCCTGAAACGACTGTCAAAAACACCTCATGAAAATGACAGGGCGATGCTTGGGTTCAATATTTGAAACAACCTATAAGAATAGCATGTTAATACAATTTGCATACAGTTCAAAAGGCTGTGTGCATATACCTCTGAGCTCAGGACAAAAGATTATGACTCTACTGAGATAAGTGATGCAATCTACATCCCTCCTCAAGTAGAAGTAGGACCGGGGCTGATATCATCTCGGTGTGTGTACACATTTCCGTTTCAGTGCAAAAATTGACAGCACAGCCACTTCATTTCCTGGTTGATTAAGTAAAGCAATTGAAGTGTCGTGTTAACCTAAATCACACCAATATACAAATGTTATTCTACGAGATTTCAACGTTGCTCTTGAGGAACACAGTCAGTGTCCTGCTCAAGTCTCCGTGTGCTCTCATGCTTCACACATGCCCTGCTTCCCAGAATACAGCTGCCACTCACTAGAACACAACAGTACTACATAGCAGGCCCTAAACCACCACACTACACCAAAACACACGCGCAATATAACCAGGAGAAAAGCTGATGTCCAGTCAGCTCTAATCCCACGTTTAAAGCCAACGTGTCCCCCCAGCACACCTCTCCCTGACTGGCCGTCTCTCCGCATCATGCTGGAGAGGACACACTACAGGGGGGGAACAAGTGGAATGGGGTTGACTTTTAAGAGGAATGCACTCAATGAGGGTGATCCAAAGATCATGCTGTTGCCAGCTTGCCCAGCCAGTCATTAAATCTTTGAAGTGAAGGGTTGTGCAACAGGACTAGCAGTTTGCCACACCGTTACTCACCACTGAGGATGGCAGCCAGTAGGAGCCCTGACAGGACAATACATAGGTACACAATGACAAAGGAGTGGCTGTTACCACCAGAGCCATTATACTATGTTTGGCCGAGTTCGTTATTCCACGCAAAACACCCAAAGATTTACCCAAAGATCTAGATTACATGTAAACCTATCTAACAGTTTTGCTGACAGTAAGATCCCAGCAGGTAGTTAAAGGATTCGAAAGGTCAAAAGTGTGGTACATCATGTTTTAATTTGCAATGTTTGCATACTAGTTGCTCATTACTTTATTTTATACTGAGTTATCAGTAACTGTCTGGGCTAGTCGTTGAAGGTCGTTTGTTCCCATAAACAGTCTCAAAGAACTGAAACTGGGAGTGTATTCCTTTTTTAATGGCTTCAAGTGATATGTATGACTTGGTAGCTGTTAACTAAAGTTGGTTTACAGACGAGTGACGATTCAAGAATTCAGATCCGGAAGTTGCAATATTAGGCAATCGTCTTAACCTACACTTAATTATGATGTCTGTCTAGTTTGTAGTCACATTAGTTCCTTACTTTCTAAGTTAAGGACAAACTAACGACACTAAACCCTGATGAATCATTAATTAATACATTGTGGAGGGAGATGACTAATCTCATACTTCACAATAATAAACACAAGGGACTGGCCTAGCTGTGGTTAACAAACTTGACAATTATTTATTTACTGAACTCCTTATGCTACATATCATGCTAGCGTTAGCTTGACAATGTGTGGGGCAGTCTGATGGGGACATTCAAGCTAGCTATCATTTGAAGAACGCTTATTCATCTGAGCACACAGTTATGTTGGTTAAATTATTATTTTGTTGCTTCCTACCAAGAAAAGTAAGAACGTAGCTAGCTACAGTCAAATGGCTTCTTTCCAGGGTATAGTCGGAGCCTGCGTGAAGAGCTGTCAAACTAGCTTACTTAGCTCGCTAATTAGCTAGCTTGTTGCACTGTCGAGGGAAGACAGCAAAACTGCCCTCTCTTTAAAGTTTAATTGAAAAATTTCCGTAAAGAAAGTTAACAGCTTTCCCAAGCAGTCAAGGAAAACGAACGTGTTTAAAAAAATACAATTTTATCTTCTCTTCTTTCAGTTCCGACAACTTGCTAACGACTTAGCTAGCTAGCTTGCTAATGCGACGTGACGTCAAAGTTTTGGATACGTGTCTCTCTATATCAAACAGGTAAACAGAAGTCTTCAAAACGGCGAATTAGTCTAGGATAAAACTAGCAGACTTACGCTTTGTCAACCAATTCTCGAACTTTCCACATATTCAGCATCTTGGCTCTCTGGAGAGGAGCTTTCCGCCTCTGTAACCCTTATTCCAGTCCTGAAGACAATCACCGAAACCAAACCTTGAACTCTGAAAAGTAAACTCTTAACCTCTCTCAAGGCAGGAGGAGTGCTCGCACTGGGCAAGACAGGTTACTACGGCGAAGGCATTGGAACACCACCGAGGAAGAAATATGTTAAGTAAAATAGGGAGTTGTAGTTCACGTATGTAGAACGTTGTTTTCACTTGGGGTCTGATTAATACACGTTAGGTAATTGTAAATCAGTCGTTGGCTTTGTTTGTAAATCCTTTATTAATATGTTTTTAAGTATGGTGAATCAAACATCCTCCCCCAAAAATCTGATGATGCTCTGCAGCCAGTTTTTTTTCAAAATAAAACAATTGTTTATGATTGGTTGTGATTGTTTCATCCCAGTGTCCCAGACTTTTCTAAATCGTTGTCACCCAAAGACACCCAACCAGCTTTAAAAAATCCTTATTTAACTATCAATCAGAAACATGTAGCCTGGGCCATTTATCTCTTTGAGAACTGACTTGACCTACAATTCAGCATTCTGCATCATACAATAACATTTGAAGTAACTTCACTTTGATGTCCTCAATCTCTCTCCATAAACAGTTCCTTGTTATGGACCTGTGTGTGATATTGTGTGACAGGCACGGCAGGCTACTCTATGTGTCAACCCAGATCAATCACTCCCTCTCCTGGACAAACAGGGACACATCAGCAAAACCGACAGTTTGAGTCCAAGTGTTCAATCCACTTTTTTGTGTCTCCAATCTCTATTCTATTAGGATCTGTTCTGTCCTATTCTTTTCGGTAAGTAGACTAAACCTAACCTAAGCTATGTGACCTATACTTCAGAAGTATCTTCAAGGTGTGTCTTGAACACTCCCCCCCCCCCCCCCCCTTTGCTGTTCTTTGCTATTGCTATATGGGGAACCGCAACTGATAGTTTCCTTCATGAAGATGTTTGTGTATGAGGAATGCAACGGGAGCTTGGACCTTTGTTGGGGAGGAATTAGAAACAACACAATGGGCAAAAGACAACCCATTTGAGGAAAAAAAAACAAGAAACAGCACTTATGGACCCAGAATGCACTGCACCCAAGGGAGCCACCTCAATTACCACTGTTCGTCCAAGGAAGAGGACTCTGGGAGAAGTGATTGCAGGAGATGGGTTTGTGTGTGTATGTGTGTGTGTGTGTGTGTGTGTATGTGTGTGTGTGTTAGAGTTTGTTTAGTAAGAGAAGAGGATGGAGGGGAAAGGCACTCAGTAAAAAGATCTTTCAGAAACACTTTGCCTCACTGACGTTGATGTAAACGGTTGATTGACATGCACTTCTCTCAGAAACCAGAGCTAGCATCCTATCTGCCAAGCATCAGGAAGGGCCTGGTCCTGTGGGAGGGGTCTAAGTGGGAAATGATGTCTCTTAAGACACTCTCAGTCAACAGCGGGTGTATGTGTTGAATGAGTGAAAAACATAGAAGGAGATAGAGATGAAGGGGACTATTGTTTAAAGCTTCTCTGTGTTCCTCTGAAAATGGTATATGTTTTTGTCCATCACAGGGCACATTCAGCAATTACTGTGGACTGAATTGAGCATTCGTCAATGAAAAATACCACAGCATGATAGAGGTTATTATTAAAATGCAAAAATAACATTGAATGCATTCAAAAAAGTTTCACAAATCCCATGTCCTACGTTAAAACCTATATTGGCGAGTACTGCACAAATTCACATTTTCTCCACATTCCATCATGGGCAAATGTGCTGCCTCATTTCTGAGTTGTGTGAGAAAGAGCAAGAGAGAGAGCGAGAGAGAGAGAGAGAGAGAGAGAGAGAGAGAGAGAGAGAGAGAGAGAGAGAGAGAGGAGGCACATCTTGATCCATTCTCAGCAAAGCACCGCTCCTCAGTATTGTATCTTCCTTAGAACTTCCTTGTTTAGCTGAAAGGATCCATCAGGTTTCCATACAGGAAACAAGGGGAGATGAGAAAGTACGGTTAGCTCGAAATACAACAGGACTGAACAGTGGAATTGTTTGTCACTTTCTGGAAATGTCTAGAAAGGCGACCTGGATTATCTGAAATTAAACAAAATAAAGGTTTAAAAAGGTTTTCAGTTACAGTTACTGCTTGGCTAAGTTGTTGGGTGAGAGGGTCAACACCATTAAAAGAATAACAGACTACTTCAGCCTATTTAAAAAGTACATTTTCACTAATGTCTTTTCCACTGTTGAGATTGTGCTCTCCAAACCCCATAAATCTGATGGAAGCTTCATGAACCTTCTAAGACGCTGATCCAATAGTTGAAGGAGATTCAACGGTCAGATGAGGATTGGAACAGAGATCCAGTCCCAGGGTATCAGTATGGAAGCTGACCATCCATCTCCTGTATCTAGACCTGAGAGTGACTGGCAATCATCTGAAGAGGGAACCTGACCGTCTTCTCCTGTTTTCCCCAAATCCATACCTGCTCATTCAATCAGTGATAAAAACGAACGCGCTTTGAATAGGGATCACGCTTTAGATCGAAATAGCTTTCATGTGACTGCCTCTGTGTTCGGATGCAGAGACGAGTTGAAGACTTGAATGGGGGCTGCAGTGGTGGGACAGGACTGGAAAGAAAGGAGAAGAACAAAAGGAGAAGCAGGAGACAGTGTCGTTGTTGTGGCAGGGCTGAATAGGAGCTCAGCCTACCACCAGGAGGCAGTGTGACTCTGCCCCGGTGTCTGTGGCAGGGGGATGCACCAGTGTGCACGTGTATGTGTGTGTTTGTCAGTCAGTTAGTTGAGGAGGAGGAGGAGGAGAAAAATGGGGGTTGTTTATGCGACTGAAGTTCCCATGACAAATGTGGTCAGTCATCGTCTGTGTTTGGGAAGGGGTCCCAGAGTTCTGAGTAAAACGAAAGACAGAAAGACAGTATCGCAATCCAATTATGCTATTATTCCTTGTCTGTGGACATGTGCTTTCAATAAGCAGAAACACGGCTTGGCCTTTTTTTTCCTCTCCTTTTTCTTCTTCCTCTGCACTTTAACAGTGTCATTAGAAAACAATGTTCTTTGTTTGGACTATTAGCTGCACTGAGCTTTTGGTGCCGCCTTCCTCCTAACCCTAAGAAGAGCTGCTGAGCTGTGCTCGCTGTCAATCACAGTGTGGCCTCTCTCCCTGTCAGCCTGTTTGTGACTGCTGTGTGTGTGTGTGTGCTTGTGTGTGTGTGTGCTTGTGTGTGTGTGTTGTGTTTGTATGTGTATGTGTGTCCTTCTCCGCGCTGTTATATCACTGCTGGCATATTTCAAGATGTTATTGTTGGCTCTTATTTCAGCCCACAGTAAGGCCCTTTGTCCTTTTCCCAAGCGATATAACCTCCAACACATCACAGAGTATCTGACCCCTGTCTGCTTGACACATGACAGATCCTCGGTTTGTGTGTGAATGCGTGGGTGTGGGTGTGTGCGTGCGCGCGTTCGACTGCATTGTAAAAGCCCTTTCTGTGTTGGACCGCATCCCATTTAGTTATAGTTTCTTCAATCTCATGTTGAACACTTACGATCTATTCAAGATAGCTTGTCACGCTTGTTCGTCTTGTTTCTCATTGTGATGTCTGTGTTGGCATTCTCAGCGTTGTTTTCCACTGACCACCCAGACAGTGTTTCTGGTGCCACTTCACCAGGGAGATAATTTTGATATTGACATTGCTAGAACAATGAGGCCGCTTGTTACATGTTCAGAGTCACACACACGCCCTCAGTGTCACACCACCCCCTGCTGTGATCGTCCACACACACACAGATGTTCCTGATAAGACCCAAGTAGCCCTCGCATTCCTGTGGATAACCAGCCTGTTTGTTTTCCTCTACGTGCTGGACACGACTGCCACTTTCCCTGGTGAGAAAAGTCGAGCGGAGGAGGATAGACAGAATAGGGAGAAGGAGGGATGAGTGGGGGTGGGGGGGGAGAGTGTGTGACAGAGAGAAGGGAAGAGGTATTTAATGCAAGCCAACCCCCCTCCAGCACTACCCCTGTTCCCCGTGTTCCAAACTCCTTGTCATCTGCACCATGCTAAGAACGCTCAGCTCCCATGATTAAGGGCTGACAGTTATTCAACGTATTTAAGTAGGTGATGTCACCGGGCTTCAGGAGCTCAAACACACACATGCACACACATACACACTCACATAAACAAGCACACAGTCACACATGCACGCACACACACATACACACACCCTCACACACTCTAAGGAAACCTTGTTCCGGCACTGGGAGCATCTGCTACTTTACAACCAGATTGAATTAGCAATTACAGTGAGTAAAATGCAGGGAGAACATCTGGAGTGGTAAGCATTGCATGATATAAATCTGAGATGGAGAGAATCTGCAAAGGAGCCAAACTGAGATTTCCGAGGGCATTGTTTCTGATTGGTCCCGATGACGCTCTCGAGGTGTCGGACGTTGGAACAGGCCGGAGGAAGAGGGAAGGACAGGAAAGGGCTGGAGGTGGGGGAGAGAGGAGGGGGAGAGATAGAGGGAGAGATCAGGAGAGGGGGGAAAAGAGATAGCAGGATAGAGGAAAAGGTGGCACAAAGTGAGACGAGAGGGTCAAGAGGTACTTGTGTGTGTGTGTGTGTGTGTGTGTGCGTGTGTGTGTGTGTGTGTGTGTGTGAGTGGGGGTCTGTGACAGAGCTGAAGAGACAGAGTGAAAGAGAGAGAGAGTCTGTAAACAAATAGCCTACAGGTTCTTAGATATTAATGAATCAGATGGGACTACAGATAGGGACTTTTGAGCGCCAAATCATAATTACGAGAGCTCGGACATGGAAAATAAACATTGTGTACGTGAGGTTTGTATTCATAAATGCTTTTTTACCATCATGTCCATTTTGGTTCTGATCCACACATAAATAAATGAGAGGTTGGAAAGCTGAATTAACGTTTACACATCTGGTTTCGTTATTATTGGCACTATAAATGAGTCAGGCAATTTGTTTGTGCTGCTGTTGTGTAGTAATATAGTCTAATTATCCATCGTTGGGGAAATGATTATGTATGAAGCAAAACCCATCACAGAGAGGCATGAGGCAATCGGGAAGAGAGAGAGAGAGAGAGAGAGAGAGAGAGAGAGAGAGAGGGAGGGAGGGAGGGAGGGAGGGAGTGTGAGAGAGAGATACAATGTTGGCATTGGGCATCAGGCTTTCAAACTTCAGGATTACCTCATCTAAAACAATCTGTATCCCTCTCTCCCTCTCTCTTTTGTTTAACTCTCTCTCTCGCTCTCGATCCTCATTCTACCCCTGAGTATCTTTATATCTTGGATCAGAGAGAACTGGGTCTGGACTCTATCTAGCATTTTTATTCCATAGAACACCTGGTAGTATTGCATGTGTGCATGTGTGTGTTTATGTAATACATAAACATGTTTATTTATTGTTTTCCAAGGCTTGTACAGAGGCTGCAAAGTAGAGGATTCCTATGGGACTTTATATTGCCATGCCATGTGCACTACTTACAACCTTGGAATGGATTCCGGCATCACAAAAGTAGCTATTCATCAGTCATCACTTCGGCAAGGTGACAGAGAGACCAGCAGCACAAACAAAGTGGTAACAAGAGGCGTAAGAAGTTCACAGAACCCGATCTAACTCATAGAAAGTGAGCAGAATTAGGAAATGAAGGATACCATCGAAGAAGTCTTATCAATGAACTGACAAAGTGATGTTTACGCAAACCCGCACCAAGGCCAAAGTCAGGGAGAAGATTTCAAATAGGTCAAGGTTGAGGAGAAAACAAAAGTCGATTAGCAGTCCAGGCCCAGAAACGATCCTAATTCGTATGCTAATCAACCTCATCATCATCACAGCCTGCGTTCCATTCTACATCTGCATGCACTCATTTAATTATCCAAACACAATTCACAAAAGTCACTGGAAACAAACCAAACCAAAATAAAATAATTTGCATATATTTAAAAGAGCAGATACTGTCCCTCGGGGTTGGTTAATATTTCAGAGGCGTAATAATAATATGCTAAATCATTCACATTTTACCCAATACCAAAACAAAGTGGCTTTGTCGATGTAATTAGAGCTGTTTTGGAGTTGAATCACCCTGGCAAATGACCATGTTTTTCTCTTTGGGAGAGCAGTGTGCGTCTGTATGGCTGGATGTGTACGTGCCTGTGTTTCTGCTCATATTGTATTGTCACTATTCTTCCCTGTTCCCGGAGTCTTCGAAAATAATTGATTAAAGAGAGAGTGTGTGTCTCGGAGCAGTTAATGAGGTTTAGCCCCAAGAGCTAGGATCTGAGTGCGTGTGTGCATGCTTGTGTGTGTGTGTGTGTGTGTAGCTCAGCCCCAGGAGTAGACCATTGTTAATTGGCTAAGACTTCCAGTGCAGGGGATTGTCAAGGGCACTGTGCTCCCACAGTCTCTGCAGAGTGTAATTCATGTAACTTTATAATCGCCTCCATTCCTATTGTAGCCTGGGTGGAGGACGCCTGAAGAGGAGAATACTGATAGCAGTTTGAAACCTTGTCGTGTTGGGACTGGAATGTTACTGTACTTTCAGAGAGAAAGAAAGATGATGCTGAAAGAGAGCGAGATGGACAAAGATAGAAATGGAGAGATAGAGAGAGAGAGAGAGAGAGAGAGAGAGAGAGAGAGAGAGAGAGAGGGGAAGAGTGCAAGGGGAAAAAAGAATCATAGAGAAAACAGACAGAGAGAGAGGAACCGGGACAGACAGAAAGAGAGGGAGAGAGGTCTTTCCTGCTCTGGTCTCTACACAAGCCTGTCCGTCCACACATTCCTTTGCACGGCTACACACATGCACAGCGCGTCTCAAACAGCAGGAAGCATCAAATCTTTCATGTGGAGCGCAGCCCAAAGTAGAGCAACATCTTTCACCGTATGTGTGTGCGTGTCTGTGTGTGTGTGTGTGTGGAACCCAGTCCCTTGGGACAGAAGCACGTCCTTCCTTTGTGTTTCACATTCAAAGGTTCCTCTCGTGCAGCTGTCAATCATTCTCTCAGCCAATCAGGACCTCTCATTCCCATTCTGTTTATAGATCAAGGGTGATTTAAGTGTGTGTGAGTGAGTGTGTGTGTGTGACGTGAGTGGAATTGCACCATGACTAATGTTATTACTGTAAATATTCATATTGCCCTCGCATTGCTCTTAGTGTCACTCAAACTGAACAAAGGGAAAGGTGTACATTAGACTACTGTCCTGTACCCTGCAGTAGGCCACTATACCTTACCTTGCAGTAGATCAGCATATTGCACCATACGATTGGCTACCATTCTGTACCTCACTAGAGCACAGCACACTGTATCATCCCCTGACATGCAGAGGGAGCAACCCCATTCTTTGTGTGAGTGTAAGGGTGTTTTTGTGTATTTGAGTGTGTCATGGATGCAGTCCCCTACAGCACACCTACCTGCATGCAGGTCAAACGTGGTTCAATCAAAGGTATCTTCAGGAACTTGGCATGTGTCTGGTGGGCAGAAAACAAAGTTTGCATGTCCTGTATGTACGCCTGTCAATCACTTCTACCAGTCGCCTTCCTGACTGAGGGATGAAGAAGGGTTGGGGTGAGGGGCTGAAAGTGGATGAGTGAGTTAGAGGGATGAAGCCTGAGGAGTGGGCTGAGGAGGAGAGGAACTGATTCAAAAGAAGGAAATACATAAGATATGTATGCAGCATGTATATCTGTTTCTGCTTGTGTGTGTGTGTGTGTGTGTCTGCGTGTGTGTGTCTGCGTGTGTGTGTGTATGTGTGTGTGTCTGCGTGTGTGTGTGTATGTGATAAAAGGAGTTCAGTTTCGTGCACTAGCGCTAACTATTGTGTTGGAAGGTTGATAGCAACCCAGATATGTCATGCTTAATTTAGTGTCTAAGAGCACAGGAGAGAGGGAGAAAAAAGAGCTAACGAATGAAAAATCTACGTGGATGCAAAACTGCACCCTCGTCCATGCATTACAGCACTCTCAGATACATACACGTGCACTGTTACACGCCCGCGCGCACGTTCACAAGAGACTGAAATCTGACATGGAGCAGGAAGACTTACTTAGGCCGGAAGACGTACTTGGGCTAGGTACATCTCACCCCTTCCCAACAACACCCGTAGAGTTGAGCTGGGCCAGTAGAAAAGGGGCAATACGTCTAGGCTATTTGGATCTTATGATATGGTCTTTCTTGGTTTGAGTGCACAATAGAGTGACAATGGAATAGACAAAACACAGAGAGAGAGAGAGAGAGAGAGAGAGAGAGAGATAGAGGGCGCAGGCAGGGGGAGCAGGGGTGCTGGGGGGTGTTCTTGGACATGGGTTTGAGTGACAGCTGACAGATCCTCAAGTGTCTGTTGGTGGCTGGAGGTTTTCCCCTCTCTGTCAACAGAGGGCAGCAGAGTGCTTCTGGTCCCAGCCAGCTCTGGAGCCTCAGTGGTTCATCTCAATAATTAAATAAATACACAGGATACTAATTCAGGAATCTCCCTAAAATACCCAAAGTCTCCCATTTTTCTGTCTTTCACTCACCACCAGTTGCAGAATGATCTAGCATGCTGTGCTTCAGCAAAACCAGAGAACAATACCAGCTGTCTTGTTTAGGGAACTTTTCTCATTTCCCAGCAAAGGTAAACAAGGTTTATGAAGTGCAGGTACCGGTAATGCTGTGGAGAGTGTTATTCAGCACGTCTTGCTGTGAAACAACATCTATTTTGTGTTGATACTGAGGCCCGAGCTGGCCTCTGGGCTGCAGATGCTGTCCTAGTAATGACTGTGTTCCCCTGTGGAATGTAGAGCATTGTCTCCGCTCAAATGAGGCGGACGTGCACACGCACACACGCACGACCTGTGCGCACGCACTATGGCATGCACACAAATACATGCAGTGCATGTGCGCACACACGCGCGTGCATGTATTATGGATGCAGAGAAATACATGGAGTGAATGTGCGCGCGCACACACTCACTCACACACACACACACACACACACACACACACACACACACACACACACACGCTTGGATCTTCACATTGATCCATTCTTCCTCGTGTGTGTTTAGGGACAAACATAATAATCAATCAGAGAGTTTATGGACCACTTTGTGTGGCAGCTTGTAACTTTCCTCCTCCCCTCTCACTAATCAGATCCAGATCCCCACTTCAAGCACAGGCAACACACCTTCATACATCTTTAATGACTTTTAAATTAACCATCATATTTTTCTCACGACTCAAAAGCTTGATATTCATCAACATGGGTCGCACACGCGGGTTAGCGGTGACATTTTTATAATTCCTTTGCACGGGTCCTTGTGTACATTCGTAAGCGTGAGGATATTTATCTGATAGATGGGCGTGTTAGACAGTACTAAGATGGTGCGGCAAGGCGGTTTGCCGTGGTGACAGATGCCTGGTGTCTTTGTGGCAGGCTAACGAGGACAGTAAATAATGGCTGTGCGAGGTCACGGAATCGGCTGCTAGCGATGGATCCATACCCGCAGAAGACTTGGGATCAGCTCTGGGCAACATAGGGGGAGTCCGTCTGTAATGGGAGATAGATTCCATATATCAACAGCTCGGAAATTCCGTTAATTGTGTTGTTTTAATGTGATCGACTTGGAAATTGTGTTTTTTCTCAATCATTAAATTTCATATGAATTGCGGTTGTTTGAATATTCTATTTTTATTTCTGTCAGTTTCTTCCTGGATGGGTGGGAGAGGGAACACAGTGAGAGGTTAGAACTGAGACTTTCACTTTCAGCATGTGGGGTGCCACAGACACATCTCCACTTCCTGGATGCATAATTCAGGAACCCCATTGGCTGATATGGATTTTGGGATGAAAGGAGTCTGATGCAATACAAGGCAATCTTGTAGTACAGTAGGACTGTAGTATGGAGGCATTAACTACCAGAGGGTGAGAGGGGTAACTAATCTACTGTACCAGAGACTGAAGGTAGTAACTAAACTACCGTAGTGTTAGGGTATGCTAACAGTCTGGGTGGATCTGGACTGGGGGAGCACAGTACCCAGAGAACCAGACTAAGGTTAGAATCTGGACTGGGGGAGGACTGTACCTGGAGAACCAGACTGAGGTTAGAATCTGGACTGGGGGGCACAGTACCCAGAGAACCAGACTGAGGTTAGAATCTGGACTGGGGGAGGACTGTACCTGGAGAACCAGACTGAGGTTAGAATCTGGACTGGGGGGCACAGTACCCGGAGAACCAGACTGAGGTTAGGATCTGGACTGGGGAAGGACAGTACCTAGAGAACCAGACTGAGGTTAGGATCTGGACTGGGGGAGGACTGTACCTGGGGAACCAGACTGAGGTTAGAATCTAGACTGGGGGAGCACAGTGCCTGGAGAACCAGACTGAGGTTAGAATCTGGACTGGGGGAGCACTATACCTGGAGAACCAGACTGAGGTTAGAATCTGGACTGGGGGAGCACTATACCTGGAGAACCAGACTGAGGTTAGAATCTGGTTTCTGGTCAGGCCCCTGATGGGAAGCAGGGCTCTCTGAAGGAGAATGCAGAGTTTGGCTCCACTGCAGATGTACTGGCCCGACATTTACAGAATGCCCTTGAATGGAGGATGGATGTGTGTGCATGTGTGGGTGAGTATACATGCACTTGTACAATGCCCTAATGAGTGCATGTGTTACTCTGCGTCTGTGTGTGAGCGAGAAAATGTGTGTGTATGTGTGTGTGTGTGTATTTGAGTGTGTGAGATGTTGTTGGGTTGAGTCAGTCTCCAGGGGAAGGGAGAAGGACAAATGCTCCTTAAAAATAGCCCCTGGGCAGCTGGTGTAGACAGTCTATCAGCAGTCCACCCCTGGGGCCTGGGACTGGAGGGAGGTGGGGGAGAGTGGAGAGAGAGGGGGGGTGGAGAGAGAAAGATGGTGGGAGAGAATGAGAGAGGGACAGGGAAAGAGAAGGAACAGGAATGGAACTGGAATAGAAGGGGGCGAAAATGTGAAGCAGGAGGGAAAGAGACGACATTGGAAGGAAATATGTGAAGGGAAAGAGACGCGCAGAGAGATGCAAATGGGAAGAAAGAGAGACAGAAAGAGAAGGGGGAGAGAGACTTAAAGAGAGAAAGAAAAATAGAGTGAGAATAGAGAGAAATATAGTTTGAGATATATGGAAAGGGAGAGAGAGACAGCGAGAGACAACGAGAGACAGAGAGAGAGAGATAGTTTGAGATACAGAGAGAGAGAGATAGTTTGAGATACAGAAAGGGAGAGAGAGAGAGAGAGATCGATAGAGAGAGAGAGAGAGAGAGAGAGAGAGAGAGAGAGGGAGAGAGAAGGAGGTTCCCCGTCAGTCAGCCTGAACATTCATACTGAATGTTCCTGAGGTTAATACTGCAGCCTGGCGTTGGAGGAAGACTGTGAAGTGATTCCCTCGACGTCTTCAGTTACTAATATACCTCTGCCAGGTTCTCTAAATCGCTCCCAGTTGACAGGAGAAAAGATCCTTCAGACCCACAGAGACCCTTTATGGAAATAACTGAGCCCCATTAGATCTCCCTAGCCTCAGCAAGTGTGTGTGTGTGGGGGGGGGTTGTGTGTGTGGGTGGGTGTGTGTGGGTGTGGGTGGGTGTGGGTGGGTGTGTGGGTGTGTGTGGGTGTGTCTGTGTGGGTGTGTGTGTACGTGTGTGTGGGTGTGTGTGTGTGTGGGTGTGTGCTTGTCTCAGTTGTTATAATGTATAACATGTTGGACTGATGGTTTTTACAACTGTTTGTTCTACTGGGAGCAACAAACTCATCAAACTGGTAGTTAATTAGAGCAGTTGCTGCACTACTTTAATATGAATGTTTGTTTGGTGTTCTGGGTCACTGAAAGGTCTGCGGTGATCTGAATGTTCCACAACAGGAACCATTATGGGAACTGTCTCATGTGAGGATCGGAAGATGCAGAGATTCTACGACTATGAAATGTTCAGATATATGAGGATTCGAAAGACGTTCAAATGTGCAAGGATCCAAAGATCCAAAGTTCCAAAGTTCCGAGGATTCAGTCGTTTGGGATGAGTGTCCGTTACACGACCATGGTCTAGCAGTGACCCTGGCCAAAGGTTCACACAGCATGTACACACCAATTACAACCGCAGACAGTGAGAGCATAGACATCTGTGTGACTGTTCCACATATGCGTGTGTGTGTCTGTGTGTGTGAGTGTGTGTATCTCCACTGAGCTAATTGAGCCTTTTTTCCTCAACAGTTGTGATCTTGCCGACTGTAGACAGATGCCCTTGGGCAAAAGGTATGTGTGTGCATCAACCCATGTGTGTGTGTGTCTGGCAGGCGGACCAAGGGTCTACCAGAGGCATATTTAGCGGTCTCCAGCCATCATTAGTAGCTGACTGTCACCCCAGCACTGCCCTGGCTGAGCTCTTTATAAAGCTCTGTTTGGAATACCCCGCTCACATGTGTTGCTCTGCCAATGATGAGCACTGAAATGAGTGCTGATGGAGTGTGTGTGTGTGTGTTCATGTGCGTGTGTGCGCGCGGGTGTTGATGGAGCCAAGCCGCCCTGACAGAGACGTTACAACAAGCAGCGCCTGCCCCCCCCCCGCCTCTCTCCCAGTTCACCACCACCATCACCCCTCCCCCCCACTTCTCTCAGCCCAGCCCAGGTCTTGCTTTCAATGTCATCATTAGATGCCCGGCGGGCCAGCCCACAAAGAGCGCAGAGTCTTTAAAAAGCCTCCAGGAAGGATGTGGAATCAAAACAAACACCTATGGAATCAATGTCATGTTGACAGCCTTGTATAAATACGGTGAGAATCCACCCAGCATAGATTGCACTGGCTGGGATCCTCACAGCTGTCCGTGTTACTGAGTGATGTCTTTCTTCATCTCTCCCTCTCTTTCTCCCCCTCTTATTCTCACTCTCCCTCTCTCGTTCCCACACTCCATCCACCTTCACTACCAATGCTTTCCTCCTTTTATCAGCTTCTCCTACTTCCCTACCTGCCCTCTCCTCAAACGCGGAAAATGCTCCCGCGCTTCACATTCACGGATCAACATATTTTGTCGTAAGAAACAGTGCAGCATCCACCAGCCAGTTCACAGCTACAGCTATCAACCCTCCCCCTGGCGACAGCTCTCCAAACCCAAACACCGCAGCTGACAGGACTTTACCCTCCGTGAAAGGAATGTGTCTCGGAGTCAGTCAGGACTTTGGTTGAAGCTATTTGATGTTTGGTGGTGAGCGGATGGGAGGTAATGGATAGTGTGCGGAAGGCGATGGCCGTGTGAGTGAACTGACAAAGTTCGTTTGGCTCTCACAGATCTCCTGCTCCCCCAGGATCATTCCAACCACCCTGTGCTCCCCTCCAAAGAACCCCAATTATTGTGAGTGTGTGCGTGTGCGTGTGTGTCGGATGATTGGTACCTGTGCTAACCGAGAGAGGTCCCTCCGGCTTGAGAGTGGAGGTTCCCTGGTCCGGCCAGTTAACCCTCATCTCTGTGTCTGATCGCTGCAGCTCAGAATGCCCTCAGGGAACACGCAGCGCACGCACACGCGTGCACGGACACACCCACGCTCACACTCATGCATACACAAACACACATGAATATAGAACTCAGGACCACCAGGGTAATGTTATACACCCTAGTGTTAGTGAGAGCAGGGTACTTAAGGTTCTATTTCACTCCTATTACCTTTGCTCTCATGTGCAATCAGGATGAGGTGATGGCCAGGGCTGGGGCTGGGGTTGGGGTTGGGGCTGGGGCTGGGGTTGGGGCCAGGGCTGGGGCTGGGGTTGGGGCTGGGGCTGGGGCTGGGGTTGGGGCTGGGACCCCACTTGTTTTACTCTGGAGGGCTTTAAACATAGCCTGCAGGGTGGGACTGAACCTGAGCTGTCCGTGGAGCTTGACTCAGGAGGAAAACAGAACAGAGATCAGAACAGAGGTGAGAGAAGAGGGGGGGAAGAACGAAGGACTGAAGAGGAACGAAGGAGGGGAGAGGAGAAGAGAGGAGAGCTGGTGGGAGAGGAGCCTGACTTTATCACTCGCTGATCATAATGAGCAGGCTCCTATCTGTCAGCTAATGTGGCCCGTTTTACGGCATATTGAAGTTTATCTTTCCCATCCTCTCATGTCCTGATGCCTTGATACTTGATGCATCTGCTTTTACTGTATCTCCCCCCCCCTCTCTCTCTCTTCTCTCCCTCTCTCTCTCTCTCTCTCTCTCTCTCTCTCTCTCTCTCTCTCTCTCTAAGTTGGCCCCAGATATAGGTTCTTTTCTCTTCCCTGTGGGACAGATCTCTCTGTATCATTAATCTGTGCCTCTTCTCTCTCTCCCTTTCTCCCTTTTTTTCGCTCCTGCTCTCCTCACACACACTTCCCTTTCTCTTATTCCAGCTGACGCGACGCAGCTCAATCCATCATCACCACACCGTGTGTGTGTGTGTACTGTATGCACATGTGGTGTGTGCTGTATGCAACACGTGTGTGTGTGTGGTGTTGTGTGCAGTTTGTGTTGTGTGTGTGTGTAACTGTATTTTGCACAACGTGTGTGTAAACGTTCACGTGAGTGTCTTCTCAGCAAAAATGAATGGAGACGCTACTAGAAGAAAGCAATTAGGCCAAGGCTTTGCCCGATCATTCACCCACTAATGCATCAGAATTGCGAGGGGGTGGGTTGTTGCGGGAGGAGGGGAGGGAGGGGGAGGGGCAGGAACCGTAGGGGCAGGGAGGGAACCGTAGAGGCAGGGGGGGAACCGTAGGGTCAGGGGGGAACCGTAGGGGCAGGGGGGAACCATAGAGGCAGGGGGGAACCATAGAGGCAGGGGGGAACTGTAGGGGCATACAGAGAACCGTAGGGGCAGGGGGGAACCATAGAGGCAGGGGGGAACCGTAGGGGCATACAGAGAACCGTGGGGGCAGGGGGGAATCGTAGGGGCATACAGAGAACCGTAGGGGCAGGGGGGAACCGTAGGGGCAGAGAGGGAACAGTAGGGGCATACAGAGAACCGTAGGGGCAGGGGTCTGCGTGTGTTTTTCACTGTATGACCTGAACGAAAGACAGATGATTGTGATGGAATGATTGTAGCTTCGCCTCTCCGTGGCCTTGGACGCGTTCTCTCCACATGGCAACAGCACTACGGTAAAGCTACGGCATCGCCCTCCATGCCCTGGCTGCCCCCCCCCCTCCCCCCTTCCCCACAGTTCCCCACAGTGACAAAGTCAAACACGGTGAACCGTGATCAAACACGGTCAGCCACGGTTACGTTCAATCAGACGTGGGAGGTAAACCGCCGGGAGAGAGAGAGGGGGGGGGACCACTGGGGACAACAGGGGGAGGAGGTGACATGCGGGAAGAGCTACTGAGGAATAGCTGGAGGACAAAGGAGACATATAGAATATTTAGAATAGGTGGATACGACAGATGAGAGGAAGGTGACTCAGGTGGATGGACTGAATAGAGGCAGAGAGAGAGAGAGTGAGAGAGAGACAGAGCGAGAGAGAGAGAGAGAGAGAGAGAGAGAGAGAGAGAGAGAGAGAGAGAGAGAGAGAGAGAGAGAGAGAAAGAAAGAGAGGATGGACAAAGTAGAGAGGGGTGAGGGAACAGTGTTAGGGCAGTGATGCGTACAGACAAACCATTTGCACCTCATCAGCACTAGAGCAGAACACAACCAATAGGCTTAGCGTGTATGTGTGTGTGTGTGTGTGTGTGTGTTTGTGTGTGTGTTCGTGTATAAAGTTTAGGTCAGCAAAAGCAGAAATGCTTAGAAAGTTCCAGACATTTGAATGGAATGTATGGATACCACTCAAATCATATAACTCTGTTTATTCAATCATTAAAACGAGTATCTGAAGCATTTGTGTGTACAGCATGTGTGTCTTTCAGACATCCCAGTTTATATACCAGTTCTTAAACAGGAACTTTCCTTTGTCATTCCAACAAACCCAAAATACTGTGTAGGAGTTCACTTTGTGACATCACTCAAGCCCAGTCAGCCAATAGGGTTTGCCGTAAGGGGCAGGTGAGGTGTGGAGTGCTGATGTAAGGCTGTCCTGACCTGTGTACCCAGAGGATGCCGGGAAAAAATGTGTTCCAGACTGTTTCTCACTCCAAATTACTCCTGATTACTGCAAGATTACTTCCACATGGGCTCAATGAAAACTTTACAGTTCTGCTCACAATGCATGATGAGGTGGATGACATTGGACTTGGACCAAGGGGCACTGAGCGAGAGAGGGTGATAAGGAGGTTGCCGTGGAGAGGGAGAAAAGGAGGAAGGAAGACACAAGAAAGACAGAGAGCCGAGGGAGAAAGTAAGTCAGAGCGAGAGGGAGCGGTTGAGACCGATGCAGAGACAGAGAGAGGGGGAGGGGGGATGAGAGGGAGAGGGTGAAGAGGGAGAGGGATAAGAAGGAGTGGGAGAGAATAAAGAAAGAAAAACAGGGTGAATCTGAGGGAGGGAAGAAAGACAGATCGAGAGACAGAGACAAAGGAATCTTAATGTGTTTGATCCATTGTTTCGGATATTTTTTGCTCTCTAAAGAATTGTTCTTTCAAAAATCCCTCAAAGTGAAAACAAATGTTGTGGGTGAGACCGCAGAGAACCCCCAAAAAAACAACAATAAAAAAACGATGTAGCCATTCCCCATGTTGCATAACTCCCTTAGAAAACGGCTCCAAGTTAGCACTGGATGTTTGATCAGCTTCCACTGAGGCGAGTTTAGATATGAATCTAGACTATCAATCAGACACTGAATCACTCTATACAATCCATCCCTTATTGATTCACTTTGACGGAAAAAGAAGATAAATTTGACCGTATTACTGCCCGAAAGATGTTTTGGGCAGAGAAAACAACATTTCCCATAATTCCTTTTAATGCTCAATGAAACCAATGTTCTTCTTCCACATGTGGAGCTGCTCTCCTGTTTCACTGGGAGAGAAGTCATTAAACTCAGACTGCCTTACCTGCCCAACGTTTATGAGCGCTCGCTGCAGCTAATCTGTCAATCCTATATTGACTTTACCCCAAGTTGTGACTTTGTGCTTTGGGGTCCACTTTGGGCCCCAACGGTTCTGTTGCTTTGGCCCCTGGTCATATATTCCTTGTCTCTTGAAGTGTTTCTGGCCCAGGAAACAGAAAGGCAGAGAGAGAGAAAGAGAGAGGGAGAGAGAGGGAGAGAGAGAGAGACAGAGAGAGAGAGAGAGAGAGAGAGAGAGAGAGAGAGCGGTGCTGTGGGTGGGGCTGGAGAAGCAGGGGAAGGGGAGGCTCCTGTGAGCAGGGGGCCTGATGTTGGAGGCGGGAGGCCTGACGTTGGAGGCGGGGGTCCGCTGGAACACCGTGTGTTTGGAAGGTCACTCAGAGTACAGGGAGTGGGAGCTTGGTCTCCTCCTTCATCAGAAGAAGTCATCTGCACTGTGACTGTGGTCACCTGGTCCTCACACATGCATGCCGATACACGCACACACACACATATAGAGATAGACACACTGATACGCATACACAAGCAGATACACACATACAGATACGAACGCTTGTATGCACACGAACACTGACTAAAATACCCCCAAAATGATCAGCAATCCCCTGGCGCACACGCACACTCACACACTCACACACTCACACACACTCTCACACACACTCTCACACATACTCGCACACTCACACACTCACACACGTACTCTCATACACTCACACACTCACACACTCACACACACTCTCACACATACTCGCACACTCGCACACAAACACACGCACCACTGTTCACAGGACAACAAATGAACCAGTCCAAATTCACATTAACATAATGTTTGGTTATAATTGAAAGAGCATGTGTTCCTAATGAAAAAGTTAGTTTAGGGCTTTTCTCCGTTCAGCTGTCAAACAATTTGGTCGTGTTTTGAAATATAATTGCGGGGACCGTAGCGTTTCGAAACCTAACCAAAACATTGCTGCGATGCTGGTCCCTAATGTTTCTAATTTGTTAAAATATGCTGAGTGAATGACAAAAGTGTAACAGCGGCCTGCCAAGGAAAACACATCAGAGCTGGACCTGCTGGATCTGCACTCTTTAAGAAACATGATCAATGTAACCTTTGTTACCGTGAAGAAGGGGAGAGAGAAAGGGTGAGAGAGATAGAGAATGAAAACGAGAGAGAGAGAGAGAGAGAGAGAGAGAGAGAGAGAGAGAGGGAAAGAGAGAGAACGAGAAATAGGAGAGAGAGCAAAAGGGAGAGAGAGGGAGAGAGAGAGAGAGTTTGTGTCCCTGAGTGCATCGTGAACAGAAATAGCAGGCAGGGATAAACAGCGGTTATGGGTTGTGTGTGTCTGGCTAAAACCTGAACACACAGACACACACACATCTTGCACAATGAACACAGACAAGCAGTGTATGGATGTGGTGGGAAAGACAAGCTGGAAGGAGCATGACAGGCTGCGTTCACAAGCTGTCGTTCTGGAGCGATGTATGGAGGAAGAGAGAAAAGAGCGGAATCACTTCCAGATGAAACTCCTTTTCCTACTTTTCCCTCTCTTCCTTCTCCCTGTCTGTCCTTCTTTCACTCTCTTTTTCTCTCAGGCTGATCGTGTTGGAGTGGGAGAGGGATAATCTGTCTTGCCCCCACCTCTAACCCAAAACTAACAGAGAGTGGAAGTGGACTGGAAGTTTGTGTGAGTGTGTGTGTGTGTGTGAGTGTGTGTGTGATTGCACAGAATGTGTGTGTGAACCCATAAAGCGCATAACTTATCTCTCTCTTCCTCTCTCTCTCTCTCCCTCTCTTTATCTCTCTGACCTTCTTCTCATTCTCTTGCTCTTTCCATCTTAAAGTCTCAGTAGAATAACATACACACGCTGTGTGAAAGGATTCATGGTTTATTAACCCGAGGTCCTTTTCCTGTTTAAACACTGACAAGAAAAACAAACTTGTCTTACTCTCTCTCTCTCTCTCTCTCTCTC
>BROE01000006.1:13266397-13427941 GCA_036571765.1 Plecoglossus altivelis
CGCCCCCCCGCCCTCTCCCCCTCCTACCTCAGTCTCTGCCAGCCTCAGCCTGCTCCCAATCTGGGCTCTCCGAGACGGTGTGTGACTGCCCGGCGTCTGCCTCCACTTACACCCTCCCGCGCCCACACACAGTTCACTCTCTGTTGGCGAAGGATAGCCCGAGGTGTGTGCGTGCTTCGCGCGCGAGTGTGTGCGGTCATTGTTTGTGTCTCGTGGGCAGGATGAGATGTGTGTGTGTGTGTGTGTTCGCGGACGGTGCCGTGTAAAGCAGGCTCCAGCACATGTGTATGTCAACACTCATCTGTTTGTGTGTGTTCAGTTCCGCATGAGCGAGGCGTGTGCCGGTGTGAAAGGGCGGCTCGCTGTCTGCCTTGACCTGCGTAAGGAGAATAGGAGACCAGCCTATCGTCCTGGGAGTGCGCCGCAAACGCTTCCCTTTGCCCCAGTCTCGTCATTCATTACCGCTAATTTGACGTGTTTACAGACCATCTTAGCTAACATCACCTACTAAAGGGCATCGACTGAGCTTAAGCAGAAAACACCTTCAGCCGTGCCGCACGTCAATACCGGGACGAGGACACGCGTGTGCGCGTGCGAGTCCGTGCGTGTGCTGGAGTTGCATCAATACGACTTTAATGCCTGATCTTGAGAGCCAGACGAGTGATGTCTGCTGAGTTGCTCTCAAACAGCAGCAGAGACAGTGTATGATTCCATGCTGGTCAACAAGGTTAACAATCAAAGACAACCACAAAGCCTTGAGGTGACTTCCACAATTCTTGTCTGTTTGTGTGTTGTTGCTTTTTTTTTTTTTTTTTTACAGAATCAGCACTTAAATACAGCATTGTGTCATTAAATGACCAATCAACCATTTTCTCTCACAGATACAGCACATTAATCACCAATTAGCTGGCCCCACCACTGGCTACCTCTCTCATTAGAATATAATAGAATGTAATGGTACTTAATGATGCTTAGGATACATCATTAAATGACTGAGCTGTAGAACATGTGGAAGCACCCTGCAGCATCAATCAAAGACTACCCTGTCAATCCAGAGCCGGCGCACAATGTCTAATTTTGTGAGGATGTGTATGCATGTGGGTGTGTGTGTGTGTGCGAATGTATGCGTGTGTATGTGCGCCAAAATCACTGGCCCCGGTTGTGACCTCATTAGGAACAAATGAAAGTTGTACGTTCCCTGTCATCAGCCTGTCTGTCTGTCTGTCTGTCTGTCTGTCTGTCTGTCTGTCTGTCTGTCTGTCTGTCTGACTGTCTGTCTGTCTGACTGTCTGTCTGACTGTCTGTCTGTCCGTCTGTCTGTGTGTGTGCCTGCTTTGCCTGTCTGTCCATCGGTCTGCCTGTCTGTGTGCATACTCTTTGTCCTCTGCACTCTTTATTTGTCTGCATTTTCTACATGAAAGAAAGAGAGCGAAAGAGAGAGTGAGACAAAGAGAGAGCAAATAGGCTATCTGGTGTTTTTCATTTTAGCCGAACAATAAAGATAAGTGTTGAACGCGCTCGCTTGTCACATAGAGTTCACAGACCTCCTCCCCCTCTCCCTCTCTCTCCGCTGGCAGAGGAGGAATCCATCCCTCCATCTCTATCTCTCTAACATCCATTACGTTTCCCAGCCCCTCATTAGCCCCACACACAGTGAATTAGCTGCAGCAATTACAGAGAATAAAAAGCAGGGAGCGTTGGGCTGGCTCCCACTAGCAGGTACAGCAGAGATCACACACACACTCCCACAGTCACAGCCATAATTACTGTGGGAAAAGAAGAGGCACACGCACATGCACACGCACACACGCACACATGCACACACGTATCAAATACTGAGACACAATCACCCACAGTCACAAATGCAAAAATTTGCGCACACACTCTCAAAAGTATCTTCCTCACACTGCCTCCACATTCCCTCTGTCTTACTCTTTCTCTTCCCCTCTCTCTCTCTCTCTTTCTCTCTCTCTCTCTCTCTCTCTCTCTCTCTCTCTCTCCAAGGTTTCTTTGTGTGTGTATTCTCTTGTTATGCATTCTCTTGCTCCTTCTCTTTCCCTGGCTGTCTGGGTCTGGCTCCAGCTCCCTTCTTCCTCCCCCCCTCCTCCTCTCCCTCTTCTCTCCATCCCTTCCTCCCTTCATCTGAGATCCCCATGGGGACTCCGGTTCCCTCTTTCAAATACGCCTTTCCGCTCCTCTCTCCTTCATCTCTTTACGCGGCGAGGAAGAGGAGGAGGAGGAGAAGGAGGAGGTAGGGATTATGAATATATCTCATTTAGATACAAGCGGCACTGAGGCTCCTGAATGCATATCTCTTGATGTGGAGGCAGAGTCACTGAGCGTGCTCCCCAGGAATAACACTCTTCCCCTGGCCAAACCAGGCGGAGGTCTCCCCTGCCAGGAGCCGTCCTGCCACAGGTCTCCACCGCTGAGCAGCCTGGCTGCACGGCTCACGGTGCTATGCTACGCCTACGTCACTGTGAAGGGGCATGAACTTGTAACTGTGGGTCTTTCTGCAGATACAGTTATCTTCCTTATGTCAAAGGAAGCCTTCTTCCCTTGAGCCACGTGGGCGAAGGTTGAGGCGGAAGCTTAGCTGGTCATGAGCACAGCTAGCTCTGCAGCTACCTGTATGACCTCCATCATTAGACGATGGTGAAGTCCCCTCCACGCCGTGAGGTCACATCCCACGTTACAACGTGTCGGCAAACAATCCACTCTGTGATTGGATAGAAGGTGGACAAAAACCTGGCGGCGCAAATACCCATGCATACAGTCATGCACACAAACACACATGCCAGAGTACTCACACACACAGGCACTTGCACAAGCACATACATACTGTCCATGTGCGTGAGTGTGCCACCTCCCCCCCCCCAACACACACACACCATTCTCCAATGATTCCTCATTGCAGATCATTATCATGTTCCCAGGTCGAGTCTCAGCATTCCGGAACCCTCGAGTTACCACGGAGACCCTGGAACACTGTGAGGTCAGCAGTATCCAGGGTTCCGCTCTTTTACAAGCTAATCCAATCCAAGGGCCCTAAATTAGATATGCAAAAATAAAACAAGGAAATTAATTTTCTGCTGATGACCGGATATGCAAATGATGACTCAATTACGGGTAGGAGGGTGCGTTTTTAATTAATAACCCAGGAATCATCATTAACTAATATGTTTAGGAGGAAGCTGGACGAGCTAGGCCTGGCTGCCATGCCATAAGGTGCAATGCATTATGAAATTAGAGTCATGAGTGAGACGGTCTTGGTGGGGGAGGGGTATAGTGGTGTGATATACATATGGGTGTGTGACCTGTACAACGACTATCTCGTCGTGTGCATAGTCAGACATATGTCTACAGGGACTGTGTGTACTGCTGATCACAAGCTGGGTGCGGCTGTATGCCACATCACTTCCTGTCTTTGCAGGAAGCAGGGCACTGCGTAGCTGTTGATGTTGTTTCACATTACTGTAAGTGTCAACCTATTTGTAGTCTGATCTAAAAAAAATAATACTTACAAGCGGGTTCACAGACAGGAGGTAACTTTAATTCAACATTGTGAAAGTCCAAAAGTTATCTTACAGCTCAATTTTCATCAAAACGATAACAATCTATACAATGGATTTTTTTTTTTCATTTATTTTTGTTTACAGTACATCCGCTAGAACTCATAGAGCTGTTCAGTGTGTTTGCAGTCAAAGACAAAACAGAGAGAAAATAGACACCAGCTATTTGGTTTGAATGATCTTTTTTCTGTATATTTTTTATGCTTCCTAAATACAAAACTTTATCGACAGCCCGTATTCATATTTGCGATAGAACCTTGCAGACAAAGAAGCCATTGTATGACAACAGACCTCTGGACTTCATTGGAAACAGACTGGGGCTCTTCCCTGGACGGCTCCGACCGGTGGTCACACCAGTGCCTTGGAACAAAACTGTCTGTCAACAGACGCTTCTGCTCAAACCAGCCATACCGAACCAGCCTTTCCAACCACTTAACAAAACTAGTTGGCAGGAGGGGAGTGAGGGCCTATCCTCTGATGTAGCAACAGCTTGAGGACACACGAGAGACACAAAGGAAAAGACTCCAAAGAAAGAGTTGAGGAGATGAGACTCTTTTGAAGCTGAATGGCTTGGCTATGTTGTTGTTGGCTATGGTGAAGCTGCATTGTCCGCTGGTTCAGGCATGGGGGGAGGAAGGGGGGGGGCAGTGGGCATGGGGAGGAGAGAGGGAATAGGATGTGGGGGAGGAGGAGGGTGGTCAGGAGGAGGGGGGAGTAGGGGAGAGGCAAGGGGAAGGAAGAAGGAGTGTGTGTGTGTGTGTGTGTGGGAGCAGGGGTTGGGGTGGGGGGGCTCTAGTTCTGAGGTTCCTGGTGGGATCGTTGTAGATCCTAGAGAGTATGGCTGGAGGAGCACGGAGGAAGTGGCTGGCCGTGGTGCTGGCAGGAGTGTGCGCACGTGTGGACGTGGTGCTGGCAGGAGTGTGCGCACGTGTGGACGTGGTGCTGGCAGGAGTGTGCACGTGCGCGTGCACGTGCACGTGAACGTGGTGGAAACCGGGAATCAAAGCACCCCACTGGGGATTCCTAGTCAGGCTTTTATTTCAGCCACTAAGGATGAAACAGTGAGTCCTACTGTACTGGAGCGCTATGTGCTGGAGCAGGTCTGGCTATGGTGCTGCGGAACACACTGAGGAACTACTGTTTGCGTCAGCGCTTGCATGTGTGTGTGTGCGAGTGGACCTGTGAGTGATTGGATAGTATTTTTTGGGCTGTAATCTGGTCCTACTGTGGCTTGACCACCATACACTGAATTTGTGCTTTGTCTATCTTCGTAACTGGTTCCCATGAATTCCTCCACGGCAACAGACAGTTGTGGCGAGGATAGAAAACTGTACATGCGACGGGGTGAAGAATGAGTTTGCATTGTTAAGGCATCTAAACCGCTGGTACAGATTACAGAGAACCAAAAACAGGAGGAATTAGGGTGTACAGTAGATACAGCATGTACGCAGGCAGAAATAAATGCAGGGAAAGAAGGAACAGAAGTAAGAACAAGAAAAAGGAGAGGAAAGAGAGGGGGAAAACTCTTTCGTATTTCTTAGTTTAAACACACAGAATGGTACTGCCACTCAATTCGAGAGTGCATGCATATCATCAGCCCAGAAACAAGACCAATCTGTAAGCTTCAAAAAGCAAAATAAAAAAAGGATATAGATTTACAGTATATATTAACCTGTGTTTACATATTCTTAAAAAACTACATGAAACCAAACTCTCAGAATGCTACTTCTTGCCGTACGATAACAATTTTCAAAAAGGAAAAAAAAACAAAAACAAAAAAAACCGAAACAGCAACACTTTTATTAACTTACAAATGATACAAAAATAGACGACATGTCGTGGATCAATGGCTGTCATGGCCGCTCGACGCGATGAGAAAGACGGACAAAAACCAAAAACATGACTAAGATCACGTTCGAATAATGGTCGACAACATTCGGTGAGACGAGAGACACTGAGAAACGTAATCATGTCTCAAACCTACACAACACAACTAAAGCTGGGGCCAGGAGAACTACAAACACAAGAGATAAATACATACCACTATTTATATTACTATTTTACAGAAATCCACTTTTTTTGTATCCAAATTCATGTTTCTTTGTGTTTTCGCCTCGTAAGTGTAGATGATCTTGTTGACGTAAAATGATCACCTCTGCTTCGAAGCTGCCTTAAGACGTCTTAATGTGTACATATATTCCAAACTATAACTTTGGCAAAGCAAAATGAAACACATCAAATCAGAAAGAAAATCCTATTTTTATATACAAAAATATATCACAGAACTCTTTTTTTGTTTTCTATTTTGATCTCTGCAAGGTCATAGATTCTTTCGTTACAGTGCTGGCTGGATGCAAACATCCCTCTGGCTATTCAAGTCTTCTCCTTCACTAAAACATCAGACAAAATATCCTCTTTTTTTGTTCGTTTTTTTTTTTTTTTTTTTTTGCTAACGTAACATCTTCAATTGTTTTCACATGGCAAGCAGAAAAACATATTGCAAACAGCCCATCCCTTCCCTCACAGTTTTATTCAAAAACAAACAAATGAAACTTGAAAAAACAACAAAATGATAAATTGTTTCACTATGTTTTCTGAAACAAAAAAAAATGGCATAGCTTGACTGTTTCTCCGTGTACGGAGGTTCTTGTGATAGTTAGCAGCAAAAAAAACAGTCGTCAACATTTTCCCTCCAGTATCTTTCCTTGTATCAGACCTAACTGCCTGCTGGCCACTGCTTTAGAGTGTGTGTGTGTGTGTGTGTGTGAGAGAGAGAAAAACACTCTGCTACAGTGTGCATCTTCTAGTTGACACAGCTTGCGTGTCATGGACAACACAACAGTGTGTGTGAGTGTGTAAGCTTGTGTAGGGTCATTTATGTGTGCGTGCATGTGAATGTGCCCTTGTATGCATGTGAGTGTGCGCTTGCGTGTCTACAAAATGGCGTGGGGACCTATGATATATCAAATCCAAACATCACACATGTCTAAACAAAAAAGATAAATAAATGCTCTGTGTTTGAGGTCAGCGTCCCACTCGGGGTCAGTGGTGACCCTGTCCAGTCCAGCCTCCAGGGGGCGAGAGAGGGCAGAAGGATTCAACCAGGAAGGGTAAAGCACCCCAAACGTCCTACGGTCCCTCTCCCTCCATCCGACAAGATTTCTGTACAGAGGCCTGAGTTGAGTTCTGTGTGTCTTATCCAGACCTTCCTTCAGTGTCCGTTCAGGTCCAGAGTTTTGGAGTGGAACAGACCGCCCCACCCCTCTCTCTCTCTCTCTCTCTCTCTCTCTCTCTCTCTTTCTCGCCCTCTCTCTCCCTCTCTCTTTGCATTCCCAAATCTCCAACGTTCCCAGGTCCTCTCTACATGGGCGGGACGATCATCCCAGGAATTGCTGTTTGTGGGAAAAGAGGGGGAGGAGAGAGAAAGGAAGGGAGGGCTGGTGAGGGAGGGAGGGAGGGAGAGAGGGAGGGAGAGGAGAGAGAGAGGGAGGGAGAGGAGAGAGGGGGGAGGGAGAGAGGGAGAGAGAGGAGAGAGGGAGAGGTCAGTCATGTGATTGCTGGGTTTCATCTGTCATCAGAACAGTCACATAACAGAAATGTGTTCCAGCATCTGCTGAACAAAGACAACCCTCCCTCTCTTTCTCTCTCTTTCTCTCTCTCTGTCTCCCTCCCTCTTTTTCTCAATGTTTATCTCTCTTTATCTCTCTCTCTCTCAACATCATTCCACGGGTTACAAAACCTTACGCTGAGCATGGTTTCATTCCGTTGTGGATAATGACTGTTATCTACAGCTGGGATCAGTTCAGTGTGTGCACCCTCCCAGAGCACTCAGTCCAGAACTTTGTACATTTGACCAATGAGATGCTACCTCACAGTGCTGGCTCATTATTTTACTGATGTGGGCCTGTTCCTTGAAAGGCACCCACGCGCTTATTCTCCTCAACGTTTCCCTGAACACCCTCCCTCCCTCACCGATGCCTCCCCCGTTGCCCCATGCTTCTTCCTCTCCCTTGCCCTCCCCCTCCCACTATTACACAGGGACAATTGCAGGGGGAATGTTTCATATAACATATTGGCTCCCTATTGATTCCCCTTCCCCCTCCAATCCACTAATTCCTTGGTTATTTCCTAAGTGTCTCCGGCTTGTTGGGATTAAAGAATGAGCTGTGGGTGTGTGTGTGTCCGAATGTGGGTTTGGGTTTGTGTGTAAATGTGTGTGAGACGGTGTGCGTGCGCTTGAGTATACAGTACATGCATGCATGTGTGTGCTTGGGTATAAGTGAATTTGTAGTGTGTTTGTGTGCTTTGTGTGAGTGTGTGTGCTTGGTGTGTGTTCAGTGTGTGCGTGTGCCTAGTGTGTGTGTGTATGTGTGTGTGCGTGCTTGGTGTGTGTTCAGTGTGTGCGTGTGCCTAGTGTGTTGTGTGTCTTGTGTTGTTTCAGTGTGTGTGTGCCTTAGTGTGTGTGTGTGTGTGCTTGTGTGTGTTTGTGTGTGCGTGCTTGGTGTGTGTTCAGTGTGTGCGTGTGCCTAGTGTGTGTGTGTGTGTGTGTTGTTCTAAACCTCATGTGTGTGTGTGTTCGGTGTGTGTGTGCGTGTGCCTGTGTGTGGTGTGTTGATGTGTGTGTGTGTGTGTGATAGGTAGGCCTCGGCGGATGACCCGGTCAGCATGGTCAGCGTTCATCAACGCGGGCCGGAGGAAGTGAGGAAGTGCTTTGCAGCCCTCGCAGATAAAGCTCTCCATCCGTCATCTCTCTATGGCCTCCTCATACAGCATCCTGCCTGGGCTGCAGACCGCAGCGCACACCACCACACCACTGAAAACTAGGCTCTACTGAGGCTCCTCCACTGCTGACACAAAAGACAACACCCTCCCGCCCCCCCCGCCGCCCCCGCCCTGCCCCTGTTGCACAGAGGACAGGAAGTAGGAAGCGAAAACAGGAAATGAGGCACATATGGTGTGGCATGCTCCCTGTGACAGGTCGTCAACGACAGCCGAGAATGGAGACAGAAACAAGGGGGCGAGGGTGAGGGGAGAGGAGAGGAAAGGGATGAATGGGTGGTAAACTGGATGGATGGGGTGAGAGGGCATTGGCAGAAACAGAGAGAAAGAGAGACAGACCGACAGACAGACAGACAGACAGACAGACAGACAGGGATAACATACTTCAGGAGAAGGCAAGACCCTGGAGGGAGTTGGCTGATGAGTACTTGCTAGAGTCCACAAAAGACTGATCTAGACGAGGGAAAAGAAGGGAGGGGAAGAAATCGAGGAAAGAAAATGAAGTCAAATTGTTAAAAACTCAGAAAAGGTGGAGAAGGTCAGGTAACAGTTTTAAGAATGTTCCCGAATACACAAGAACAAAGTAAGCACCCAACATGCTGGTATGCGGAGGAACATTCACCAGAATGAATCTGTGGGGTCTTCATGCTAAACTATTTGCACAGCAACTTTACCGGACAGCTTCACTGATTTGCATGGCAGATCTGCTATAATTTGTTTGACTGTTAGCATGCTAAGAGGATGGTTTGTTAGCTGAACAGCTGCTTCATGGGTTAGAAAGTGTACAGGCTGGAGCGTTAGCAGGCTAGGGACAGGCAAGCTAGCAGGCTAGGTCGAGGGCTAGCAGGCTAGGTCGAGGGCTAGCAGGCTAGAGAGGTAGCAGGCTAGCTCACCTTGCAGGCCGTTGCCGTTGGCGCTAGTGCAGGTGGGCGGGGGGGAAGTCTGTGGCCGTACGACGGGGGCAAAGGCGCTCTTCTGTTTGACGGCAGCAGACACCATGTTGGCGGGAGAGAAGGAGAATATGCCGGAAGAGCTGTTGCAGTTGGTGGAGACCATGGTGGGACTCGATGGAACGACTGAACAGAGAGAGACAGAGAGAGAGAGANNATAGGAGAGGCACATTGGGAAGGAGAGATGGCGGGCGAAGCAGAGAGGGAGAGGCAGAGGGTGGGAGACAGAGGGAGAGAAACAGAGGTTTAGAGGGATGGACGAGGGCAGAGGAGGGGAAGACGAGAGGAACAGAAAGGGACTGGTCAATGGATGACAGGAGGGACGACATGACTCAGTTCAGCTGGGTTCGAATTCACTCCAACACACGCACAGAAAACATGACACAATCAAAAACGGACTCCCTTATCCCCCCAGAAGACCCCCCCAAAACACATAAGAACGCAGCACGTCAACAATCTAAACAACAAAGTAATCTGAACATGCTTTTAGATCAGTTATGGTTTCTCGGGAATGTTCACCAAGCAGCTACAATGATCTCCTTCGCATCAAACAAACAGCTCTGCAGTTAAACACAGACTGACTGTTCCCAGTCATCTCTCCTGCCTTCACGCACAGACACGACACACGGCTCCCAGTCACCACAACTCCTGAGTGACATCATCAAACGCACTCCCTCCCTGTCTCCTCCATCCTGTCTTCTTCTCTTTCTATCTCGCCGTCTGTCTTTTGTCTGCCAATACACTAAGTGCATTTTACCCGCCGGCGATTTTACAATCAGGCCGGCCGTATTTCACCTGCCCTCTGATACCTGCCTTCGCCTTTATTGTTGTTATTATCTAACACTTAGGTTTTACGGCCCTTCTCGACAAATCCTGGCCATAAAGTCATAATCCATTTATGAAGGGGGTCTAACTAATCAATTAATGAAAATTGGAGCTACAAAGACCAGGACGAGAGGCATTGATTGAGGGTGTCGACGTGAGGCCGATGAGCCTGTTAAAATACTTGTTAACATCCAGAAATCAAAGAGCTGAAATGGAATTGCTTTCTCTCGCAATTAGTTTATTGATTTAATCAAGGGTGTTTAATGTGAGCGACAGGGAAGGAGACTGAGAGAGAGAGAGAGAGAGAGAGGCGGAGGCGAGAGAGGAGGAGAGAAGTCCAATAAAGGAAGGATTTGCGTTTGAGTCTGTTCTTAAAGAAACAGGTAAAGAGCACTCTCTCTCCCTCTCTCTCTCCCTCTGTCTCTCTCTCTCCCTCTCTCTGTCTCTCTCCCTCTCTCTCTCCCTCTGTCTCTCTCTTCCTCAAGTTTGACCGATTCCTGTCATTGTTTCCTTGACATCTCTCTGTCCGTGCAGGTGGGGGAAGCGGGGTGTGTGCGGGAGGTGGAGGGTAAATGTGGGCGACCGAACAGTTAAACAGGGCCAGTACAGGACGGGCCTGGCATCTGGACTCACTGGCGTAGGGCGAGTTGCCGGCGGAGCCGTTCAGGAAGTTGGGCGAGGTGCCGAGCGTGGCCATGCCGGAGTTGGCGTAGCCGTTCATGCTAGTGGACACGGTGCTGTAGCTGCTCTGCTGGGGGGTGGAGCTGGGCACGTAGCCGTGAGGGGACACGCTGCTGGTGCTCCGGCTGAAACCTGGGGGAGGGAGGGGGGGAGAGAGGGAGGGAGGGAGGGAGATGAATGATGAGAGACATTTTTGGATCATATATACAGTCAGGGTATTCATAGACATAAAGAGAGGGAGACAGAGAGAGAGAGGGAGGGAGAGAGAAAGAGAGAGTGGAGACAGAGAGGGGAGAGAGAGAAAGGGCAAGTGAAAAAGACGAAGAGTAGAAGACAGACAGAGATAGAGAGAGAGGAAAGAGAGAAAGAAGCAGAGGAAATGCTTCGCAAAACGGAATATTGCAACGACAACAAAACGTGAGGGATGGAGCAGCGGAGGAAATGATCAGCCATAAAGCTACTGAAGCAACGGTCCTGTAGCCTAGCAGACACGCTTCCGCAGTGAGACAGATTGAGAAAGTCATTAACACTTTAGAGAAAAACAAGCGGCTCCCTCTCTCTGTTCTTCGGGAGAGGGAGAGAATGAAGGGAAGGTGGAACGGAAGAGGTGGAGGGACTATAAATACACGCGTCTCTGCGAGAGCCGTAACAGCTGACACGAGGGAAAACAGCTGGAAATGAAGACATCAGGGACGCTGTCTGCTCCACCTGCAGCGCGGGGCTGTGTCTCCGTAGCCTCCTCCCCGCCTCCTCCCCACCTCCTCCCCGCTCCCAGCCTCCTCCCAGCCTCCTCCCAGCCTTCTCACGCCTCGTGTGCGAACTGGTGCTCAGGTGAAAGCACGGTGGAAAATATCAACAAATATCAACCAATTCACCTGAGATAACAAACTGACTGTGTGCGAAGGGGAGAAGGGAGGAGGGAGAGAAGAGGGGAGGGAAGGAGGGAGGAGAGTTGGGGAGGAGGGGAGAAAAGGGGAGGAGGCCGCTGTGAAGTATTGAGTTGCGGCCGGAGGCTGCGCCCCTCCGTGTTCCATCTAGTCGCTGGTACGTCTGATGAATCACCAGTGGCTCAACCCACATCTCTCTCTGTCAGACAGGGCCAAGCCCCGACATATTATACACACCCCTAGCAGCACCTCATATGTCTCTCTCCTCTCCTCTCCTCCCTCATCCTCTTCCCCTCCCTCACTCCTTCCCTCCCTCCCTCCCTCCCTCCACTCTGGTCGCTTCCTTTCTCCCCTCCTTCTCCCTTCCAACCTCCGATAATGTTTTTTAACACCTCCCCTATCTTTGCTTTATGGCGTCTTTCTCCCCTCCGTCTCTCCCTCCCTCCTTCCCTCCCACCCTCCCTCCCTCCCTCTCTCCCTCCCTCCCGACTGGGTCTTTCATGAATCACTTTGTTATGTTCTGCCTGAACATGAACCTTCCCCGTGACATCTGGTATCTCTTTCTTTTCTTTTTTCTTCTTCTTTCATCTCTGTCTCTCTCCTTTTGAAACCATGCAATGAACCAGTCCAGGATGCAGGACTCCCTGCCTTCTGGGTTCCCTCACCCTGGTTGGTTGTCTGGTTGACCTCTGACCCGGGGAAGGAGTTCACCATCATGCCCGAGTGTACAGATCCAGCGCCCAGTCCTGCCAGTTGGTTGTGCCCGCGCGGCACTGTCGTATACAGAGCCTCGGCGATGTCCGCTGCCCTCTTCAGAATCATCTCCTGACAGTGGACAGGGTCCGATAATAGAAGAGAACAGAGTACAAGGGTTAGCGTGGAATCGAGTGGAAAACAGTACAATACAGTAGAATAGAATGGAACGGCCTGAAATCGAAAATCACAGCAAGAAATCATATCGAGACGGATCACAGATTTCATCTCGCAGAGAGTTGTTGTGCACTAGTCCTGTCTGTCTGTCTGTCTGTCTGTCTGTCTGGATCCATGTGTCTGTATGTGTGTTGGGGGGTAGAGGTGTGGGCGTATTTGCATGAAAGAAGATCCTTGATTAACTGACGCATCCCATGTTTGCCCGCCTCCCCCTTCTACTGTACGCTCTCCTCCCTCCTCTCTCCCCCCCTTACCCTCTCTTCCCTCCCCCTCCTCCCCTCTCCTCCCCTCTCCTCTCCTCCCCTCTCCTCTCCTACCTCCTTCTCTCTGGGGGTTGGACAGGAATAAGAGAGTGGTGTTCCCCTGTGTGTGTGTTTGTCATTGTCAGATCCTAGTCTATAATCACTACAGGGGTCTTTGGTGCTCAGACACGCACACACACACACACACACACACACACACACACACACACACACACTCACACACACACACACTCACACACACACACACACACACACACTCACACACACATACTTGGATGACTGCAGACAGGAAGAGGGAAGAGCTGTTTATGTCTGTGGATAAACATGTCTGTTTATGTGTGTTTATTTGTGTGTGTGTGCACATGTATATTTAATGTAAATGTGTGTGGGTGGGGGTCAGTGTGAGTAGGAGGGTGACACTGTGTGTATGTGTGTGTGTGTGTGTGTGGGGGGGGGGGGTGTAAAATCCTTACCTGGTTATTGTGAGGCATTCCATAGAGAGCCTCCACCAGGTCTGCTGCTCTCTTCAAGATCACTTCCTGTTGAGACAGGAAGTCATGGGGATGAGGCATTGCATAACCTCCCATTCACAGTCTATCGAATATAACACTAATCTAGATCTCTCTCACACACACACATGCACAAACACACACACACTGCCAACCTTGTGTTAACTCCTGTATTGGTTCGTTTGCAGTAAGTGTACTTTGTAAATGTCCACTTTAAACAGCGAGATGGACTAACTTATTTCCCATATTAAACATTTATCCAATGTGCTCTCACACTCATTTTCTCTCGCTCTCTGCTCACCTCCTCTCCTCTATTCTCTCCTCTGTATGTGTGTGTGACTCCGGGCTGGTATATATATGTGTATGATGTAGACACACTGAGCCCTGTGGAACCCTTTTTAAAAGTTAATGTGCCAGGGCCAGGATATGTGCTGGAGGCGCGACAACCAGAAAATTGCTACCCTACCCCCCTCCCACCTTCCCCTCAAACACACACACACGCTCCGTCCTCCTGAGTGTCTCCCTCACTCTGAACAAGCCCCGGAGCATGTGCGCTCGCTCTCTCGCCTGCGACACACAGCCATTCAATCAGAACCCTGATCACACACACACACGCACTGTCACACACAGACACACGCGCGCAGACAGATACACACGCGCAGAACAGCTCTGCCGACGCACGCAGGACATGACGAGAGGGTCAGCAAAGCAATAAAGATTGTCGAGCGCTGTCCGAGGTGCTAAATTCACTCAATAATAGGAACGCTGCCTCTGTGTTAACCTCCCATTACCGAAGCTATCTGGTAGAGAGGGAGGGAGGGAGAGAGGGAGAGAGGGAGAGAGGGAGAGAGGGAGAGAGGGAGGGAGGGGGGCCCACTCTGTGGGACAGAGAGACATGGAGCCCCAGAGAAGGTAAGTGCTTCTTTAGTATGTATGCTTTGCTCCTCTCCTTCTCCTCTCCTCTCATCTCTCTCCTCCCCTCTCTCCTCTCTCTCTCTGCTTTTTCCACATGCCTCCTAGGGATGGCAAGATGACTAGATAGATGGATGGATGGATGGAGAGGAGGATGCGGAGAGGAGTGCGAGGGGGAAATGAGGGAAGCATGGCATTAGGAGACAGACAGGTCCCCTGCTGTTCTGGCACAGTGGGCTAGAAGGAGCAGATCACCCTCCTTCTTTCACCATCCCTTCTTCTTGATCTGTTCGTTCCCCCCTCCCATCCCTCCTCCTTCCCTGCGACCCACCCTCTCCATTTTGTGTTGCCTTGGCTACTTTTTTCCAAACGCTCCATTTCTGTCACTCTCTCGTCCTCCTCTCCACTTTTTCTCTTCATCTCATCACCTCTTCCCCTTCACTAGTCTCCCTCATGATTTGCTTCATTAAAAACCTCCCCCCCATTTCTCTCTCTCTCTCTCTCACTCTCTCTCTCTCTCCCTTGCCTCCTCTACCCATCTCTCTCCTCCGTCAATCCGTGTCCTGTGTCTACTGTACCTATCCGTCTCTCGTTAGGGAGCGAGTCTGTGGAGAGGCTAAACGAGATTAGGCCAGGGGCCAGAGTCCCTCAGATAGCCACATAAATGTGGTTAGTGATGCTCTGTGTCTGCGGAGAGCCCGCTGTAACGCGAGACCATTTCCTGGGCGCGGGGACCCTTCCCGTAAAGCAGGCCCCGCCGAGACGTCAACAGGAAGGGGAACCTGATCCAGACCTCGACCCTGAGCTCATTAGACAGACCCAGACCCTGCTGCTGTCGGGGCGTCCTGCACACCCAGACTAACCCTGAACCTGTCCTAGCCAGCCATGACCCCTGTTGTGCTGGTGTGGTCCAGACTAGCCCCAGTCTAGATTCAGCCTAGCCCCAGGTCAGTCCTGGGTTCAACCCAGTCTAGCCCCTAGTTAGCTAGTGCTGTCCTGTCCTCTCTTGTCCTCTCCTCTCCTCTCTTCTCCTCTCCTCTGTTCTCCTCTCTTCTCCTCTCCTCTCCCCTCCTCTCTTCTCTTCGCCTCTCCTCTTTTCTCCTCTCTTCTCTTCTCCTCTCCTCTCTTCTCTCTGCTCTTCTCCTCTCTTCTCCTCTCCTCTCCTCTCCTCTCTTCTCCTCTCCTCTCTTCTCTCTGCTCTTCTCCTCTCTTGGCTTGGCCAGTGATTGAGGCCAGCAGTTGAGAGAAGTGTGGTCAACAAACTGTTATTACCTCAATAAAGGCCCAAATCAATAGAGCTGAAATGAACATCTCAGCCTGCCAGCTAAGACTCTTCATTTAGGAGGGAGGGAGACGAGACACCACCGAAGAAGACAGTGGGAGAGGGGAGAGAGGGTGGACACCGCAGAGGAAGACAAGGGCAGAGGGGTGGGAGAACTGCGAAGGGAAGGGAGATGGACGGGCACAAAGATATTTAGAGAGATACAGGGGGTTGATAAGCTAAAGATCGGTACTCCCTGGGACAAACCTTGTAGCTAGAAGACATGACACAGAGTGAGGCGAGGTGATTTCTCTTACCTTCTCTCACCTCTCTCCCGCTCCCTCTCCCTCCTGTGTTTTTTTTTTAAACGTTTTTTTCTCTCTCACCAATTCTTGTGACTAGCGGTAACTGATCCAGCGTGTGTATGTGTGTGTGTGTGTGTGTGTGTGTGCGCTCGCGCTCGTGTGTGTGTGTGCTGGAAGTAATAAAGTCCGCCAGGGGTTGACTTCGATCCACTGACCCAAGAGGAGGTAAGACTGGACAGCTATGATGGATCACCCAACCTCCTTCTGCCTCTTTCTCTCCCTCTGTCTCCTTCTCCTTCTACCTCCTTTCTTCACTCCCTCTGCCCTCTCTCTCCTTCCCCCTTCTCTCTTCACTCCCTCTGCCCTCTCTCTCCTTCCCCCTTCTCTCTTCACTCCCTTTGCCCTCTCTCTCCTTCCCCCCTTCTCCTTCCATCCATCTCTATTCTCTCCCAACTCATGCCTCTTTGTCTGGCTTCTTTTTCATGTGTGTGTGTCTCAGCTCTGAATCTGTGCTTGTTCTGCACACTGTGAAAACACCTCTCCCATTGCTGATTAGGGTAAGGTTTGGACGCATGTGCGAGAGGAGAAGATAAAGAGTGAGAACTACAAAGAGATAGAAAGAGAATGAGGAAAGAAATACAGATAGATGCAGGACATAGAAAATAAATAGTGTAGGTGTGTATGCACATATGTGTGTGTGTGGGTGTGTGTGTATGTGTGTGTATGTATGTATGTATGTATGTATGTATGTATGTATGTATGTATGTATGTATGTATGTATGTATGTATGTATGTAGGTGGGTAGGTAGGTAGGTAGGTAGGTAGGTAGGTAGGTAGGTGTGCAGATAACTGGACCTACCTTTGGTAATCTCTCCTGGTCTCCAGGGTGTCTGGGTATGACCTTCTGTAACCTCTGGAAACCATAGTCTATGGTGGGCTCATTCAGCGCTGTGGAAACACACACACACACACACACACAGAGGCAGGGTTTAACGCTCAATATCAAAACATCCTAAGCTTGATCTATGGTGTCAGAGCTTAGGAGCAGAAGTAAGAGCCTGTTCGTCAGCAGGAACCAGGCAGAGAGGGTTAGGAGCTTGGCTTTCCTGCTGAGGCAATTGAATAAGATGAAGATTAAACATTAATATTCCCACATTAGACTAAATAGAACAATTTAGTCTAATCTGGGGCTGGGTGCTGCAGGAGGCTTGGATGAGCACTCTCTCACTGCTCCGTGCCCCGTGTGTGAGAGTGTGTGTCTGAGAGAGAGTGTGTGCGCGCGTGTGTGTCCGTTTGTGTGAGAGTGAATGAGTGCCTGTACTTTTCGGTGTGTAATGAATCTCTCTGTCATCGGCTTTGGAGGTTAATAAAAAGGCTGTCAGGAGTGTGTATTTGAGGGTGCGTGCGTGCGTGCGTGCGTACGAGCGCGCGCGCGAGTGTGTGTTTTGGGTCCTGTGGTCTGTCTAACAATAGAGCTGGCGTGTGCTGATCAGCGACTAATATAAGCAATTAAAGAGCCTGTTTTCAGCATCACAGAGGCTGAATCGCTTCGGGGAGCAAACGCACACAGACACAGGCAGGCCGACACACACACACACACATACACACACACACACACACAGGCTCATCTCACACTCAACCAGGAACAGGCAACAAAGAGAAGAGAGAAACAAGCTTTCTCGTTCTGGGTGAGGTACCGTAGAGTAATTGAATAAGCAAAGATTGAACATGAATATTTAAGCACAGAACGAAGACAATATAAATCTCTGGCTCATAGTTAAGAAAGCACAGATGCCTGGATCACTTCAAACACTCTCTCTCTCTCATCTCCTTTCTGTCCTGGTTTCAATGCTGACAGCTTCGGCAGCGTGGCCTATAGAGTACGAGTGTGCTAACAGAAGAGATGTGTCTTGCACATGATTCCTAAGGATTTCATGTGGGTATGTGTGTGTGTGTGTGCATGTGTGTCTGTTTCTGCCGGCCTTCTGTTTGCCCTGTAGGCCCCAGCCTGGACGTTTCCTGAGGGTGCAAACCCAGCTCGCCTCACATCTGAGGGGACAGGCTGACTACGCAGCCCCCAGAAAGAGGCCCCTGGAGGCCATGGGAACAAGCTGTCCTGCTGGCCCTCTAGTGACTTCATTATGGCTCCCTTGAGCATGGCACTCAGGCCTCCGGACCCAGAAATGTGTGTGTGTGTGTGTGTGCGTAATTACTGTATGTGCACAAACATTGTCTGCTATTGTTTACACTCACAAGGGTGTGTATTCAGACTGGCTGTGAGAGACTTAGAGAGAAACTACCTCAAGCAGCAGAGAAGGGAATGGACAATAGAGGAGAGGGAGAGGGAGAGAGAGAGAGGAAGAGGGAGAGGGAGTGAGAGAGAGGAAGAGGGAGAGGGAGAGGGAGAGGAGAGGAGAGAAGAGAAGAGAAGAGAAGAGGAGAGGGAGAGGGAGTAGGAGTAGGAGTAGGAGAGGGAGAGGGAGAGGAGAGGAGTGGGAGAGGGAGTAAAAATAGGAGTGGGAGAGGGAGAGGGAGAGGAGAGGAGAAGGAGAGGGAGAGGGAGAGAGGGAAAGCAAAAAGAGAGGGGGAGGGAGATGGAGGGAAAAGACAGAACGAGAGAGAGAGGGTTTGGACCTAAGACATAAGACAAGCATTGGCCACCAGCTGGTGCACATACACTGCGAGGACAAAACAATGAGATGATCACACGCAAAACAATAAATAAATGTATACACGGCAGAACAACCAAATATATGACATTGTTTTGTCTCTCTCTGATCTCTCTAAGCCGTAAGAAGGATTTGTCTGGGATTAGGCCCAGAGTCAGACGTGCGGCTGGCCTGCAGCATCTTCACCCTCCTCCTCCTCCTGGCTCCTGAGAAGACACTCTACACAGAGCTGTTAGAAGACAAGCATGTGCTTCAGTGCACAGCCGTCTCTGTTGTACTGAGTGGATGAACATGCAACCAGACCAGTCCATTTTCTAAGGAAAGAGCCATCCATGTATCGCTTCCATGTCAAGACGACTCTGGAAACTATGGAGGCCCGCAGGGGCCAAAGGCCACGCTCACTCATCTCTTGCACGTTCATGCAGAGGCTGGGGTTGTGTAGGCATCTCCTGTTTCTCAATCAGAGATCAGAAGTGTGTGGGTTCACATCATGTTGTGGACCCCCATCTTCTTACAGAGTCCAGGCCACTGTGGTCCCAACTCCTGCAGGGTCATCCACTGTCTTCAGCTCTCCACCCACCTACCCCCACACACCTAATACATACCCCTTCCCTCCCTCCCCCCACATACCCCCAAAACAGCCCCTCCTCGCTCCCCTCCTCCAGACACAGCTGCCCAACACGCCCCCCCTCTCCGCCCCGGCCCCCTCCACATACCCTCAACGGCCGGTCTCCTGTGCCGCTCCTCTCGCGCGCTCCTCACGGCACAAACGAGCGAAATCAAAGCCAGTAAAACACGGCTGCCATAAATAAGTGAGTAGATGAGCAACAGCCACCGTCCAGTGAAGGGTGGGATCCACCTAGCAATCACCCCCAACAGATCAATGCTCATGGAAATTTCATGAAGCCCCCCGAATCCGCAGCGCTTCACATTTCACTATAATAACCCACCCAAGCTGGGGGGTTGGGGGGGGGGCTGTTTGGGGTGGGGCGAGGGGGTGGGGCGAGGGGTGCCGGGGAGGGGGGGGGGTTCGTTCAATGAAGTGGATAAGGAGGGTAAGTGAGATGGTTGAAATATGGTGGGTGGGGGTAGCAGGTTGTCTGGGTTGCTAAGGTTGGAACAAGAGGGGTCAAAGGCAGGGAGGGTGTGGGGAGCAGCATGCTGATGGTGGAAGGGAGCAGGAGAGGTGGGCCACATGGGGGACAGCCTTTAAAGCCCCTTCAGTTCACAATGTCAGCCAGACACACAGACACACAGCACGCGTACACATATGACACACACACACAGTACCACACACCTGGACACCACACACAAACCAGAGATACACACACACACACACACACACACACACACACTAGATGTTTCATCCATGTAGCAGGCTCACTGAGAAGCTATGTACCTGTTAGTGTGAGACGCCGTCATGTCAGTAAGAGCCGGTGTAGACAGCTCTCTCATTCTACCTTCAGTGTACTCCATCACTCGCTCTGTAAACCCCACCAGCCTTTCATACATCCCTCTCTTCCTCCCCTTGATCCCTCCGTTCTTCCCTCTCCAGCTCGCTCCTCTTCATCTCCTTCCCCCATGCTTTCCTTAATTCTTACCTTCATCCCTCCAACAATCTAATTCTCCCTCCCTTTGTTCCTTACCTTTCTTTCTCCATCCCTTTCTTCTCAGTGTTCCTAGGTCTTGACCTACTCTCCCTATTTGATTCCCTCCATACTATTCTCAATTACTCCCTCTGTTCCAAGATTCCTCCCTCCCCCCATCCACCCATCGCTCCCTCCCTCCCTCGCTCACTCTCTCCGTCCCTCCCTTGCTCCCTCCCTCCCTCCCTTCCTCCAGAGCAGTCTCTTGTGCTCAGGTGTGATCTCATAAGCGCTGCTCTGCGATCGATGGGGCCTCTGGCAGGGGGTTCAATAGCCCTGAATTACGGCTTCATTTCCCCCCACCTCCCTCACACAGATGAGAGCTTCCCCTCCCTCCTCTCAACCCTCTACCTCTCCTCGCACACACACAACTCACTCCCCCCCCCACACACTCTCACCATCCCCCANCCCCCCCCCCCCCATCCCAGCCCCTCCGCCTCCTTTCCCCCGCACAGATCAATACCTTACAATCTCATTCTTATCCATTTTTCCATAAACCCTGAGATTGCGTTTATTTGGGGAATCCGACAAGCTAAATAAGGCATCGCTTGAACATGTCAGGGAGGATAATATACTGCTGGAGATTCATGCCCGCAAAACGCCCGAGCTGAGCTTCTCCGTCCCGCTTCCTTAAAAGCAGAGGAGAGTCGAGGCAGGGAAACCTCAAGACAATTAGTCCAGCTATGGATTCATCAAGCAATCTGGTGTTGCAAATCTGTCACGCTCGAACAAACCCTCCAATCACGACATTATACATGCTGAACATTCCGTGTATTTATTTCCGGACAAACTAAAAAACAAAACAAGACTTGCAGCGTGAACGTGAACCAGAAGCTAGTGGAGCCTGGATCTGACCAGACGGGGGGACCGAGACCTCAGACGCACAAACGGGACATGATTGAACCTCCCCCCAAAAACTTCCCTACAGAGTGTGAGCCCTCGCGTGAGTACACTGTTGATGAGAGATGCCGGAAGGTTCTCCTTGAGGGCTCTGAAACGTGTTGGCCCGCTCCAGCTGGAGCGAGCAGGCCTTTTAATCAGCCTGCAGCAGCCCTCCATAAAAGCAAACATTCACAAGTAGCAGTCAGAGAGAAAGTCATTGACCACTTCCCCTGACGTTTTACGACCAGCTGAGTGTTTGAGTGTGTGTGAGCTCACAGCCCCTCTACGGTGTGCGTGTGTGTGTGTGTGTGTGAGGGGGTCCTTTGTGTATCCTAGTAAGACATCGCCGGAAGGTTGATCTCATCTCTCTGTGAGTCCCCTACGTTCACCCTCGCCCTATCAGAGATGAGTGGCTGGGACAGGAAGACACGGTCCGTCCCACGCTGAGCAAAACCATTTGAACCTGGGGCCTCCTAGACCTGCCCCTCCCTCATCAGACTGTACTGTACTGTACTGTGGGTCAGTATGGTGGGTCTGTACTGTAGGTCTATACGGTGGGTCTGTACTGTGGGTCTGTACGGTGGGTCTGTACTGTGGGTCTGTACGGTGGGTCTGTACTGTAGGTCTGTACTGTTGGTCTGTACTGTAGGTCTGTACGGTGGGTCTGTACTGTAGGTCTGTACTGTTGGTCTGTACTGTAGGTCTGTACGATGGGTCTGTACGGTGGGTCTATACTGTAGGTCTGTACTGTGGGTCTGTACTGTAGCTCTGTTTTGTGGGTCTGTACTGTGGGTCTGTATGGTGGGTCTGTACTGTAGGTCTGTACTGTGGGTCTGTACTGTAGCTCTGTATTGTGGGTCTGTACTGTGGGTCTGTACGGTAGGTCTGTACGGTGGGTCTGTACGGTGGGTCTGTACTGTAGGTCTGTATTGTGGGTCTGTACTGTGGGTCTGTACGGTGGGTCTTCCGCGGTGGGAGGCGGAGGCAGATCGTCTGGTTAATATTCCGTTCCCGACTTTCCTCGTCCCCCACCACCCCCACCCCTCCCCTGTTTGCCTCTGCGGGCCTCTTTAGACAAGGAGACGGATGCTTCGTACGCACCTAATCTGCACCTCCCGCTGAGAAACTACCCCACGAGTGTGTGTGCCCGCGCGCGTCTCGGTGTGTGTCGACCAGCCAGTTTAATGTCAGCCAGCAGAGCCTTTTAATATCCGAGGAGGTAGTGAAGGTGTTAAGCGGACGAGGCTGCATACTGAGGAGGTGAGGATTGCCTCCTGAACGATGGGAGCATTCATCAACACCTTCAATCTAAGGCCAGTGCCCTCCCACACACACGCATACACACACATGCATGCACACACACTCACACACACTCACACACACTCACACACACTCACACACACACCCACACACGTACATATTGAGAAAAAGGAGCGGGGGATTTTCTTTGACGAATGACGTAACGACAGCAATCCAGTGGAGGTGATACACAGCCAAACATGGATATTCACCCTTGTACATGAGAAATGGAGGATGGGAAATGAAAAGAGAGAGAGAGAGAGATGCAAAGGAATAGAGAGCAAGAAAGAGAAAATAAGGCCAAGAGAGAGAGAGAGAGAGAAAGAGAGAGAGAGAGAAAGAGAGAGAAAGAGAGAGAAAGAGAGAGAGAGAAACACTCCAGTCTTATCAGTAGAATGCCTAATTGCCTCCTAATTGCCTCTTACGTCCTACAGGAGAAATCTCCCACCACGTGTGTCTGTAGGGACATGGAGGAGAGCAGGGATAAATACAATGCAATCCTCTCTTCTGGTCCTCACCCCCTCTGTCTCTGTCCCAGTCCTCTGGCGGGCTCCTGCCTCGTGGGCTAACAGGGCTGAGTTGATGTCTGGGCTACAGGACCTCACTTAATGGGACGCTGCTAAACTATCCCGCTGATAGGGTGAGGGGGTGATCCATATCTGGGTTGCTGAGTGTATGTGTGTGTGCGTATCTATATTAAGCAACATCGGCAGCACCAGAATTGTGTGTGTATGTGTGCGTGTGTACGTGTGTGTGGGTGTGTATGTGTGTGTGCGTGTGTGTGTGTGGGTGTGTATGTGTGTGTGGGTGTGCGTGTGTGTATGTGTATGTGTGTTCGTGTGTGTGTGTGGGTGTGTATGTGTGTGTGGGTGTGTGTGTGTATGTGTGAGCGGGTGTGTAACCATATAGAAGAAAGCAGAAGCTGCAGTATTGGGTGTGTGTTGACTTAATTAGGTCTGTGAGATGCTCAGTTTCCTCTCCCCAGCAGAAGTTGATTAGCAATGCCAGCTGTCCCCAATGTAATTCAATGTATGTGTGTGTGTGTGTGTGCGTGTGCATGCACGCGCGCGCGCGTGTGTTGTGGCTGCCAGCTGCCACACAGTGCTGCCAATCCTCCATGATTAGTACCCACTGGCAACTGGGCTCAGGCTGGTGCCAACCAGACCCAGGAGGGCAAGATGGCTGCCGGTAATCCTCCAGCCCTTCCTTCCTCTTTCTCTCTCTCTCTCTCTCTCTCTCTCTCTCTCTCTCTCTCCTCCCTTGACGCAGACATCAGGCATCGTGATGTCAGATGTTTGTCTGCAGAGGAGCCAAAGGGAGAGTATCCGAGGAACCACAGTGGAAGTGTGAGACGTTCAGAGACGGTCACCTGTTGATGCTAATGATTACAGTACAAGGAAGAGACTCTAACAAGGTGAATACCATGAACACCAGGAGACAGGGTCAAACAGGACACAGACACATGCACGCATGAACTCTCTCACACACACGTAAACACACACACACACATGCACAAACACGTCTGATGGCCGTGTGTTTGGCGTGATGATGCCTGTTGGACACTTTTGGCATGGCAGGGGCTTTCCACCCATCTGCCCCATGTTCCAGTAATGTATGCGTTTGTGTGTGATGTGTGTGTGTGTGTGTTTGTGTGTGCCTGTGCACATGTGCCTGTCCGTGTCCGTGAGTAAATGTTTGGGTGTGTGTGTGTGAGTGCACAATGAATGTGTAACCAAGAACCCCCCCTCCCCTGATATGAGCTGAATTGGCCTGGAATTAACACACATCTACAACTACACACACGCAAACCACGTCAAAAAAACCAAACAATTCATGGACAGAGATACTGCAGACACACACTCACACAGCTACTACACACAAGCACAGATGCTCAGGAGCACACAGGAAGAGGAGTAAAAGGGTCCAAGCACACACAACACAGATTTCTGTCAAATGTTGGCAATTCCAGCCTGAGCTTACTGGCTAAGTCAATCAGCAGAGTTGAGATTACAGACAGATTTCTCTGTGATGCTCCAGGCCTCAAGGGAACTGGGTTTGTGGCGTCATCCTAGCACTGATGCTTCATATGAACTCCCTTTCTATCTTTGTCGCTCTCACTCTCTCCCTCCCTCCCTTGCTCTCTCTCGCTCTCTCCCTCCTTTGCTCTCTCTCGCTCTCTCCCTCCCTTGCTCTCTCTTCCTTCCTCTTGAATACAAACAGCCACAAAAGTATGGCGGTGATGATTGGCTTTGATATTATTTACGCTTGTGAAAAGGTGACAAGGTCATCCACGCCCCCTGATCTTTGATCGTGATCCAACCGTTAACTTATAAGAAAATATTGAAACACTGCAGCTGGCTGATGCTGCATGCTATGCTTTCTAACACTCTGCCTCTCTCCCTCCCTCCCTTTCTCGCTCTCGCCCTCCTCTCTCCATCTCTTCTTACTATTTTTAGTTGCGGCCAGTTTTCTCATTGCCGCGGGCAGGAGGCGGAGCTTACCGGTGTAGATGAAGCGTCCGGGCGTGCCCTTGCAGAACTGTTTGGACTTGTAGGACAGCGTGACCTCTACGACCCCGGGGATGTGCCTGGGCGGAGTCTGCACGCGGATGGCGTGTGGCGTGATGAGCTACGGAGGGGAAGCGAGGACAAACAGAGGAGGGTCAGAATGCGTCGGGTCAAAGCGTTTGTGCGAAATGTGAGGCGGCTTGCGTGTCCATCACCTTCGAGAACCTCTTCAGCGTTCGAAAAGCGCTGTGTCTAGGCATAAAGTGGCTCATTATGTTGGTTTGGTTTGAGGTTGCTTCCTAAAGAGGCTAGGAAACACTATGTCACCATGTTCTCTAAAAGAGGATTTCAAAGCATCGCTTTGTATATGAATGGAATATATTTTGCTGTGCGTGTATTGTCGAAAGCGGTATCTGTATGTATATTACGTCTCCTCTCTCTGTCAGACTAGCAATAGATACATTAAAGTCCCACTCAAACAGGCCCACTTAATGTGGCAGTTAGATGCTTAGGTGTGCGTGCGTCTAGACGTGCGTGTGTACGGTATACATTGAAGCCTCTTTGAAGGAGGCGACAGTCAGACAAAGCGCTGATGAGAGTTCGCCTGGAGCTCGTTTTCCTCTGGCGGCAGCGACGTTAGCGCTCAAAGCTAACGGCAGCGCTCAAAGCTCTCGATGTTGCCGACGCCTGGCTCGTCTCCTTAACCATCCCTTTCATGGCTCACTTAGCCAGGCTTTCATTCACACTCCGTCTGGCCCCGCTCACCTTTCGCTCACATAATAACGTGTTTTTATAGAATTATTCCTGGACTAAAGAGTGCGGCGTACCATTCAGCTGTTTGTTGACCTTCAGACTTATACATGTTGTGCATTTACATTATAATGGTGACGCGGAAGCTGTAACCGTTTTACAGTAGTCAGAGGAACCAGCGTTGAACAAGGAAGGATATTTCTATTGAGGAAATATACATAGAGATGGCGTGAGCGCAAGGATGTTTTATGTGCGTGTGTAAGAGCGGGGTAGATGGAGAGAGAGACCGAACAAAAAGATGAATAAAGAGAGATTGCGAAAGAGGTCAAAGAACAGAAGTTTTCTAACCATTCCCAGAAAATACGCGGATTCTTTTGGGGAAGGGCAATTTGAAACCGTTCGAGAATGTGTGCGTGTAATGAAATCTTCCATTTCTACCCTGTCTACCACTGAGGAGAAGATTCATGAGACGCATACGGGGCATCGTCCCTGCTGGCAGACACGCAGACACGCAGACGTGCAGACACGCACCTCGCTCCACACCAGCATGGTGCCAAAGATGACCTGCAGGCCGTCGAAGAAGTTGTCCCCGATGATGATGACCGTCGCTCCCCCAGTGGTCCAGCCCTCACTGGGACTGATAGCCTTGATGCTGGGGGTGGCTGGAGGGAGGGAGGGAGAGACAGACAAAGAGAGTCAGAGAGAGAGAGGAGGGTGGGAGAGAGGGTGTGTGAGAAAGAGACAAGGAGACAGAGAGAGAGAGAGAGAGAGAGAGAGAGAGAGAGACAGAGAGAGAGACAGAGAGAGAGATAAAAGGAGGCAAGCAGTAAGAGCAGTTTGTTACTTGACACACAGAAGAAGCTGTTTGTGGCTAGTGTAAGGTGTTATTAATTGATGCTGAGAACACACCTAGCCCGCCCCCACACACTACAACTTTCCCACACACAACACGCCAACTACACACATACGCAGAGCCCCATCCTTTCTCCCTGGGGTCGAGTGGGACCAGGAATTCTAATCAGGGTGATTATACACACCCAGTTATTAACCGTCACCCACAACCCCAGCGCACAGGACCGCTTGTTTTATGACACACGTGCGAGCGCGCTGGCGTGTAAATGTCAGGTGTGCTGGGGCCTGATCAAAGGCCAGGCGGCCTGGGAGGAGAGCAGAGACAACAGTAGCTCAGCCCCCTGAATATCAGGACTTCATTATAGTGAGTACCCCCCCTCTCCCCGTCTTCATCCTCGCCCAAGAACCCTCCCCTCCAGCTCTGCCATCCTCCGCACTCCCTATCCTCCAGCTCCCCCATCCTCCACACACACACACACCCTCCAGCTCTGGGCACCTCCTACCCTACACCCTACCCTCCAACTCTCCCACCCCCATCCTCACACACCCTACCCCCAACTCTCTCTCCCTCCACCCTACCCTGCCTCACAGCTCTGCCATCCTCCACACACCCTGCCCTCCAACTCTCCCACCCCCATCCTCCACACACCCTACCCTCCAACTCTGCCATCCTCCACACCCTCCTCCAACTCCTCACCACCCTCCACCACTCCCCTCCATCCTCCCCCCACACCCCTACCGCCAACTCCCCATCCTACCACTACACTCCCCTCACCCTCCACACACCCTACCCTCCAGCTCGCCATCCTCCACACACCCTATCCTCCAGCTCTGCCATCCTCCGCACACCCTATCCTCCAGCTCCCCCATCCCACACACCAGCTCTGCCATCCTCCAGCTCCTCCACTCCCCCATCCTCCACACACCCTACCCTCCAACTCTGCCATCCTCCACACACCCTACCCTCTAACTCTGCCATCCTCCACACACCCTATCCTCCAGCTCTGCCATCCTCCACACACCCTACCCTCCAGCTCCCCCATCCTCCACACACCCTATCCCACTCTGCCACCCTCCACCAACCCTGCCAGCTCCCCCTCCTCACACACCCTACCCTCCAGCCCCCCCTAACCCTCCCGCAGCCCCTACCCTCAGCTCCCCCATCCTCCACACACATCCACCGCTCTGCCATCCTCCACACACCCTACCCTCCAGCTCCCCCATCCTCCACACACCCTATCCTCCAGCTCTGCCATCCTCCACACACCCTACCCTCCAGCTCCCCCATCCTCCACACACCCTACCCTCCAGCTCCCCCATCCTCCACACACCCTATCCTCCATCTCGTCCAGTAGTGGATGGGCGCATCAGGGTAGACAAGAGCAGCAGATCCGCAGGGAAAAAGAACTTATATTTGCTCAAGAAATAAGAAGGCCGAGGGGGCGGAGACACCGGAGAGGAGGGAAGAAGAGAGGAGAGACACACAGAGAGAAAGAGAGAGAGAGAGAGAGAGATGAGAATCTGAGGAAGACTGAAAAAGACAGAGCAGAACCACCCCTCCCCTCTTGTAGTTTTCTGGGGGACGATGAGAGGCATGAAATGCAAGATAAAGAATTAAAGATGGATAGGAGATGAATTGAAAACATCAACTGGATGTGTCCAAGGGTCACTGAGAGCATGCTAACCCCCAATTATATTCGCTGTAATACCATAACTTATCTTGTATAACATAAGACCTTTTCTGTGCTAATACTGTTTTTTGATTAGTGGATGGCATGATTGAAGAAACACGAGTACTGAAAAACACAACAGAAATACAAGCTAAATCTCACTCTTTTACAGCTATGCAGCTTATCAGACATGTTGTAATTCTCCAAAGCAGGGTAATCCACTTTAGAGCAGAGCTGACTTTCTCCCCTCCAGCATAGCCTCTGTCCGCTCCCTGTCTACCTCCTCCTACTGACACACACACACACACACGCGCACGCACGCACGCACACACACACACACACAGCACCAACAGGCTGGAATGATATTTAGCGCCCTGAAAGGCCTGCAGAGATCAACTCTAGCAGTGCACCAATCTGTGGTGCTAATCTTGGCCTAAGACACCTCTTTTTCACCGCCGCTGATATAGTGTACTGTGTGGATGAGTGTGTGTGTGTGTGTGTACGTGCAGATATGAGTGTGTGTGTGTGAGTGTGTGGGTGTGTGTGTGCGCATGGATTAACCAGATGGTGGAACGAGAATCCATGTGATAGGATTATAGTTTGGGGTGTTTCTTTGTGCCATCTGCTCAAGCCCAGCGATGCTCGTTTAGTACTGCCTGAAACGAGCCCCTCAAGTGCTGAAGCACACAGACACACACACTCACGCAGCTAAAAGCACCCCACTTCCCCCCTCCGTCCCTCTCTGTCACTTTCCATCTCCTTTTCCCTTCACCCAGGTGTCTCGCTCCCTTTTCTTTCCACCTTGTCCCCCCCTCATCCNCCCCCCCCCCCCCCTAGAAAAACCCCTGCTCTTCCCCTCTGCTCTATGTTCGATTCTACTATGTCGCTCTCTCTAGAGTACCAGTGGGTCACATCGGAAGATACAATAGAAGCAGAAGAAAAAAAGGACCAAATTCTCGATGTAAACAGGGAACATCTGCTTTGTTGCAGTGTTTCTTCTCCAGCTCTTAAATCTCCAAATCTCACGGCAGTCCAATACAGACCAATATGCTTCACAAACTTCACTAATCATCTCTGGGACCGGGCGCTCGACGTCCACCTCACCCCAAGAGAACGCTGGTAAGAACGATTTAACCATTATGTTCAATTCTAATGTAATCTGCTGTACGGCCTCCTTAAACACAAATCCCATCTTAGTTTTATCATTATCATCCCCAAGGTTAACTTTCGACGGAGAAACCCAAAATATGTTTCTCTTATTTAATGTCCGGGAAACAGAAATGAGAAAATAACTGGATTAGGGTCTCAGGAATCAGCACAGACTCTAAATCACGGGCACATGTCATTAGAAGGTATTAAAAGGTTTGGGTCTGTGTGTGTCCGTGTCCAAGGAATGTCTGTGCATCTATGTGTGTGTTTGTATTTTTGTTTCTGTGTTTATGCGTGTGTGTATATGTGTGTGTGTGTGTGTGTGTGTGTGTATGTGTGTGTGTGTGTGTGTGAGTGTGTGTGTGATGACCTGAGGGGTGTAGATGGATGGAAGCCGGAGGATCAAACTGGGTCTCATAGGAAATAAAGCCAGTGTTGGCTTTAAGCTGTACAGACCTCATGAAGACACATGGTTCTTCTGAGAGAGCAAGTGTGCAGAGAGAGAGCCAGGGGCTGCTCTGAAGGGACCCGCCCACCAGGGAGCTCAACACTCACTAGCTCCTCTTCACGCGCTGCAGAAGTTACAGTACCAAACTGTAGTCTCGTCCACAACCAAACTCCAGTGGAGGGACATAGTGGGGATGAATAGTGAAGGAGGGAGGAAGGAGAGACTGGGTGGATGGGTCTCACAAGAGGCTAGGGGGATGGTTAGTGATGGCGGAGGACGGGAACGTGAGGAGGAGGAGGAGAGAATCGGGGGAGGGGGGACGAGGTGGAGTAGAAGAGGGATGAAGGGGTTTGCTCAGGATGAGGGGGATGAGAGCAGAGTGCGGGGGAGAGGGTAAAAGGCTGCGCGAGGCCTCACCGTGTTCCAGGTACGAGGGCGTTCCCTCGGACGGGTCCAGTCTGCGAGCGCGGCGGCCATGTTTGGAGTTGTTGTGGACAAACATGTTGTCGGAGACGGCCAGGACGTGACCGTCCACACTCACCGTGGTCGAGACCACCACCTGGGGTGGGCGGGGATGAAGAGGTGAGACAGGGACTTACAGACAGCCAGGAAGTGACATCATCAGAATTCCTTTGGTACAGTAGATTGTGGTATGGGGTCTGGGGTAATGAGGAGGGGGCACTGGGTTCCTCTCTCACCTGGAAACGCCTCATGTCCCGTGGGTTCCCTGCGTTCTTCAGACAGTTCTGGTTGCACTTCAAGAAGAACTTGAGGAAGAACCTGCAGAGACAACGAGAGAACGTGCGATTGGAGCCGTGCGTGTCTGAGGAGAACGTCAGTGGGAATCCAACCAGACACTAACGCACCCATCGCTTTCATCCAAGACATGCGGTAGCTTTTCCGCTCGTTTCAGAAGCTCCTGAATTCAATCACATTGAGTTTGGCTTGTGCAGGGAGTAGTACTATCAAAAACACACACAGTACTGTGTAGCTAACCATGGTGCAATGTGATGTTGCCATCGGTGCAGCTCTCAATCTCAGTATGGGAAAAAACCACATCAACAGCACCTGCCATGAATCTTTAATGGGCTGCGATGGCAAGTATGGCCACTGCCATTCATTTTTAATGAAGGAGAGAGAGAGAGAGAGAGAGAGAGAGAGAGAGGGAGAGAGGGAGGGAGGGAGGGAGGAAAAGGACCGAAAATGAAAGCTTGGAGAAAGCGAATAATAACTGACAACTTATTTCCTAACCTGACAACCCAGTTGTTATTCCTTCAACTAGAACCTCACCTCAATGATCTCCCCTTTACCATCCTTTGCCATCTTGACCTCCATCCCTCTCTCCCTTCCCTGCTCAGCATTGGACAGACTATATCCAAACAACAGTAGAAAGCATATAGCCAACCCCACCCCCAAAATTCCTTAGAAAGGAAAAAATAAACTGTAATATTTTCAGCTCCCCTCCTTCCTCCCTTTGAGGGTGCTCCAAGAAGTGCTGATGGTAGAGAAACTGGTTAGAGCACATATCTCCACCCAGGAGGAAGGAGAATCACTCCTCTGCTCAGCTTTCTTTTCATGTGTCTGATTTTCTTCCCTGCGTTCATTTGTTACGGCGAGGATTCTGCACTGGGCAGCGCGTTTGGAGCCAACTGCAACACTCACTCTCGTAGACGCACACACACGCACGCACGCACGCACACTTGGACCCATGTCAACAGACACAAAACTAACAACGTGGACAATATCTCCTCAAAGCGAGGGATGGGACCGAGACAAAGGCAGAACGTAGCTCTCGGAGCAGACCCGACACTGCGTGCGCATGCATGTGCAAGAGCTGCTTCATTTTTCCTGTCAGGACGTGATCAAACCAGCACAGGGAACAGCTCCAATGGTTCTTTTCTCCTGATTTTAAGAAGCAGACAGAAGAGAGAGAGATGGAGAAGGAGAGAGAGAGAGAGAGACAGAGAAGGAGAGAGAGAGATGGAGGCTGAAAAGGAGAGAGAAAGACCGAGACAGAGAAGGAGAGAGACGGAGACAGAGGAGAGAGAGAGAGAGAGAGAGAGACGGAGACAGAGAAGGAGAGAGAGATAGAGACAGAGAAGGAGAGAGAGATGGAGACAGAGAAGGAGAGAGAGATCACCATCCTGTATATTTCAGGAGCTGTAGGCCTCCATCTCAATAATTTATGAGAATCAGAGATGGGATTTTCTTCCCCCCTGTCCTGGTGCTATCAGTGGCCCTGGACCCCACAGTGCGGCGGGGAGGGTGAGGGTCTCTCCTTCCTGGTTATCTAGCCCGAGGTCACGTTAACTGACAGCCAGGCCTCCTTCACGGTTACATTCTCTCTCCCCTAATGTTTAAATCACCTGCCTTGCGCCTCTCCTCTCTCTGATATAGAAGGGCGGGGAGGGCGGGGGGGGGGGCAGAGAGTGGTTACCAGATCAGGAAGTGGAGTTGTCGGGGGGTTAAAACATATGGGTTGAGTCTCGATCTGAGAATAGAGATGTCGGAGAGAGAGAGAGAGAGAGAAAGGGAGGAAATGAGATAAAGAGGTGGGGGAAACCTGCAGGAACGCACTTGTGAAAAAAAGGAGTCCTCCCCTGGGGTGAAAGTCCCTGACAATGTTGTAGCTCAGAGCGACAGGAAAAACTGCCGTTCTTCCTTATATTCCTACAGACACCCTGGGCGGTCACTGCCTCTCCTGCCCTGCTCCCTCTCTCTCTACTGGCTGGGTAATAGGATTCATTATTTACGTGGCATTAGTTGTCTGGGGCCAGTGGAGTGAAAACAGGACAAAACTGTGGCGTGTTGCTTCTAAGAGCTCTCCCAGACTGGCCAGAGACAGAGAGACAGAGAGACAGACAGAGCATGTTGTTTACATGCAGGAGGACAGGTTTCAACCACACCTGAGTGTTTCTGTTCTGCCTCTCTCTCTCTCTCTCTCTCTCCCTCTCTCTCTCATTCTTTGAATCTTCATCTCGTTCTTTCTCTCCCCTTCTGTCTGTCTATTTGTTCTCTCTCTGTGCCTCTTTCTTTCCCTCTCTCTCTCGCTTCCTTTCTACTTTACTCCTCTGCCGAGTCGACAACATGTACATGCCTTCAGTGTCCCCAACTCAATCGTTGAATTCCATTCAATCAAGGGTTTATTGGCAGAAAGAGAATTGATAATTGAATGATGTCGCCAAAGCAATATGTTTAGTGTGCTAAGCCCCGACATTTACCCTTGCATGTGGTCCAAACCAGGCTCTATCCTTACAGCCCAACATAAAACAATGATACTGTACCAACACTGGAGTTGAAGCCTTTGTCGAACAGTGACTGAACACAGCTACACTACGCCCCCTCTCTGACTCCTTCTCTCAATCTTTCTCCCCCTCAATCTCTCTCATTCTCGCTCTCCTCTCGAGCTTTCTCTCACTCTTCTTCTCGCTCCCTCGCTCTTAATCCCCCCTCTCTCAACCCATCCCTTAGTCAATCCCTCTCAATCTCTCTTAGTTCCTCTCAGTCTCTCTCACACTTTCTCTTCCTCTCCCCTCTCTCTCTCCCTCTCTCTATCTCTCTCTCCCTCTCTCTCCGCAGTCCTCTAATTCTGTAGCCTTCTGGAGGTCTTTTCATTAGCGTCAGAGCGCCCTGGGCAGGGTGGGCTGTGTGTTCGCAGCTGGAGGTATTAACAATACAAATGGCCACTCTTTCCTCCCCTCATGGATTCAATAAAAATCACAACATTTCTCTCTTTCTAATAATAACCAATAAAAACAAATGCGTTGGAGTGAGCGCGCGTGAACGACTGCACGGCCCCTCCGAGCCCCATGGAGGGTGGAGGGGTGGGCTGGTGTGTGTGTGTGTGTGTGTGGGGGGGGGGGGTAGCGAAAGCACGAGGCCCCCTCCCCCTCCCCACTCCCTGCCCCACAGCCGTAGCCGTTATAACTTAACGATCTTGTGCTCAGCGAACGCTCTCATCGAATTACGGGAGAATTATTTGTCACTTTGGCGCAATTAAACACACAATCACCGTCCTCCTCCTACAAGTAAACAAGAAAAAGCAATAACAGCAGAACTTTTAACACTGCCCCGTAGCTATCATATCATTATGACTCTTATTATATTATGGTGTTCATAAAAGTCCCTCTTATTTCAGCGGACTACTAACTAAGGTTTGATCGCAAGTTAAGAGTTCAACTTTTAATGCTGCAGACTTGATTATTCCCGCCCCTGTGCTATTGCATCATTCCCCCCTTTGTCACTCGTGTTGATCTGTCCATCACACTGTCCTCTCACTAAGCTCTGTTCCATAATCTCCCCATCTCTTCTAGTCCCTCTGTTGTGTCAGGTTCACTCTGTCTCTATCTCACGCTCACTTTCTCTGCCTTCTCTAGCGCTCTCTCTCTCTCTCTATCGCTCTCTCTCTCTCTCTCTCTCTCTCTCTCTCTCTCTCTCTCTCTCTATCTCCCTCTCTCACTCTCTGTTTTTGCTCAGCAAGTGACATGTTGTAAAAATGGCTTTGGGTGCAGTAATAACTCTCCTCCCTTTCCTCTCTCTGACTCCCTCCCACCCCTCTGGCATCCCTATTTCATTATTCACCGGACCAATTCCCCCCCTCCCCCTCTTCACCTCTCCTCGCCCTCTTTCTCTCCCCCACCATCCAGATGATCAGGGCTACAAAAGCCCTGTGTCTGACTCCTAATATGGTCCATGAGGTGTGTAATTCACTGTGCTCACTCTGTGGGGGGGCGGGTGTGTGTGTGTTGTGGCATTAGTCTCGGGGGTTAACAAAGCGACACGACACCACTCCCCCCTGCCTGTTACTACGGCGATGGCGCACGTGGAGCAGGGCCAGACAGACGACGGGAGACACACACGCACGGGCGCGAACGCACACGCACGCCCACAGTAGCGTCAACAGACACTTCAGCGGGGGTCAAGATAAAGGAGGTTCCTCTCCCCTCTCCATCCTCCATCTGGTGCTCCTTCTCTCTTCCCTCCTCCTCCCCTCTTCTCATTCTTTAACACGTTCCCTCTCTCGTGGCTTTCAGCCATGCCTCACTGACACTTCATCCACAGGGCTGACTGGCTTGTTTCCGTGGTGACCTGTCTCCTTGCCTGGACTATATATTCAAGCACGAATGCAAACACAAACACACACACACACACATGCACACCCACACACACACACACACTAATTTAGGGAGATTTATGAGTGGGGCCCTGTACTGGGAGCCAGGAGCCATGCTGGCTGACCCCAGGGGTGTGTGTGCGTGTGTGTGAAGGGGGAGGAGCGGGGGGGGGCTGTGAAGGGGGACAAGGCACCACTTGGGTAGGGGTGGGGGCCACATTAACAATCCAGACCCTGCTGGACCATGTGCGCTTAAGAATGGAGATAGGATCCTCCTGCTTACCACACTAACACACACGCTGTCATACACTGGCTCATAGCCACTGTGAGGCAACATGCAACTGTGGAGAAACACACACACACACAGCCCAAAATACCCAAAACACAAACATACCACTTGTTCAATCAGCAAGACACCGCTCAAAGTAATGGTGTACTTCTCTATATTGGCCGCATGTCTATCTTAAGTGCCATCATTTATTCAGCTTCAACATCTCACCATGGTGAAATATTAATCCAAGCCATGCTCCTCTCCTCCTCCTCCATCTCTCCTAGGTCTGTGTGTCTGCGTGTGTGTCTGTGTGCGTGTGTCTGTGTGTGCGTGCGTGTGTCTGTGTGTGTGCGTGTGTCTGTGTGTGTGCGTGTGTCCTATCGGCAGGTTGAGCCCAGTCGTTAAATATTTCTTAGAACAAATGGACCCAGGAGTGGTGGAGGGTTGAGGACGGTGGGTCGGGGTGGGGGTTGAGCTCTCAGCCTTCCTTCCCGCTCCGGGTAAGCCCCCGCTGGGGAGAGCCAGGCGCTGAGCCTCCCCTGAACTGAGCTGGATCACCCAGCCTGGGGACAAGAGTCCCAGAGACACTTAACCAATTGTGTTTCATCCATTTCATCTAAAGGGGATCATTCAAAATTCAACTGTGGAAGCAGCCTTGCGAGTGTCGGAGGCTGAGGACGTCTGAGAGCTGCTGCCTGCGATTCGAAGCTACGCCTCCCCCACAACACACAGCACACGCACACCACACACAACCACCACACACAACACCATACACACAACACACAACACGCAGAGGTGGGAGCTGCGAAGGGCGTGGGGAGCAGCGACTGGGGAGCGAGGTGGGGAGGAGTGGCGGCGAGGAACAGCAGTGGTCGGCAGTCAAAACCACCTTCGTTTCGCAGGACATCACAAACCTGTAGGCCCGCCACTGAACACTGGACGGAATAAAACCAAAGCCTTCCAATAGATGTGTAGTGGCGATTCGTGCATGATGCCAGATCGTTGTGTGTGTGCTGAGATTATGTGTGTGTGCGCACGCCTGTGTTCCCCCCAGTAAGCCATGATGAATAAGAGGCTGTCTGGGTGATAGACAAGCTTGGCAGGCACTGCTGATTGAAACACTTCCCTTGTCAAGCCTGCCTCATTAATCTGACTGGGCGGAGAAAAGAGACAAGAGAGGGAGAAATAAGAAGAGAGAACAAGAGAGAGAGAACGAACAGAGAGAGAGACAGAGAAACACAGAGAGAACACCACAGAGAGAGAGCACAGGCAGACCCTTTAGGCCCAAGGGATATGGAGGGCTATCTCGGTCCGAACCCACTGCGCGACGGACCTCAACCAGGGCACAGATCCTGCCTTATACCCCCCCCCTCACCCCCACCCCCCTTCCGCACAGGAATGACCAGTGAATAATGACCCTGTCATCAGCCCAGCCAGGCTCCATAGCCTAAGTGTGTGTGTATGTTTGCGTGTTTTTTGTTTGACCGTGTGCATGCGACACGTGAGAACCGGAGATAGTGTGTGTGCATTACTGCGGAACCCATGGCCTGGACTGATGTATTTATTTATTTGAATAACTTTTATTTTAACGACTAAACCCAATTTATAATGCAATGTCTAAATTTAGCTTGATAAAGAGCAGTGTGTCTGCTTGGGCCAGCGCTATATATTGTGGGGATGAATGTACCAATTCAAAAGTTCTTTCTTTCAGTTCCATTTAAGTACGGCACTAAATCAAAACAACGTGCTGTTATCCACGGCCTCAAGGTTATGTTTTACAAACAAATAGGATTATAAATAAGAAATTAAATAAGATTTGAGAGCTAAAAAGCAATACTTGGCTGTGCTTCATATAGGATGCTAAGTTTCCTGCGCAGTTCTGTCAGAGGGAGCGAAAACGGCAGAAAGAGGAGAGAGATAGAGAGAGAGAGAGAGAGAGAGAGAGAGAGAGAGAGAGAGAGGGAGTAAGATATGTATATGTGCCGCCAAAAGATGGAGGAATGAAAGAAAGCAAGAGTGAGCACTCCTTCTCTCACTTTCTCGCTCCTGCTCTCTCTTCCTCTCTCACTCTCCCTCTCCACTCTCTCCCTCTCTCACTCTCTCTCTCCCTCTCTCCCTCTCTCATTCACTTTCTCCCTCTCTCACTCTCTCTGTGTCTCTCTCTCTCTCTGCTTCTTAGAAACTGCTAGATTCCTCACCTGCACATGCTCAGCCAGCTACATATGGCCCACCAATCACAAAATAAGGAATCATGCATACATTAGCATGGCTAATGAACAACCCTCTCCATTTAATATGCAAATTCCCTGAAACATTACTGAATGCCGTCTGTTCTAAATGAATAAATTTGAATTGCAATTAGAATAATCCTTTATAATTAATGAAAACTGTCAATTTTGGTTCATAAGTAATTTGATTAGAGTGGTGATGGGACACTTATGAAGTTCAGTTGGCTGGTGTCGGTGGGAACACAAGGGTATGCATACACACACAGACATCCCAACACACACACTGGCATGCCCGCACACACACACAAACACACACTCACTCACTTATTTACTTGCACGCACACGTCTGCACGTACACATGCGCGCGCACACACACACACACACAACCGGGAGGACCAACAGCACGACAGTGGCTGCATTATTGATGAAGATGATTAATAAAGTGATGAAGATGCTTGTCACACGCCAGACAACCTCTTCCTCGTCCGTCTGCTCTCTCAAAGACACCGCGCTTCCATCACGCCGCTTCCTCCTTCTGACACAGACAAGAGGAAAGAGAGCGAGCGAGGGGGAATACGCAGGGCTTCCCTGGTGTGTGGACATACCTGCGCGTGAGCCAGCGCGTCAGTCTGTGTGCGGGTTTGTGCATGTGTGTACTGGATCTGTTTGTACAGTTCGTACTGTTTGTTTGGCCATGGTGATGTGAAGATGTCACAAACCCACACAGTAGGTCCTGAGGAAGGAAGGAAGGAAGGCAGGAAGGACGGGAGGAAAGAAGGAAGGAGGGAGGAAGGGAGGGAGGGAGAGCATGGAACAGTGTAACATCGCCATACACACGTTACGCAACAACCTAATTATACACAACGCTAATGGATATGGTGACATGCAGACAGAAACAGCTGAGTGTGTTTGTGTTTGTGTGTGTGTGTGTACGGTGACATTTGTAAGTCAAGTCTATGGGGGAGGGACAGTATTGAGATGGGGGTGGGCTGTGTTGTCAAATTAAATCCCTTCCCCACAATTAGAGCTTTTTCTCTGTGTGTTGCATGCTGGGACTGCGGCGCATAATGGTGCAATTTACATTAAAGTCGCTCAAATTGAGTTTGAGCGCGTTTGTATCGGTGTGCGTGTGCATGCGTGTTTGCGTGCACACGTGTGTGTAAGTGTGTGAGCATGTGTATGTGTGTGTAAGTGTGTGTCTAGGGCTCCAACTCAGTAATAATGGTCTACATACACTACACAGCCTCACAAGCTAATTAGTTAAATCACTGGGAAAATATCAGCTTGCTAATTAATGGGTATTATGGCATTTCAGAAGTCAGCACTCTAATTAGCACAGAATGTAGGCTTGAATTTCTATGCTGCCAGATTAGCCCATCTATCTGTCTATCTGACTCCTCACTCTCAACCTCTAAACACCTATACATACTCACCCTGCATAATATCTCTCAATCTCTCAATCTCTCTCTCTCTCTCTCTCTCTCTCTCTCTCTCTCTCTCTCTCTCTCTCTCTCATGCACACTAACACACACACACACACACTCTCTCTCTAAAACAGCCAAATAGCATGCTACATCAGTGATCGCCTGTTTTTACAGCTCCACACTAAGAGTGTCTGACTCACCTAAACTCAGACGAATAATAATTACTCTTTCCAGTTGTGAGAGAGTGACCCAATATGACTCCATTAGTGTGTAATATCATCCATCACCAATATTTGCGCCTATCCCTTCCTCTCTGCGTCTGCTATAACGAGTGTTGTAATCAAGCCGATCCCCCGCGGCACAAGTCCTGCTGCTTAACACCCTGTGACCCTCACTAAAACCATTCGTTTTACCACGGGGTTGAGCTCCCCTCGACAAATCAGCAACTCACGAAACATGAGTGTATTCACATGTCATGAGGCATGAAAAGGCTGATCTCAGATCAACCCAATGTGTAATTTAGACGACTAGTGAGCCCCCCCGGGGCCCCCGGCCCAGCCGCTCCTGCCCTTTTGCCACGCTTCCGCATCCACCCCACATCCAAACAGAGAAATCCCACTTTGCCCCCAGACAGCCCCTCCAACCACCCCCCTCCTCCTCCCTTCAGGCTCACTCCCTGAGTGACAGTCTCAGCCAGGCACTGATTGACAGCTGGTGACCCCCCCACGCCCACCCCCCTACCACCCCGCCCCTCTGTAGCGGTCTGTGTGTCCCTGATAGCCTGTGGGCTGTTTCTCTAAACATGGAGCCTCTAGCACACACAAGCATACATACATACGCAACATCACAAGACACACACTCACACGCACTTAAATTCACACATGCACACTCACACTCTCGCACACACACACATCACTCTGTGTCAGCTTTGTGAATGGGCCCATTTTGACTTCACCCTCATAAAGTCAGACCCCCTTTGGTGAGGTTGGAGCTGTATCCTGCTTCTTACTTTCTCTCAATTTCTCTCTCCCTCTCTCTCTCCTCTCTCTCTCTCTCTCTCTCTCTCTTATCTCTGTCTCTCTCTCTCCAATACACATACTCTCACGCACACACGTAACACACTTCTGCCTACTCTTTCTCACACACTCTAATGCTCACGGGCACAGAAAAACAGCAGCTTTAAATTCAGTGCTAATAGGCACCACCTCACAGGAGCCTGGCATAAATACATCAACACAAACACACACACACATGCACACACACAAAGATATGCACACACACACCACTAAGAAGGTCCAAACACACAGTAACTGCCAGGACCTCAGGCCTAATCTCACACACTTAGCTAGTCCACCTGGTTAATGTTAAGACGGCAGTTATAGTCAATTACACTCCCATATAACACGTAACCCTCCACCCTGCCCCTTCAAGCAGGATAATTGGAAACAGGCCCTCCATGCATGGGGTCTAGCCAGGGACACAGTCAGCCTCCCTCCCTTGGACCTCCGCCTAACCTCCCCCCACTCCCCCCCCCACCCCAGCTCTCCCTTTGCCCTCACCCAGTGGGGGCGTGTAAAGGTATACATATATAAAGATAGACAGGGAGGGAGAGAAAGTGGAATGAGGAGGTAGAGAGAGAGAGAGTGGGGGGGAGGGAGATAAAGGATGGACGGAGGGAAAGGGAGAGAGATTTGGGTCAGGTGGAGGAAGGAGGAGCAGGTGAGGGATGAAGGGACGGCAGGAATGAGAAGAGGGGTGAGGATCTCTTTGTGTCTGAGGCGGCGTCCAGGGGAGGTGGGTAGGGATGGAGGGATGAGGGGCAGGGAAGGAGGAGGGAGAGTGACAGGTGACATTACCCCGCGTCATGGCTGGAGGGACAGAGGGACAGAGGGCACGATGGTTATCCAAGCAAAGAAAATGTCACCGACCAGACACTGACACACACACACACATGCACAATCACACCCACACACACACACATGCACAGGAACACACAAAGATGCAGGACAAAGGAGTCTGGAGTCTTTGAGAGGGAAAAAGCCCAGCTACTGTAGACAGCGATGAAGAGATTAGACTCTCCTCTGTCGCCAGAGAGGGAAGGAGGAATAGACAGGAAAAGAATACGAGGCTGAAAGCAGCTGAACACCCGAGTTTCCTTTCGCCTCCAAATTAATTTCCCCTAAATGGACATGGATAGGGGCCGGGTCGGGTCGGACATGGATAGGGGCCGGGTCTGAGCGCTCGCGGTCAGATTTGTTCACTCGTCCCGCGCTCCTCTCTTCCTTTTCCCTTTCCACTATTCCTGTCCTCCCACATCAGTCCACTGCCATGGCCGCCGTTTGGCGTTTTCATAACCTCAATTCGGATGTTTATAAAATGTCCGCATAGCTGCTCATTCGACCCCATTGATTTAGGGTTGGTTAAATATTCACGACTGTGGATGCAATTAACATGCTGTTAATGAATAATTGATCGCATCTTAAGCGCCCATAAAACTCATGCATATTAATTATTGAAAGGGAAAATATGAAAGCACAACATTGCTTGTTTTTTTGCCCCAATCAGTCTTCCGTTCACCCACTCAGGTGTGCGTCAGTGGAAGTGTGCGTGCACGAGTCCCACACAAACAACACCCTGGAGGAGCGAGGCAGTGTGTGTGTGTGTGTGTGTGTAGGTGTGTGTGTGTGCCGACGCGAGTGAGTGTGTGCGTGTGCGGGCATGTGTGTGTGCGTTTCCTCAGCCCTAAAAAGCTGTGGCGTCAGATCTCAGACAGAGCATCTGCTAAATGAAATGGATGTGTCATCTCCATACGGCGTGGCGTGGCGCTAGAGGAGGCGTCTGCGGCCTGACAGGCCCGCTGACATGATGGAACACGTGGCAGGCTTGTTGGAGAGGCAAGTGTTTACTTCCTGCCAAATCACCTTCTACATGAGAGCAGAGGCTGTCAGGTGAGCACAGGACAAGAGCAAGGGTGGTCAGGTTTAAACAGGCTACGCTGTCATTCCCATGAGGCTATGGGTGTGTGTGTGTGTGTCTGGAGTGTTGGTCCTTTATATCCATCCCACACCACAACATGTGCGGAATGTTGAAGTATGAAACATTTCTAATACTTTTCAAAATACTTTCATGTATTTCATAGTCAATAGCTTGGGTGTCAGGAAGCAGTTTTCGGTTTGCATCACTTCCTACTCTGTCACCTGACCTCTCCATCCTGCAGCAGGACACTGGAGGTGGGATCTCTCTCCATCCTGCAGCAGGACACTGGAGGTGGGATCTCTCTCCATCCAGCAGCAGGACACTGGAGGTGGGATCTCTCTCCATCCAGCAGCAGGACACTGGAGGTGGGATCTCTCTCCATCCAGCAGCAGGACACTGGAGGTGGGATCTCTCTCCATCCAGCAGCAGGACACTGGAGGTGGGATCTCTCTCCATCCTGCAGCAGGACACTGGAGGTGGGATCACTCTCCATCCTGCAGCAGGACACTGGAGGTGGGATCTCTCTCCATCCAGCAGCAGGACACTGGAGGTGGGATCACTCTCCATCCTGCAGCAGGACACTGGAGGTGGGATCTCTCTCCATCCTGCAGCAGGACACTGGAGGTAGGATCACTCTCCATCCTGCAGCAGGACACTGGAGGTGGGATCACTCTCCATCCTGCAGCAGGACACTGGAGGTGGGATCACTCTCCATCCTGCAGCAGGACACTGGAGGTGGGATCTCTCTCCATCCTGCAGCAGGACACTGGAGGTGGGATCACTCTCCATCCTGCAGCAGGACACTGGAGGTAGGATCACTCTCCATCCTGCAGCAGGACACTGGAGGTAGGATCACTCTCCATCCTGCAGCAGGACACTGGAGGTGGGATATCTCTCCATCCTGCAGCAGGACACTGGAGGTAGGATCGCTCCTCATATCTGTCTGGAACCCACCAGACATTTTCCCATAATCCCTCTGTCAGCCGCCCCGCAAGCTGACGTCCCACAATCCTCTGTTCCTCCACCGCTTTGGAAAGACTTGACATGAAAAATACATTCCCCCCCACTGCCCGCACTCTCCAGGAAAACCAGCAATTTACACAGTCTCTTGTTATTTATTTAATGCACAAGCACTCCCAAAGTGTGTGTGTGTGTGTGGGTCTGTGTTCCCTTGTCTCCACCTATCCAACTACTTTGCTGTACAACCGCTGTCTGCCTAAAAATGACAAGCCGTCAATTTGTTCCGATATTAACCCCTTATCTCAGGATGGAGATGACACGCACAAACGCGCGCAGGCATCCACGCGCGCATACGCACACACCCAGACTGCCAAGCCGGTGTCTTACTTGGAGAGAACCCATCTCCCTCTCTCAGATGTTGCCTTGATCAAAGATGAGCCACTTTGGGTAAAAATAACCACGAGTGCGAGATAGAGGACGCCATGCTGTGTTGGACCTGAGAATGACAAGTATTCTACCACCATACAAAAACACTCTCAAACTCACACACACACACACACACACACACTTCTTGTTCAAATGGAGGGGAAAAGGCACATGTCTATAGAGAGATGAGTTTCCTCCTCGTGCCTGGGTATTCTATGGAGTGGAGGAGGGCTATGCAGTGCTTGGGCTGGCAGACACTGTGTTGGAGGACAGGAGAGCACTACTGCTGAATGTGTTCTCTGGGGGGTTTTTCTCTCTTCGATTCCAAGCAGGAAATTCCTTAGCTGAGAGACAGACTTCAATCACTCGTGCACACACACACGCGCCCGCACATTCAAACCTGCATGACACGCGTTGAATGAAGGAAGGAGGGAGGGGCAGAGCACATGGGGAAGGGGCGCATAGACCACCACAAACAAACAACCCGGAAAGCAATGGTGACCGCTCTAAGTAACTGTTTGAATCATCCTTGCAGATTCCGAGTTTGAAAATGTCTCAAATTGAACCATATTGGTCACTTTCTGTCATGGTTTAGGTCACAGGTTCATTAGTAGAGTCCTATTATCCATTGCCAAAATTAACATTATTATCACTTGAGTGTGGTAGAGCCTACTATTCGCCCAGTACATCAGGAAACGTTGGTTGGTAGAAAGTTATTTATATTTTAGACACGCTTTAAATGATGCAATGTCAGGTAAGTGTATATAAAGTTATACTGAAAGTCTGATATGTATAGTCGTGGATATGCATTGGAGTGGAACTTAGAAAGGCAATTGAAATGTAGCTATTGATCTCCCTGTGTGATAAGTGTTGTTTTGTCTCATGGTCATCCGACCCCACCCCACCAACAAAAAAAAAGTATACAATAATTCTTATCACGTTCTGTGTCTCCATTGGGCCCTAAAAATCTAATACACTGGTCTACACTTGTATTATGCCTTGTCTAATGCTTTATTAACTCTTCAATAATTGATTCGATGCGACTTTATCAATATTGTTGTTATTTACCCGTACCTGCGGCATGTTTTGGCTTGACACAGAGGGTGGAATAATTGATCCGCTCGCAAGCTTTCGCAGATGACGTCCACAGAAATTCTGCAGCAACAACCTCTCCTTTGCCTCATCCGCCATTTTCCCAGAACTCAACAGTACCGGACCCACACAGACAAGTGATGCTATCCATACCATTGCACGGTTGAACGTGTACACGCTCCCTCGCCAGTGAACGGACTCTCCGCTGCAACCAAGAAACCGTACCTCGACACAATAACACCACAGTGCGAGCGACAGTAAGGTACGGAGGTGCATTAGGAGAGGACGACGGTAACGCCGAGGCAGATGGCAATTATACGGGTTGAGCAGAGTGAAAAGCCTGAGAACAGAAGAGAGAGAGAGAACGAGGCAGTCACTCAGAGAAGGAAGACGAAGGTGGCCTGCATCTGCTTTTCATCTGATTACAGCTGGGTTCACCTGGCGGTGAGACTCCTCAAACACTGCAGCTTCAGTCATCAGCACAGGACACAGAGGGAGATGAGGACGGAGAGGGAGATGAGGACGGAGAGGGAGATGAGGACAGAGAGGGAGATGAGGATGGAGAGGGAGATGAGGATAGAGAGGGAGATGAGATGGATGAGGGAGATCGAGGAAAGTATGAGATGAGGTGGAGACTGTTGAAGGATATGATGGTGAGAATTGCAGCCGCACAGAGAAGAGGGGAGAGATGATTGATCAGCGAATGAAGCGCAATGAGCCCGTACGAGAGAACCGAGTGCAATGAGGATATGCGACCCGTGCGAGATGAGACAGAGAGCGGCGAGATGAGGACGGAGACGGGGAGCATCCCGAAGACAGAGAGGGAGATGAGGATGGACAGGGAAGCGTGCGAGGATGGAGCAGGGAGAGAGTATAAGGAGGGGAGATGAGGATGGAGAGGGAGATGAGGATGGAGAGGGAGATGGGGATGGACAGGGAGATGAGGACAGAGAGGGAGATGAGGACGGAGAGGGAGATGAGGACAGAGAGAGAGATGAGAAAGAGAGGGAGATGAGGACAGAGAGGGATATGAGGATGGACAGGGAGTTGAGGATGGCGAGGGAGATGAGGATGGAGAGGGAGATGAGGAGGGAGAGGGAGATGAGGAGGGAGAGGGAGATGAGAGAGGAGGATGGTGGTGTGTCTGTGGGTGGGTGGGTAAGGGGGCGGACAGAGAAACAGGTAGAGGAAGTGTCTGTGTGGGGAGGGGTTGGAAAGACAGACAGAGAGAGAGGATGAAGTGGACAGCATGGATGAGGAAAAAGGGAGGAGAGGGAGGGAGGGAGGGAGAGAGATGAAGAGAGACGGGGAGAGAGACAGGGAAAGAGAGAGGCTGGATCTATATGAGGAAGCTCAAACACCTAGCACTCAGGTTGGCCTGGTTTCAGTAATGAGTTTGATTCTCTTCTCTGCCTTCACGGTCTCACCAGGGACCATCCCTGCATAATAACATCCTCGCCCCCACACACACACACACACACACACACTCACACCCACAAACAGGTCTGTGGGGAGCTCATTATTCTCACCTGTGCTAATTAATGCTGTAAGCCAATCAACGGCAGCTCTGCTAATTAGAAGTTGTTAGTTCCGAACCTGTTTTGGAGGCCAAGAGTCCCTCTCCTACTCTTATCCACCATTCTGGCTGCCAGAGGCGATCAGGATTACACAGAGTAGGGAGCAGGTGTAATGTGTGTGTGTGTGTGTGTGTGCGTCTGTGTGGAAGTACAGTACGCACGTGTCTGCTCGTGTACGGCTGTGTGTTTACATGTATACGTCCTTTTACTGTATGCGTAATTGCTGGAGCGCGTGGGAGAGAGTGTGTCAACATGAAAAGATTGCTAATAGTTCATCTAGGTGGAACACAGTGAACCTGTTACCACTGCGTTGCTAACCCGCTAACTAGCTTACCGAGAGTACACCTTCTGTCTCCTCTGCTCTTGCTGAGAGGAAACTGAGAAACAGTCAAACACAGACTTGGAAGCCCTCCACCGACTCTAAAGGTATTTCTCACTACATACTATATCTTCTAACCAAACATTTAGTAATGTGTCCAGTCATTGCCTTGCATAGCACCCATGTTTTGTGTGGAATCTTCCAGTAGGAATGGAAGCAGTACCTGTACCAGGGGCCAAGGGGTCCTGATCCCTCTAGGTTAATGAGCCTAGTCTGGGGTCAGTCTGACACAAACAGCTCCACTTAACTAGGTCAGCGTGCTGCATTGATCCACGCAGTAGTGTGTTTGTGTGCCATTTGTACCAAGAGGGTATGTGTTTGTGTGCGTTTCACTTTGAAAAAGTGTGCTTGCGTGTTTGATGAAAAAACAAAGACAGGTGGCCCCTTGGATTTGAAGGACAGGGATGACGATGATGATGATGATGATGATGATGATGATGATGGGTGATTGAGACGGAGGGATGAAGAAAAGAGAGAGAGGGGGGGTGCGAGCGGAGGAGCAGGGAGAGATTGGGAGGAAGGGCAGGGATGCTGTCCTCTTATGACATGATTGATTTTCTTTCAGAGGCTTCAGAGTCTGTCACTACTGGACACCTCACATGCACACACACACACGCACGCGCAAAAACACACACACACACACACCACATGCTCGGTGCCCCGACCTCCATGTGTGCCTGCTGGTCCATGCTGGTCCTAATGACACCAGGGCCTCCTACAGATCAATACAAAGCTGTCAGTCAGCCTACACACACACACACACACACAGACACAGACACACACACACACACACACAATTGTGTATTCTGGAAGCTGTCTCATGTTTTTCACAACCTCAGCGGATGAGCAGAACCGAAGACTCTCTCAACACGCACACACACCCATGCGCAAGCACACACACACACACACACACACACCCACCCACACATACCCCCTAGCCACAGACCTCTCTCCTTCCTTCTCTGTCCAGCACCCATTCTGAGTCAGGGTCCTGATGTAATATTGATGAGACAGAATGGAGGCCCTATAAAGTGATAGGTCCTGGTGATTGTAAATTATAAATCATCATTGATTTACCCTCCATCTCCCCCCCCCCATCACCCTTCCCTATCACCCTCCCCTCCCGCCCCCCGCCCCCCCCCCGCCCCCCACACACACACACACACACACGCACACACACACATGCACACGCGCCATGTACACCCCAACTCTGGTTCTCTTCCCAGCTCCCCTCCACCACCCCCATCCCTCTCCACTCCTCCCCTCATCTCAAGCACCAGTTCTCCCCTCTCCACACACATCTCAAGTGCCACTTGCAGCGCCAGCCTGGGGCTCGTGCCAGACTCTCCACAGCAATTGTGTATGTGTGTGTGCGCGCGCCTGTGTCAACACGGTATCGCCAGTGCATCTGTGTGTGCCATGTACTCAAGTGTGAACACGAGCAAACAATCTGTGCGTGCGTGTCGGCATGTTCTTGTGTGCGGGTGTCTGTGTGTGTCTGTGTGTGTGTGTGTGTGTTACAGCGCTAGTCTCCTCCTTGACCTTAACCTGCTAGCCTGGTGGCCCTGGTGGCCCTGGTGGCCCTGTTGGCCCTGAGGGCCCCCAGACCTCACCCCTCCCCATCTCTATCCCACTCTGTCTGCATACATGTTCATGTATTTGCTGGGAGGAGATTGGGACGGCAGCAGTTAGTTTTCTCCCTCAGACTCCCTGATGCCACAGTGAAGAGAGTCGGAACATTCCTTCCTGTCTCTTGTTTATTAAACGTATAATGTGATAGCTCTGATAGTGCCATCGAAATCGCTTCCCCGGGCCTGTGTGTAGCTGTACCCCTCTGTCCCCTTGTAATTCCTTCTGCTGCTGCTGTGTATGTGTGCATGTGTCTATACATGTGTGTGTCTGTACGTGTGTGTTTGTGTCTGTACGTGTGTGTGTGTGTGTGTGTCTTGAAGCGGTTAGCGGAGCAGTAATTTCCATTTCTCATTAGAGAGGCGCAGACTCCTGCTGCAGGGTCAATGGGAGTGTGTGGGAGAGTGTGTGTGTGTGTTTGCATCTGTGTGTGTAATGAGCGCAGGAACATAATACTACAATGTCCATTAATGCCGCGAGGCAGTGACATTAAGCATACTTAACTAATAGAGCCGGTCTTCGCAATTACCAACTGTTATCTCTTCTCCTGTGGAGGCAAACTGGCGCTAATACGTGTTTGTAGTTTTGTGATGAATGGTCGTTTTGCTCGTTTGTAATTTTCAAGGGAGAATGGGGATGAGCAAGGACTGTAATTGTTTAGTTTTTTTTTCTCTCCCGGCACGAGGATGTGGTCTGTAATCAAGGAAAGTCCTAACTACTTTACGCAAACTAGGTTAAGAATTCAATTGAAAGTTTCTCGCTTCCCAATTTTAAATTTGGTTGTGAATTCTCTAAATTGTTTGGATAAACAAACACTCCTCCCCCTTCCTCCTTCCCTCACCCCCTTCATCCCTCCCTCGCTCCCTCCCTCCTTCCCTTTCAGCTCAGTAGGGTGCTGTTTTAACTGTCCTCTTGTCAAAGAGATAAAGATGCCATGTACATGTTCACCATCTCAGCCTCCCTTTCAGTATGTCTCTCTTTCATCTTCCCTCACAAGAGAGGCAGCAGCCCATGTCAGAGTGTGTGTGCACGTGAGAGTGTGTGTGCACGTGAATGTGTGTGTGTTATAAACAAACTCCTCACACTAAAAGAAGTCAGGTGACAGAGGAGACATGTGTGATCACTGTCAGGTTAGCTGGTTGCGTACACTGTCTCTCTGGCCTGGGTTCTCCTGGCGCCATGGCATATCAAAGCTGGTGCTGATCCTGTAGCTGGTGGGCAACTCTGAAGACAACCTCACACAAACACATGCAGGGTCCTGATACCATGAGACCTGCCTTGGCCTTCACTCCAGACCCATACACGGCGAAATGACAGGAGAGGAGAAAGGGTACAGAGGAATGAAGAGGGGGGGGGGCAGAGGGGGAGTAGGGAATAGTGAGGAGGAGAAGAGGGGTGAGGAGGGATGAAGGAGGAAGGAGGGTTTGGGGAGAGGAAGGGTGGGAGGGAAAGAGGGGTGAGGAGGGAGTGCAGTTCATTGTTGTGAAGGAGGTGGGTCTCGGTTGAATGTCAGCTGATGTAAATCACAACCATGCAGTTGGAGAAGTCAATAGCTAAGGTAATTAGAGACCTTATACTACAGAGACAAGAAACTGGCCATGGAGAGATAGATGGAGAGGGAAAGAGGAGGAGAGAGAAGGGGAGAGAGAGAGAGAAGGAGAGAGAGAAAGAGAGGGAGAGAGAGAGAGAGAAAGAGAGAGAGAAAGAAGGAGAGGGAGAGGGGGGGAGGGGGTTGAAGAGAAAGAGAGAAAAGATACAGGGATGGAGAGGAAGAGAAACAGAGAAGCTGAAAGGTAAAAACAGAGCCAAGACTCAAGTTGCAGACAGCGTTAGGAGAGAGAAAGAGAGAGAGGGAGGGAGGGAGGGAGGGTGGGAGGGAGACGGAGAGAGGGAGAACAGAGAGAAAACAAACACAAAGCGCGTGAGCAGCGGTTTAGGAAGCGCAAAGGCAAGAACAGAAAAGGAGCGGAGCACCTCCTTTCCGTAGGGGTCAAGCCACCGAGTAAACAATCACACGCCGACGCAGGAGACACAAACAAACAGCAGAGGCGACGTTGGACAACAAAGTGTCGCGTCTGAACGTCTCAGCCTCACTTTGGATCTCCTGAGCGGCGAGCAGAAACACGACGACAGCCCAGCCCTTCACCAGCAGCCGGCCCCGTTTGAAGTAGAACAGTGACATGCGGCGGGGTCCCGTCGCTACACGGCTAATGCAAAGTAAACAGAACGCTTCAGGACGTTCGGAATGCAGAAAAGGCTTTGATCGGCGGGCTCTGTTGACCATAATTGTCTTCATATTGACGTCTCTTCTTCGTGTTAATTACAGAGAGAGACGGCTCCTCTTGAAGCCCGGTTCTTCGTCACTGCTCAAATTAGCAGAGCTCGGTGTCACGGGCTGATAGCACAGAACATAGAGAGAGAACGCAAGCTGGCAGTCTGAACTTGGTAAGTGTGATATGTTAACTGATGAGGAAAGGGAAGGAGGAGACAATCTTAACTGGAGCTCTAGCATCTGTCTTTGCGCTTTCCATAACGTGTGAAATCAACCCAACTTAAGGGGGACTGTGGGCTCAAACAAGGAGGCTGAGACTGGAGGCTGGGGCTGGGGGCTAAGGGCTGGTAGTCGAGGCTGGGGCCTGGAGGCAGAGGGGCTGAGGTTGGGGGCTGGGGACTGGGGGCTGTAATATATATCAGTGTTGCTCTTCAGCTTGCCTGGGTGTCCCCCACTTAGCTGTTGTGTCTATTGAATTAGTCTGTAAACGAGGCGGCCATGCAACACATCAGCTCTCAGCAAGCACTTAGCATGCCGCCATGGGCTGTGAGGGAAGAGGATGTCCACACACATCACAGCAACGTGGAAACAAAACGCCTGCACAGACACACGCGCGCACACACTTCACGGTTCATTTGAAAAGCAAATTGAGCGCATCTTGCAGGGCAAGCTGAGGAGAGAATCCTGGAAAATGTTACTGCCCCTATACACACACACACTTACACACGCACACCTCACCACTAATCCAAATGTCAACTCATGTTGAGCATCAAAGCAGTGCCCTATTCACCATGTTAAATAAAGCAAATTGCAAAAGAATGATGTAGGGTTTGGAGTTTAGAGGAATCCAGCACTCTCTCTGTCTCTCTCTCTCTCTCTCTCTCACCATACACCCTCCTCTCTGTGTCCTACAATTTCAGCGCTAGGGTGTCTTAAATAGCTCTTGGACAGACAGAGGGAGAACTAGGACACACCAGCCAGGACACTGCTCATTTGGGTCAAGTTTGGCCGGAGCAACCTTTTTGTTGCTACACCCAGCAAACATACACAGTAGAGAGAGAGGGAGAGAGAGGGAGAGAGAGGGAGAGAGAGAGAGAGAGAGAGTGAGGGAAAGAGAGAGACAGGGAGAGAGAGGTCGGGTCAAATGACATTGAAAAGTGAGGGGACAGTGACTAAGCACTATACAGCATGCTGGGAAAAGAAGAATTCACTTGAACCCATTCTGTTCAGTCTCAGACATGAGCCCTGCCTCAGCCTGAATTGCACCTCAATCTAGCTGTCACGTCTTGCATGCTGTCAGTCTCAACGGTGGTGCAGAGTTCAATTTGTGTCTCGCAACATCTCCGCCGCTTAGCGGACCATCAGATCAGCCAAGCTGTAAGCTGCAAAACCGTACCAGTGACTCAGAACAATCGGTAATTAGCACAGCGATTAGCATGCTAATCAAAGACTGCTTAAAGGACAAACAGAGAGAGACAGAGTTAGAGAGAGAGAGGGGCTTAGCTACAAAATGCGGATGGTGAACACACTGTGTGTGTGACAGAGGACATGCAAACGTGGTCCTGCTGGTTCTCCGTGTCTGATGGAAGCAAACGAGGGCAGGTGAGATGGCCAAGCTCCAGGAGGAGAGGGAGAATCAGAGCCGGTTTTTCCAAGCGGCCTCGACCTCCAAACAGCCCCCCCCCCCCCCCCTTCCCACCCACCCACCCACCCACCACCCCATCGCCCCCACCCCCCTGTCAATCATGGCTCGCCTCTGTCCCCTGGGGCTCTCCTCTCCTTCACCAACAGGGAGAAGGAGGGGGGGAGGGGGCGGAGAAGAAAAAAAAATCCCTCGACAGAACCAAACAGATGCAGAGAGCTGGAGGTCAACGTGTGCCTGTGTGTGTGTGTTTGCGTGTGTGTGCGTGCGTGCGCGCGCGCCTGTGTGCGTGCATGAGCAGCCAACACCAGAGGGACGGGAGGTCTGCATGCGTATCGATGAGCCAGCAACTCTGCTGATACGCCCTCAGGAGATCTCTGCAAACATCACACACACCAGAGACCCACACCCTGGCAAAGAACAGCCTTCCCCATGCCGGAGGGGGCTGCTACCACCACACAAAAACATGAGGAGCTCAACAACATCGCTCGTCCTTAAGAAGCCCAAAGCGCTCAACTGTCTAGAAGACAGTTTGTGCTCATTACAGAACGGTGGCGATGGAAACATCTCATCAACATCCAGAATTCAAGACACGATCATCTGCTAGCCTGATGTTCCTCCGGTTGAGAAGCTCTAGGACTCCACGCTGAAGAGATCAGGTGGAGTCCCACATCCCCCTGGTGGAGCTAGATACCTGTGCTAGGCTACACACTCAGACACTCAGCATACACACCCGTGCTAGGCTACACACTCAGGCAATCAGCATACACACCCGTGCTAGGCTACACACTCAGGCACTCAGGTATGATGATAAGAAAAAACAAATCAGATCAAAGAGTATAGAGAGGAATGGAGGAGAGACTAAATGACGTTGTTTTACACCATCGACAAGGGAGGCGCCCAAACGGAACAAACCGGATTCGTTGGTAAAGAGTCCAACACATGCATGGGCAGAAATGCTGTCTGGCTGTGCAGAAATGTCTGTTTTCACATCTTGGGTGACGAGAATAGAACTAAAAAAGAGGAGAGGAGGGGCAGCCACTAAACCATATTAGCATCTAATGCAAATGAGAGCAGCGATAATGGCTGGACAGGTGCAGACTGGGCCTTTAAACGAGACACACACACACACATACACACCCATGTACACACACACCCATGTACACACACACCCATGTACACACACACACACACACATAAATGAGACAGATGAATTAAACATGGGTGGGCTCGGCTTGGGGGACTGGGAGGCCTGACACAAAGTCAATGACATCCATTATTCACTAGCGTGCGTTAGCCTAGCCAAGGCAACACATGACCTCCCACCCCAGGAAGTGAATCTAAACACAACAACCACAGAAGTAACTGGGTTGAGGTGTGTGTAGAGGGGCTTCCCTGCTCTGAGAGAGCCAGACTGAAAATATCACCAGAGACTAATCCTCTCTCCGTTGTATCTTGATGCAATCTCAAGACCAAAAAGATGCTTACTGGCTGAGACGACATCAGATGACTGCTTTAGCCGCTGTCTCAAAATCCTGACTGGTTCTTGTGAACTACAGTCTATGATGTGTCTTTATATTCTGTGCAGTATACAAATGGGCTCTCGGGGACATTCAATTTTTCTCTGTTTTCTAAGTCTACAGAATGTGTCCCAGAACAGGAAGATGCCGATGATGACATCATCCTCTCTGGGAGGAGCACTTCCTGCTTGACATTCTTCTCTCAAGACACACACACACTCGACAGGAAATGGCTTCTGTCAACAAACCCTCTCATATACACACACATACGCTCACAAGGAAACAACCGACATCAGCTCAAACACAAACACACAGGCAGAGAATTGGTCTAATTTAACTACACCCCTCAAAAGCAATCAAACATAGACACACACAGACACACACACACACACACACAGACGTACACTATGGTTAGTCACAGAATAATTTTTCAGGGGAAAAAAAAGCATGGGACTGAGCCAGTGCGGATTCTTATCTCTGCCCACAGAGGCCCTGTTCTCCCCTGATCTCTCCCCCAGAGATGCTGCCCCTGCCTGGGGTCCACCTGCAGCTCTGCCAGACCCCAGCCCCGGGCTCTAGACCCCAGCCCCAGGGCCCTAGCCCCCAGCCTCAGACCCCAGCCTCAGGTCCCAGGCCCCAGGCAGGCTGGAGAGACACACAGAGGCAGCTAGCGGGATAAGTAGACAGAGGTGGCAGGTGGGAACACACAGTGAGCCTGAGGGACAGACACCTCCTACTGCTTGAGGGCACGGCGAATACAGATACAGAAGGGTGTGAGGGAGAGCGGGAGTGCGGAAGAGAGAGGAAGAGAGAGACAGCAAGAATGAGGGAGAGAGAGAGAGAGGGCGGGAGAGAGAGAGGGAAAGAGACAGTGTGATCGAGACTAAGTAAACAGCACATGGAGATGGAAACATGATAGGGAGCGATATCGAGGGAGGGAGGGAGCGAGGGAGGGAGGGAGCGGGCGAGGGGTAGAGAGGAGGATTGAGAGAGAATGATGAAGACAGAAAGAGAGGGATGGAGAGACAGCAGAGGAGGAGAGCAGCAGAGGTCTGCAGGGGTGAGAGGTTCAGTCAGACAGATGATGGGTTCTTTGACGGTGAGTGCATATGGTTAACCCTGTATTAACTAGGACAGGCAGAGGAGCCAAGGGCCCCCTTCTAATAATTCCCTCTCCCTTAAAGGATAAAATGGACCACACACATTCCCCTGGGGAAGACATTGGCTGGCGCACACAGGAAATACATATGAAAAGGAAACGGTATGTCCTTGAAAGAAGTAACACCTTAGATTGGATACAAAAATAAGACCAATTTAATTAATAATTTTTTCAACTTAAATTCTCTCCTCTAATTTCCAACCTCCTTCAACCAACCTCTAATTGAGTTTATAAAGCCAGAATGTGTTTTGAACACACACATGTCTCTCCTGTCGTGACAAACACACACATCACTGTCTCAGTCACACACACAAGCACACCCCCCCAGTACTCATACACACTCGGGCCGTATTTGTTCCACTAACAATCAAATAAGTTTCTCATTAGTTGACTGTATTTTCCCTCATTCCTGGGGTTTTGCTGCATTGGCCTGTTTCTTCCTGTCTTAACGAGAGGAAGCTAATTAGCCAATCAGAGCCATTACTCTTCCAGAGGAGTTGGACCTAGCCTGGCTAATTAGGGCTGTAAAATCTAATCATCTCTGTGAAACAGCGGAGCGCTAACGAGGCCTTATTTAACGAACTAAATAACTTCAAGGGAGGAGAGGGGCTGCCGATGGTATTTCTTTATGAATCTGAAGGAGGGGAGCTGGGAGTAATTGAGTCAGTTCCAGCCTCATACTTGTTTGTTTGTTATGAAAGGCTTATTATTACAACTGCCAGGGATATATTAGGGCTAAATGAGCAGATATGTACACCTTACTTACTATCGCTCTCTTTCACACACATTTTTTCTCTCTCTTCCTCTTTCTATTTATTTCTCTCACTCTTTTCTCTCTCCCCCCCACCCAGCTTCCTCTTTCCAAGTTGCCATCTCTCACTCTTCCACTCGCTTGCCCTCTCTTTCTCTGCCTGTCCATCCGTCTCTCACTTGCTTCCTCTCAATCTCTCTTTTCTTCACATTCTCTTTTTCTATATGTGTTTGTTTTTCTTTCTCTTGCCATCCACTCCTGACCTATTTTCAACAAAGAAGGGAGAGTGTGCTGGAAAGGAAAAAGGATATGTTGCCGTTGTGTGTTACCCCCCCCACGCCCCCCCCCTCGTTCTAATTTGTTGTTCGTTAATGCTGGCCTCGCACCTGAGCCAGACTGTGCCAGGGGAATACAGCCAGCTAGCTTCCACAGCGCACAAGCAACACACACACAAACACACACACACACACACATGTAAGCGCTCTCCGCCGATGCTACTCATGTGTGCAGAGGTATAGCAGTACCTTAACAAAGCTGAGAGAAAGTGAGAAAAGGAGGGGGAGAGAGTGAGAGAGTGAGAAAAGGAGGGGGAGAAAGTGAGGAAAGGAGGGGGAGAGAGTGAGAAAAACCCGAGGAATTAAAAGAGCAAAAAAAAATCTTAACGAGAAGGAGAGACAAACATGCGCTCAGAGGGACACTGGGCATGAGGGCTGAAGAGGGCTGAAGACGAGATCATACACTTGGATGATGAAGGGCCATTCAACAAGTATGCAGATTGTCTAAACACACACACATGCACACACACCCGGTCGGAGTGATGGGCAGGCGTGTTGGCTGAGGCCACGTGGTGGGGTGCAGCTGTCTCGGGGAGCACTGAGGTGAGGCCTTCCGCTTCACTGGAGCGGAACAGGGGTGGCTCACACACACACACGCGCGCCTTGGCGCACAGAAGCACACGCAGGCCCAAGTCCACACACACACACACACTCAGCCAGGTAGAGAACTGCTAGTGACAGAGCCACAGCAAGAAGAGGACAGCTGTGTTCATCTGATAGCACAGGTCACTGCCTCATTAACACCGCACACACAAACGCACACATGCATAGACTCCAAAACACACATACACGCGCGCGCACACACACATGGGCACACACAGACACACTCTACCTCTGCGTAGTAATGCCTTCATATTACAGGGGGGGGGCGAGAAATGGCAAGCTTTTAAAGAGAGCGTTGTGCTGAATTGACTCTATTTGACCAACTCAGCAAGGGAACTCAGACTTGCCAGTCAAGAGAAGCTTTCAATCTGCACACTTCACAGCTAAACAAGCCACAGTGAACAAATGATTTTCCTTCACAAAGCATACGTACACATGCATGCATACGCGCCACACACACACACACGCACATGCACGCACACACACTTGTCCACAGACTGTAAATCAAACACCCTTTTCTTTTCTTTGATTGATCATAAATTCTGGGAACTGCTGCTTTGGTCTGGCCTATTTTATGGCGGCAGGAAAAGAGTGCATGCCGTCAAGAGATTGTTGAGCGCGTGCGCTTATGAGTGTTTGCGTAAGGATGCGGATGTGCAAGACTGCGTGTCAGTGTTTGTTGGTGTGGGCTTTATGAGTGTGCGATGTGCGTGTGTGTGTGTGTGTTTGTGTGTGTGTGTGTGTTACTCGGTATTAACCAACGCTCTTCCTCTCTCATAATCAAATCCACGTACGCTTGAAACGCCAAAACGATCAGCCATCCACGGCTGAACCAAACCCCTTCCTCGCTGGCGCTCTTAGATCCCACTCTCACCTCAGAGAGGGTCAGGGTTGTTTTGTTTGTTAAGGGGTGGGGGTGGGGGGCACCATCTTACCTGTCGATGATGACGGGGTCAGAGGGCGTCTCGTTTCTGTTCCCACAACTCTTCTTGTCACAGCACCGACTGAGAGAAAGAGAGGCAGGGGGGAGAGAGAGAGAGAGAGAGAGAGAGAGAGAGGTGGGTTAGCATGATCTCTGCGTGGGGCAGTGTTGTGGGTCAGGGGAGGCAGTAGAGGGTGAGTCTTCACACCAGCGTGGGGGGAGGGGAGCGGCGGTGAGGCTGGGCTCTCCTGTTAGCTCCACTAAAGCCCCAGACATGCTACGTTCTCCAGGCCTCTTCATTAGTCCGCCTCTCTACTACTCTTCCCTGTCTTTCCAACTCTCCCTTTATGCCTCCACCATCTTCTCTTTCTGTCACACTCGTCTTCTCTTTCTCTCTCACTCCACCATTCCTCTCTCTCTCTCTCTCTCTCTCTCTCTCTCTCTCTCTCTCTCAGGCTCTCTTCCTTTCGCTCTCAGAAGTGGGTCACGGAGTGGTCCCACTGGACCTGTGGAGTGATGCATGCTGGGTAAAGGGGGGGCTGCATACTGATGTGACGAGTCGTTTCTGAATCATTTGACTGCAGGAGACTGTTCCTGTGTAATGCACCCCCGACCCCCACCTCCCCCAAACTATGTGAGTGTGTGTGCGTGTGTGTGTGTGTGTGCGTGTGCGTGTGTGTATGTGTAACCGGGAGCCTCCCCCTCTACTCAGTCCCATAGGACACACAGGAAAGCCAGATCACATTTCTGATCTGCACAGCTTCCTCCAGCATAAGAACAAAAGTCTTCCAAATTGCACTGCTCCCCAGAATGTGTTGGTTTGTCTATAGTTGCAGACAGAAGAGGGCTCACACACCCAGGTACACACATATGCAAATACAGGCAAACAGAAAGAGCGAGACACAGAGCGTGTGTGTGCGGGTGAGAGTGAGTGTTTTGTGTGTAATGTGAATCCTCTTGCACATATCTCATTGTCAGGACAGAGCAAACTGCATGTATTACACAGACAAACGGGAGGATGGCTTTGAGTAATGAGTTTTTCCTTGTCCTAATTAGCAGAACATGAGAATGATACACACACACACACACACCCAAACGCCAACAAAAATAGGCCAGGGCACTTCTCCACAACCTAGTTTCAAGGGAGGGAGAAATGCAGCATTCTATTTGAATCTCCGTGAAGTGTACCCTGCTCTGGTTCGCAACCTCTTGCCAAACACTGACTTGTACGAGAGGAAGTGTTCGGGAATGTTGGAAGAAATTTCTTCCTACTTACCTGCACATAATCTCGTGGGTCAGCAAAACCCGACACATCTCATGATTCTTGTCTTGACCCTCGTACACAATAGCCTGGGAAAGATAGACAGGGGCGAAGAGAGGAGAGGAGAAAGAGGAGGGGGGGGGAGGAGAGGGTGGGGCTGTGGGGGTGGGCCCCAGCGCAGAGCTCAGGGGAGGGGGGGGGGGGTCACTGCAAACCGTTGCTTCACTTGTAGGTGTTTGATGGTTTCTACTCTGGGATGGGGCCCAGCAGTGGAACGTTCAAACACACCCACAGACGTTACCAGACTATCATGTTGTGTTTCGTCTAGGAAGAGTGTAGCATGTATGACAAGCTTGCCTGCCCTGGGACCCTGAGTAGATGGCTTCAGTCCTCCTGAATGAGAGTGCTCTGTACTGACTGAGATACTGTGTGTGTGTGTGTGTGTGTGTGTGTGTGTGTCCTCAGCAGTTGGACTGCCAGACTGGAGTATAGTGCACCATCTGGTCTCTAAAGCACCTCATCCAAAAACCTCAGTCTTGTTTTTCTCCAAAACCTCTCCACACACTCTCTAGGGCGGTGATCGCCCTGTGCCTGTACGTGTAACACACACACACACACACACACACAGGCTTAAACATCCATGCACACAAGTGCACACCTAAACTATCTAGTTTCTTCTCTTGCTCTCTCTCTTTCTCCGTCTGTGTCTCTGCAGCCCAACACAGCACATCTCTAGCCCCCCCCCCTCCACACACACACACACACAAAGTTCTCTTCGTAGGTTTTCTACGTAAGCCTGTCTTAAGAGGATCTGGATCCACAATATTCTTATCGATGTGTGCTTGAACTAAATCAGAGAGATAGACTTGGTCTGAGTGTGCTGCTCTCTGTTCCTCTGTGTTGTGGGATGTCGCGGTGTCTGGAGCCCTTGCTAGTTCTGAGGTGTTGCTCGTCCTGTTTCACATTGAGGAAATCAGGGTCAAGGTCCTGTAAGAGTGAGCTGGTATGCATCACTGTCTTAGTCGCACACACACACACGCACACACACACACACACTCCACTCGCTCCCGTAGACTGTGTAGGAGTATGGATACATGTCCTCTGCTCCTCTGGCCCTTTTTAAATGTATTCCACAGGTAAGACAGGTCGTTTATCAAGCAGGCTGCACTGTACTGATGTGGAGGGTCTCTGAAGCAGGAGTGAGGAGAGACTGGAAGAAGAAACCATAACAACATTGCATAGCTACCCTAGGGATGTGGAAACACACGCAGTTGGACACACACACACACAGACACACGCACGCACACACACACACACACACACACACACATATGCACGCACTGGTCTCTTTCTCACTCCCTCCACATTTCAGTTCTCTATGGCTGTGTTGAGTAAGAGCCATGTTCAGTTCTCTATGGCTGTGTTGAGTTAGAGCCATGTTCAGTTCTCTATGGCTGTGTTGAGTTAGAGCCATGTTCAGTTCTCTATGGCTGTGTTGAGTTAGAGCTATGTTCAGTTCTCTATGGCTGTAGTGAGTAAGAGCTATGTTCAGTTCTCTATGGCTGTGTTGAGTAAGAGCTATGTTCAGTTCTCACCTGTTTGGTCATGGAGTCGATTAGACGCACGTAGAAATCCTGTTCTGTCCTGATTCCTGGAAATACCAAAATGCAGATTTGAATCAACATGTCCCCTTACTAAATATATTAATGTCAGAACATCTTAGATTTAAACTATTGTGATATTGGGATTGTATGTTTTGAAACAATTACTATTCCATAAGAATCACAAATCAACAGAAACATTTAATCTAATGTGTGCAAAATAGAAACATTGTTTTCTTCACTTTCAAACATGTAGTCTTTCGTTACCATTCTTGAACTTCTTAGTAACAAAAAAACAAATTAGTCACAACGTGGAAATAATCACTTTTAACAAAAGAAACATTCTTGTTAAATAATCTAAAAGCACGCAGGGTCTAGTTTAAAACAAATAGTGAAAAAGTGATTGCGAGAACTCCAAAACATAGCTGACGTTTTCACGTGTCTCCTGGGTCGACCAAACTGGAATTGACTGTGTTTAAAAAATAATAATAATCTAAATAATATGCTATAATAAAGAAAATAACTAAAGGTTGACGCCTGATGGAGGAACATAATTACATTAATAATAATAGTGTTCTTTGTGAAGCAAACGTAATAGTAGAATGCTGTTGTAACCTGACAATGATCATTTGCATGTTCGTATTAAAAAGAAGAAAATAATATAACAGTGAAAAAGTAATCTATAGGCCCAAATGCTACAATAACCTAAACAATCGCGAGATGACAGCATCAAAGTCGTCGAGTTTTGGTCTTAGCTTAGGTAGGCTGTGTGAGGGATCCCAAGGGAATTAGGGTAGCAAGGCTATCATGACATAAATTGTCCAGAACCATAAACTCGTTTTCCCTCGGTGTGTTTGTGAGAACGGATCTTACCGTTACTGTAGAGGAGCTGCAGTCTATAATGGATCCCATTGTTGGTCTTTTCCCCAGTCGTTTCCTGCAAAAAAACCAACACTCAGGTCACTGTGGACCAACGGGATCCCATAAAACCTCTATAATTTGGTCTTTTTTCTCGAAGTCTCTTGACGAAAACTTCGGGATATTCTCTAAAAGTTACTTTACAGCTTGCTTTGTCTTTTGACACTTTATACGGTGACAATCACGATTTAAAGATGACCCCACTATTGACGCTGAGATTCCACTTGACAAAAGGTTAACAGTGACCATACTTGTATAACGCTTTAGACTTCAATTATTTTCAATAATTTAACTGAACAATATTATTTATAACAGGGCAGCAACCCTTTTTCATTCAGCCCTAAGTCTAATTTGCGTATTAATACCAATTTTCTAAATTGATATTGGCCCATGCAGACAATCTAAAACAGTTCAAAATATATAATTCACATTTGCCATCAGTTATAGACCATTATTGTTAAACACGTCTAATTTATTTTAGAATGTGCAGGTCAACATAGACTCTTCTCAGAGTTGTGGTCAAACGTTTAAAATAATACAAAGGCTGCATGGACAACTGCAAGTATCGAATAGAACTATCAACACAAATTCAAATTAAATATTCACCTACAATAACAAGTGAACGTTTCAGAAAATATTGTACGGTAGCCCGTATCCTAAATTGGACGATGGTGACGTTCCACTGCAAATGGTCACTTTCAACATCAAATAAATGAGTAAAATTGGCTTCAATATTAAAAACACCCACCTTCTCCTTTTCTACAAATCCGATAAAGGTTGTTCTCTCGATTTCTACAGGTTGCCCCTGTCTGTCATATAGAGCCAAAACAAAGTGGAAGAAGTTGGACTTCCGAAGGTTGGAGGGCGGCTGTTTCTCGAAGTGAGCCCGGGCGAGACCAACTCCGCTGCGGATGAAAGCAAAACCCAGCTCATTGAGAACACCTTTTACAAGTCTGTTAAGATTGTAAATAAAAATAATCAAAAAAGCTTTCTTCACATCCAAGTGCATACATCCAAAAATATACACAACACGATCTACATTAGCACGAGACAAGCTACTCCAAATTGAATCTCATGCCTGTGTAATCAAGAAATTAAAATTCGAAATACACATTTCACATAGCCACTATTTACCACGTAACCTCAAATTTGACTTGCTCTCTGAAAAATTATTTTAATCAATACTCTATAACCTGTCTATAATTGGTGTACTGGTTTGAAACATACGGACTTAGTTCATTAATTAATTTTGCGGGTGAAAACCTGACCACCTTCATAATAAAGTTTTTCCACGTATTTATTTATGTATTTTATTTGCACAATTTAATACATAAACGGAAATGTTATTACTTTGGAGTGTAGTCTATGCAGACCATCTTATATAAAGTAAAACTAAAGAAAGAAGAGAGTCTAGAGTATAGCCTGTAATCTACAGTTACATCATAACATCTGAAGTTAGATGTGATGCTTCAGGATTTGCTCATGAAAGCGAATTGTTTAAGAAATTATTTTTTGAAATGGTCAATTTGTTATTTACTTTTTCAAACAAGTAACATTACGGTTTGCATTCAATGGGGTTGCCTCCTCCGTCAAAATAACTGTACCCCATCGGTTATTAATTTAGCCTACAGAAACCTTAAGCGGCGTGATAAAAAATAAGAATCAAAAGCTATCAGCGACCCTCTTCATTGGACCATTTGTCCCCATTTTGGAAAAGCAGAGAGCTCCGTTTCCACACCCCGGGGGGTCGTGCGGTGGAAGCGGCCCCAGGCTTACCTCTGGGCGGCTGTGTTGGCGTCCAGCACCCCGGCCCCCTGCATCCAAGTTCGCACTGTATTCATCCCGGCCACCATCGGCTCTTCTTTCATGCTACTACCGCTTCTCTGGATACTCTCCTGAATCCCAAACATCAAAAAACAATTCTCCTCCTCCCCTTCACTCGTTTCTCTCTCTCGCTCGCTCGCTCGCTCGCTCCCTCTCTCTCTCTCTCTTTCTCTCTGTCCCACACTCTCTCTCCCTCCTTAGATCGCAGTTTATTTCTGCCTCCCTTCCTATTGAACGCGTTGTCAGAGTGAGAATCGATGTTGCGCGGAGCAAGTGGCGCGGTCTCGCTCACTTCTTGTTTGGTTTCCTCTCTTAGTATACAAAAGATCCGACTTGTAGGAGGAAAAGGGAGCTGTCAACATTCAGGGTTATGTGCACCGTGTGTCAACTATTCACGGAGAGAGGAACAGAGCGAGAAAACAAATACACAAACACCCCACTGAACATGAACCACGCGGTGGGATGACAGAGGCGCAGTCAGCGACAACCCTCAGAAAAAAGGAGCGCTTGGTTCACCAAAAAGAAAAGAAAAATCAAAACGTCACTTTTCCGGTCCTCCGTGAGAATTCAGCTGTTGAAAAAAAACAATGTTCGCCTTTCTTTATTTACCAAGTATTTCTCTATTCAGATGAAGGACGCGCTAATCACACAGATGCGGCTACCCCGAGCTCCGCTTCTTGCGCTTGGGAGAGATGATTTGCGCTCTTTCTTCCCAGAGGAATCACTTTGGAGCATCTCTGGGATCACACACTACAGCGGAGTAGCCCCAGAGGGAAAGGGGCGTGACAGGCGGGGTGGGGTGGTGGTTGTGGTGGTGGGGGTGTAGAAACGCCCCCAAACACAGCAAACGCGGACTATCAGCTGTCCACTCCAACCCAACCACGCTGCCTTCCCCGCCTCATCCCACGCTGCGCCCCGCTCCAACCACTTAACCAGTGGGTGTGTGTGTGTTCAAGGTATGGACCGCAGTCGAACATACAAGGATTAGACCCTATGGGTTATTTTCTGGCTGGTAAAATATCACAACTAAACCGTGTCCTACCGAATAAACCAAACGTTTATCCTCGAATTTTATCCATCAAGTTCATTCATGGCTCGCCTAAGTCTATGAAGGTTTACAGCAAACTCTGGAACTATAAATTATCTTAACGTAGCCTAATGTTTAAAATAATATAATTGCATAATTTGCGTTCACTAAACGCAGCGTTAGAGAAGCATCAGTTGCAAAAAAAAAAAGTTTACTAATGTATTTACAAATAGAACTACAGGCATCAGGCAAAAATGGTTTGGATAAGTCAACGTTTGATCAAATGATTCCTTTCGCTCACAAAATGTAAGTGCATGTCATGGATTACAAGTGGGACTATTTCTATGAGGCACAGACACACACACACACACACGCACACTCACTCACACTCCTGTTTTCCTTTCCAAGGGTATCAGGCCGTCTTGGGCACGCGGGGCGGGAAAACAGGCCCCATGGGCCGCATGCAGCCTAGGCCTATTAATATATCTAATACCAACTCGGAACCGGGCACATATTTTGTCACGGGGTCCGGGATTCCAAGCGAACTCTCGTGTGTGTGCCTTCACAGATTTTCATCTGCTGGGCCGGAACTGACATGTAGTAGTCTCATTGTATAATTTCCCTGAAATACCTCCATCGAGCACTGAATTCATATATCACTGGATAGTGATCTGCGTGATCTTCTTAAAACATCAGTCAGTTCGTTTTAGTCACAGATTTTTCCAGTTACACATGGAATACAATACTCATCAGCAACATACAAAGGCCTATTTCTCAATAAGTATAACCATATCCTAATAACTATGCGGGTAATAAACCCTACCCATATTATCCATAACATAACATTTACATTCATACCACAGAACCGTCTGTCTGATAATATAAGGTTGATTCAAAGGTGGCCATAACTGTAAATAGGTATCAGGCCTCTATATCCTAGAGTACCATGTTACAACGAATTGTTCTACTTCTGGTAAACAAACATTGAAAGTGCAAGTTGAAACATTCTCAATGAAACTTATTTGAGGTGCAACAAGCAGTGGAAGTAAATTGTGAATAAAATATTGAGGGAGACCATCGGTTTGGCCAAGTGCATACAAGACAATGCGATGCTAATTTTTAAAACTTTGATTAATATGCTGCATAGCTTTAAAAAGTTAAATAAATATGGTTTCAGATGATCAGATATTAAACAAAACGCCGAGATAGAAAACAATGATCGATCACATTAGCTTGTGGTGCAACACTACCATCTAGTGGTATCAGAATAGAACACCCCCTCTGTTCTCAACACGCGCAACATGTTAGAATGCCTCCACATTTGCTCATTTAAAGAACAGAGTATCTATCAGTCACACCTTGGATGAATTACCGATCTAAAATGATCAGAAGGGTAGAAGTAAGTACTTCAAACAAAACCTTGGATCGTTTAATCTTCCATACTATGTAGTGTATAATCATTACGCATTTGTTCCCAAAAATCTCGATTAAACATCGAACAGAAATTCAATTTGGTAAGATTAAATAAATAACAGGCTTGTTTGAACGAGAGGCCGACTACTCTCTCGCCCACACACACAGTGTGCTTGTGTCATTGCTTAGTTTTCCAAGTTGATAACCAATCCGCAAACTGCTCTCCAGTATGTTACCATCGTCTGTCTTTATGTCAGTTGCTTCAGTTCACTACAACAAGTCCAGCCACAGACAATATCATGCGCAATAGCGATGGAAATCTGGGATCCAGCATATTTTCTGCTGTGCTCATATTCACCTTTGTGCCTTATGCTGTTCAAGGTGAGATATTATTCAAATCTTTTAAATGTGGCTTGCCACGCAAGCAGCACAGATCGTCTTTCAAACAAAATACCCCTCAACCAATCACTATGTCAATGTTTTAATGCTGTTGTTTTTCTGTCTACTGCCAACATGGTCAGATCAATGAACGTAACAAGTCTATAAGTATATTTTATGTTCTTCCTCGTCTCTCCTTCCAGCTCAGTGCTCCAGACCGACCGGTAAGAACATGCACCTGAGTGAGGAATACTTCTACCAAACATCTTTCCCCACAGGGTCAAAGGCATTCTTTGCATGTGACTCAGGCTTCACAGCGGCAGGACCCATGTCTGTGGTCTGCTTTGGAGACAGCTGGTCTCCCATACAAGGAGGATGTAAATGTAACTATCCAAATATTCATTTCATCATCGTATACATGGATGACAGTGCAATTAGATTTTGGAGACATTTGATCCATAGCATATCATATGGTACAATGGAGGATTTGAACCAGTGCTCTAACCACCAAGCTACAGCCTTACTTTACGTGCTGGGATATTAGGATCTACTTTCAGACGTTTCTTTTGTCCACAGCGGTGATCTGTGGCTCACCAGGAGAAGTGCTGAATGGTTGGTATGATGTCAGCGAAGGAACGGACTTTGGGAGCGTAGCCGTAGCGCACTGCCACGAAGGGTTAGTATCATAACCTTTCAAAATCTCCAAAAATGTTGGGTTCCTTCAGAGAGGAAGTCAGCCCTTCACGGACGGACTTCCAGACTACAAGGAAGTCGTGGTAACGCGTGTTTAGATATGTTTCGGAAGAGTCAAAGGCAGGGCTGTGACGTTCAAAAGCCATTTGTTCCTGTTCTTTCGGTGCACATTCACAGTCTCATTTCCAAAACATGTGAAACCCACAATCAGTCATTGCCGTCCATTCTCTCGTTTTCTATTCTATGGAAGCGGCCTGTGTTTCAGTAGGGACACGGGACTGTGGTGCACTGCATATCCTTCTGTCACGCGTGTTGTTGCAGGTATCGATTGGTGGGGATGAGACAAAGAACGTGCAAATCAATGGGCTGGACAGACCGAGTTGCAGTGTGTAAAGGTAAGTGACTGATTAACAAGACAGAGTCCAACTTCAACGTTCTGTTGCTGGTTTTGAGGGTTTCATTCTGGTTCTGTTTCAGCTGTTCAGTGTGGTCCACCTCCTAAAATAGACAATGGAGTTGTTCTAGATGAAAAGGAGTCCTATAGTTATGGAGCAACGGATCCCGAACTTTGCACTGTGACAAAACAGAACAGTTTTTCCCAAACCCACCCACGTGTATTGGTAAATCCCACCATGGTTGAAAGTGTTTGCCTGAATTCTGTGTTCAGATGACTAATAACATTCTGAAACAAAATATACAAAATGTCAGGATACAATGACTATTCTGTAGTGGTATTATAACATGTGTCCATGTCTTCACCTCCAGATCTAAGTTGTCCAGACCCTGTGGTTGAGAATGCTGCTATCATAGAAAGCAGCATACCACCATTCAAACACAGATCTTATGTCACACTTGAGTGTCTACATGGCTACAGCATGAACGGACACGGCAGTCTGACTTGTGAAATAGACAGCGGTTGGTCAAAAGCTCTTCCTATATGCGTTAAAATTAAGACTTTTCTGGACGTTCCACACTTTGTGTAAAGTCTGCATGGTGTCTAGGAGACACAGCAGGATGGCATTGATGACAATATGTTTGTTTTTTCTGTCTGTGAAATCAGAGTTTAGCTTTTTCGAGAAGTTCAAACGTAAGTCTATTCATTACTTCGTCAAGATGTTCTTTTCGTGTGTGTCTATACATATGGAGAAAACATTCATGGTCAAAGTCAATTGACCATGTTGTTTAAATTCACAAATATAAATATGACTTGTTCAAATTATATTGGTGTATGATGTGATGTCCCGATGCATGACCTGTACTTGATGTTATTTTGTGTGTTTACTAGGCAGACATTTGTGTATGTTAAACTTAATCTTTTTGACCTTTATTAGGATGGTTGGGCTTCAATTGAAGAAGAGCTTCCATCAGGGATCCAAGCAAACCCCATCTTCACAACATGTCCTGGTTGCCATGTCAACCAAATGAGCCATCCCATAACTTCTAGAAACGGAATGAAGTTCATATAAAGCACACACGATTTACAATCAATTACTGAAACAATGAGTGGTTTGAGTTGATGTTGTATAGGTGAGGTTGATAGAGGATAGTGAACTGGTATGTATGTTCACATGCAGCTCACTAACCACCAGAGGGAAGTATACTGCATAAAGTAAAGAGGTTTGTCATTTATCGCTGTTCAAGTAACAACAAATACATATTTCAAATAATTACAATATGACTTTTACACTGTTTTGGATGTCCTGAATATAATAAACAATGTTTGAAATAAACCCTGCTTTAATAGCTTGTGAGAACATCACCCCTGGTCATGTCCAGGACAGAAATATGCCTGCTTAGGAATTATGTTTGTAATTCTTGTATCATTGATAAACTATTATTAAGCTGTTTGCAAGAGCGTATGAAGTGTAGGTCTGAGATCACAATGTTACCCAAGTTTGAAATGCAACTCTGAATAGGGAAAACAAGAGGAATGTCTTGGCCATTTGTAGGCTTGATAACATGTCATAGTTGGATAAGTTTGCTCTTGTCTCTGAGTTTGTGTGTGATCATATCTTTGTGTGTGTGTGTGAGCGAAAATGTCTGTGCGAGTAAAGTCCTAGCTGTGTGAGTGTGCTTATGTGTGTATGAATGGTCATGTATGAGTGATGTATTCATGTGTATGTTTCGCTTCTGGTTTTCCCAAACTTTCCCATGTGTCCCATGCAGGACGTGGGTGAAACATGGTTTTAGTGGGTGGACCAGAATGCTGTCACAGCCTCCTCCTGCTTCTGCTTTCCATCGGAGGGAACGGAAGCTGTGGTCCACCACAAGTTACCCAAAGACAGGAAAGACAATGACCTAGAGCTCAATGGACCCACATGGTCACAAATTGTTTGAACTGGTTGGAGTTTCCATACATGTGATATGGAATCCCTTCCTGCAATTATGCCACCGAGATGATGGGATGTTATAGTTGGTCCTGATTTAGAGATGTTGCGTTTTGGGGTTCTTCTTACCTGCTTCATATTATCCTTTATGTTATTCTTTATGTTATGCTTTATGTTATACTTTATGTTATGCTTTATGTTATCCTTTATGTTATGCTTTATGTTATTCTTTATGACAATATCACAACAATTGAAAGAGTTTTGCCAACCGGGATAACAGTCCAACGGTTGTGTGTTCCATTTTCTTGTTTCATCGGTACCTCTCTCATGGTTCCGTGGGCTACCTGCACGTCACTGTGTCGGAGAACATATACACCTGGTTTCTAAAAGACAAACTGCTCTGTGATTATTGACATTAGCTTGTTGTACCATTTGCCATTAAGAGGAATCCAAACACATCAATATTTGCTTTGTGCATGCAAGCCATTTAGTAAGTCTTTAACCCACATCGTATAACATGTAACACAAAATGACAGATTTATCTTATGTAAATAAAATATAAATATCACATGATTTAAAATACAAAAAAACACTTAAATAAAAAAATATTAATACAGAGTTTTGTTGTTTCAAAGAAATGCATTTGTCTAGACATTCAAACGTTGTAATTCTGCATCTGAGATGGTGTCCAGCCAGTAAGAATGATCAAGTAGTCTCAGGACGCAGTGAAGGTGAGCTTAATCAATCCCCATGGTTACTAGGATAGGTGATAAGAGACAAGTACTACATGGATGTCGATCTTCATGTTCGCGTGCCAGGACTTCTTCGCTTGACTCTGGAAGAAAATGGAAGTATCCCATGAACTTGTGGATCTGCATTCTAACATGTCTAGAGGACGTTGTAGCCTTATGCACAGTGGTGCAACATCCAAGTGCTTATGAGTTAAGAAAGCTGCTTTTCTCACGTGTAGTAGGCCCACTCACTCCAGGTGGAGTTACACAAGGGATCTTGAGATCGGACACAAATCACACTTTTCCTTCTGTTTGTGGACCACTGGTTTACGTTCGTGAGGTGAGGCTTTGGGAACACATGCACACAAACACACACCACACACATTATGCCAATTACCTGACACTTTATACAAAGTGACATACACATAGTGCAGCAGAAAATCAAATGCCAGAATTGCAGAGTTATGGCAATATTTCAGTGGTTATTTCCAGGAAAAGGCCAGTTTATTCACTAGACACAGATCAGCAAAAACTTGATTTCAACTCTAAGTTGCCTACATTTGTCACACATACTATGTAAACACCCAGTGACCATACAATACAGAGGTCTGGTTTGCAAATAAAGTTTTCATATACAAATTCTATTTCCTGATCATAACTGAGTTGTTAGGGTGCTAACCTTGTTTGAAGAGCCATCACAGGAGCCCTTCTTCAGATTTCGGACCTGGAAGGTGAGGGGGAAGAAGGAGTGAGGGGTGTTCCAGGACTCAGGGTAGCTCCACTCCACCGTGGTCTGGTTCACCTTCCGGATGGACACTTTGTCTGGTCTCACTGAGAAGGGAAGGGGTGAGGGAAGAGGGAGACCAAAAGGAGAGCGAGAGGATGGGACGGGTACAGAGAGACAGGTGAAAGAGTGGAGAGAAGGTGAGTAAAAGAAAAGGGTTGGACTCGTTGTTTAGATGAAGTTTGGATCGTACTTTTCATCTTCATTTTCACTGCGGTCATATACTTCACCTATCTGTGATAAGAAGAATTTTTGGATGTACTCCTTCAAGTTGTGGTTCCACCTGGTGTAGATTGTAAGAACCATAGTCTCAGCCTCCTCATTAAAGGGGCAGTGCTTCCTGTCCACACAGGAAATGCCATTCCCACCGTCGTCAACTGAACAGGTGATGTTCACTTTGCCTGAATGGCAGGTCCACTGCTTATCTATCTTGTCCACAGAACAGTTAACCTCATCTGTACTGCCACTGGGTGTGAGACAGGGAAACAAAATCGGAATTACAATTTTATTTGTACACTTTTCTAATTAGATGTTCACACTGTTCTGACGTATGGACTCTGACCTCATGAACTATTCTTGATTGCCTTGATTGTGTTTTAATTATCTCAAATGTATCACTTATTGTCTGTTTGACTAAACCTACCGAGCAACGCTGACTAGGGTGACTTTCCCCTCTCTTTTAGGACTCCACTTCCAGGAACAGTGGAACTTGCCACTGTAGTTCTGCGTTGTGCAATTCAGATAGTCTGGTCATGTGAACACAAAAAAATGTCCCTAAATTAAAAGTTGAGGATGTAGGGTAGGTACCATGTCACAATGTAACAAATTAGTGTCTGGATCTGTACCTGGATGGTTTTTATCAAGTAGATTCTCAGTGGACGTCTCAGTGCGTATCCTCATCAGGACCGTGGTGTGGTTCAGCAAAGTACCATTCCTGCTGTGGCAGCTGTAGTTCCCTCCTCCCAGACTCTCCTCCAGATCCACCTGATAACTGTTCCCTCTCTGCTCCATCTCCTGTCCGTTACTCCTCCAAACGATCTCCTCCTCCGCCACCTCGCTCACCGTCTCAGAGACACCCAGGCAGGTCAAGGTGTGGTGAAACCTGGAGACACCATCCACCTCCACCACAACAACTGGCACACAAACACACACACAAGCAAACACACACACGCACAAGCAAACACACGCACACACACACAAACACAAGCACATGCACAGAAACCCCAAACAAACGCACACAGACACGTGCACAGAAACGTTTGCACACCGATTCACACAAATATGCACACATTATAAGCTCCACATTATTACTGGATGTCATAAAACAAATATTTAGATAAAGATCTAGCGTAAGCCTCTACCATTGGGCAGAAGAGTCCAATAGCTCGGAGAAAGCCGGCCTCCGGCCAGTTGAATGGTGACCGTGATGACAACAAGTAGACACAACCCCATCTGAGAGATAGAGAGAATGAGGGAGAGAAAGAGAGAGGATGAGATAAAGAGAGATGAATAAGATTTATGGACAGTTATAGAAACACAGAGGGAGCAAGAATGGAGTTATTTCATGAAGATCTGATAAACAACTAAAAGCTCACCTGGAACATCTTAAAGTAAAAAGAATGAATATACTACTGCAGCCAATTTTAATAGTTATGTTTGCACATTCTTATTGTAATCTCATACACCAAGCACACAATATATTGAAGTGCATTAAAATGCGTTTACATTACCTTCAAAGTAAAGATCCAACGGCACAAAATTCCGACTTTGAAATGCCGACGCTTTGGAATGAACGTTTTATATACAGTATGTCCAACATTTGAGAACCAATGAAATCCCCCGCTTACAAAAAAGTACAGACAGTGAAGAGGAACTTCACTTTCCAAACTTCCTGAACGAGCCATTAAGACTGAATTGTTGGCAGCAGATCAGTAACCTAAGTTACGTCATTGACAGACGTGGTTACTGTCAAAGGTATTACAGTAATCCCAAAGGAAAGGCATGGCCCAACACCATCAAGTGGTACTACAATCAAACATATAATTTACCGCCGGGCCGAACTATTAATTAAGATTATTACCTCGAACAAAACTTCAGTTACGTTTAAAATGAACCTATTCTGTGGCTGAGAAAGACCAACTAATAAGACCCCACACCTGCTCCGTTCTGGGAAAATATTCTACTCCTTTTATATAGTATAAATGCAATACTTTTGCATCAGTTTGTCTCGGCTGCAAGCTTGTCCTATTGACCTGTTCTCTTCCTGCAAAACTAAATATTATAACCTAAAACAAATAGTTCCTATTAATATCACGTTGCATAAAATAGAAACGCAGTTCAATATCTGCAAGCAAATGCGCGCAAAGTTAGAAGTTTAGCCATTTGGAACTTCTATCCTTCTGTAGAGATACATTATGGTCCTACTCTCTTGACAAGCCCTCGCGACCAATCGGGCCCATTCTATTTTTAATTTCTTTGTTTTTCGTTTTATTTTTATGAGAGCTGTAGACCAGCTATTTTATGCTAATTGTTTGATATTTACATGCCCCGATGCATCATCATGAATATCTATCGAATATCCAACATGAAACTAACTTTACTTCAACATTAAACCGGTTTGGTGAGATTGCATCAGTATGTGTAGAACAGTAAAATATTATAAAAACGGAACATATTAAATATATTTAAGCAATATCATACGAGAGTGAGCGTGATGTCGTAGGTTCATATTAGTTATCACGGAAGCTATACTACAACTAATCTTCCAGTCGGGCATCTCTGTAACAATTAGCGACTCAGATTCCAAATAGTTTCATGATGATGTCAGTGTTGTTGTTCGAGTTGTGTTGGGCGGCAACAGAATTCTCTGTTGTTTTCTATCTCTGAATTACTCATACTAATTAGCCATCATGAAACTAAAAAAAGGATCTATCTTGACTTTTCTAGACTTCGACACCGTCTATTGCCTGCTCTCTGTCCGTAATACCAAAATATTGGTCGACTACTTTAAACTGCTGGATGTTCACAACAAAAACACCTTGAACGGTTTGTTGATTATTTCAAACAAATGGATATTCAATCTCATTGTACTCTTTGGGTATTCAGTTCTTTCTCCTCATCTTAACCTTCCTCTCCCCCCCCCCCCTTTCTTCCTCCCCTTTGTCCCCCATCTCCTTCTCCAGACATCCAGTTTTACCACTTCATGCACCATGGGACAGACTTGAAGAAGAAGGAGATAATGCACACTTTCGACATGCTGGACTGGGATGCCAGAGGGGAGATTGGCTTTGATCAGTTTTACATGCTTGTTTGCATACTTCTCTCCAATGAGGTAACACTGTGTGTGTGTGTGTGTGTGTGTGTGTGTGTGTGTGTGTGTGTGTGTGTGTGTGTGTGTGTGTGCACATAGGTGAGTTTAGTTTTACTTTACGAGCACTTGTTCATCATATCTTGTGTTCCTAACTGTTTGATAAAGTAAACACGCTTCATATTGTATTGACTTCACTGACATTACTAACATCAAAGGCATTACCAACTCCCTATTTTGTGGTTTCAAAGACCACTTTATAAAGACAGAAATATGAATCCAAACCAAGTGCATTGGCTTTACCCATATAACCTCTAACCTTGTAAACATACAATAAGCAGTGTGTGTGTGTGGCTTATTCAGTACCACGTGGAGAAAAACTTCCTCTTCCGTTACTCGCGACCTGTGTTTGAATGTCTGGACATGGATGGAAGTCGGACTATCAGTCCTGCTGAGTTGAAGTCATCTGGCTTCCTCTTCAACCTCAAGGGCCCCGCCCTCAGCAGGATTTTCCATGACTTTGACGTGTCTGGAGACGAGGTGTGTGACATTTTTTGTCCCTCACGTATAATGTCATTCTGGACTTGCAACCACCGGCAACCTGTTTTTTTATGACTGGAATGTGACTCTGCGAGGCTGTGCCAACCATCTGTTAAGATGTTGGTCTAGTCTGTCTGCCTGCTTGCTTGCCTGTCTGTGTGTCCAGCGTGTGTTCATCTGCCCACCTCTCTTCCAGAAACTGAACTATAAAGAGTTTAAGATGTTCACCATGGCCTGTCTCGACATGCAGAAAGATGCCAAGAGACAGAGGAGCAAGTAAGGCCGGGACACATTCTGTTCTGCAAACCAGCCCAGCTTCCTTGTTGTGTTTGACTTGAATTGGGGGTTTCTTCGGCAGGTGTCAGATCAAGAGGGTCTGCAACCCCCGGAGCTCTGAGATCCAGGCCACAGCGCCTGTCTCACACACACACCTCCGAAACAGACAGCATAGCGAGGAAACTGTGGGGCCCAGGGCCTCCCAAGCCGGGCCCAGTGGCACTGACCGAGAGAGAGGGACATCCAGCGAGAGAGAGGGAGAATGAAAGAGAGACGAAGCTGATAGCTTGCGTGACCATGAGTAAAGAAGCGTGTTCAGCCTTTTCTCCCTAGTTTTATTTCCGAAGGGGAACTGTGGAGGTCTCAGCATGTACATGCGGGTAGGTGTTTTTGTGTTAACCCTCTCCTGCTTTCACTCTCAACCTCCCCCCCCTCCCCTCCACATGCACGAACACACACACACCACATCTTCCTCCATTTGAGGAAGTGCCGTGTCATCCCTCTCGCAGGGACGATTCACAGCACCGGATGATGTCACGGTGTCTCTGTGCATTGTTCCTCTTCAGGTGCTCCCCCGATCACCGAGACTTTTCAAATACCAGTTTGTTTTCCTTTGTCATAGAATGTTCCTACAGGTACTACGGGTAACTGTGAAAGATCTGGCTGATTCCAAATATCAAACAATGACCAGACACACCTTTTTTCGTAACTGATCAGACTTTTGCTTCCCAGAAAGTCACTGACATTTCCACCTGGAGAATTGTGGGGTGAGATGTTTTGTACTCTGTGCTGAGGGAAGAGGAGGTCAGAACTGGAAGTGTTCTTGCCATGTTGACAAACTCAAGAATCAGTGAAAATGCCAGTCTCGTCCGAAAAATGAAGAAGCCTTTGTTCTACTCATGAGTCAATTTGCGGAAAGCAGAAGAACTCCAACTCCAACCTATTGCCTCCATGGGTACATCCTTCCCCTATTAACCAAGCTGTGTCTGTGTGTGTGTGTGTGTTATAGGTCAGAACCGCTCTTGATAAAACAGTGCTTGTGGTGTGGCTATAAGTCCACTAGGTGGCGATATAAGCATGGCTAGTGGATTGTCTTTATCATCAGACGCCAGAGGGCGCTCTAGACTAGAAGAAGTGGGACTGGTGTGAGGGAGGCAGCAGGGTTCCGACTGAGGTCGAACGGGGGAAGGAGCGCAGCCTTGGAGCAGCTGGGTTGAAATCTTCCAATGATCTCATCCTGGGAAAATGGAGTGATCAAGAGAGACAAGTACTAAAAGAGGGAGACAGAGTGACAAATCAGAAAGACAGAGGTACAGAAAGAGACTGAGAGAAAAAGTCCAAGACAGACAGAGAGAGAGAGAGAGAGCTATGGAGAGAGACTGAGAGCGACAGAGAGACATTGAAAGTCCAAAAGAGAGGCTTGTGTAGAAGCAGATGCCAGCCCTCCTATCAACACCTGTCTACAGACTGAGAGCAGCAGCTCTGCTGTGTGTGGGATGCGCTGATTACCTCAGTCTGGGCTTCGCAGCACTTGGATGTGTTTATGGTGCAATACAACGCCGTGTCTGGGTGTGTGTGTGTTTGCCGTGTGTAGCTCTGTGTACGTAGAAGCATATTCAGAGTGTCCTAAGGAAGGTAGAAGTGTGACATCTGCATGGATCAGATCATGAGAATCAGTAGAAAAGCTGTTCTCCGTGCCATGACAGCCCCTCTATGACACTGTCACTCCAAACCTCCAGGGAATCTCTGGAATTAACTTCATTATAGGAAGAGGAACATGGGGGCAAAAGTTGAATCCCCTCCTTGATACATTGATCACGTCCTTCCATTGACTTTCCAATGGCTCCCAAAAGTTTGAATAAGCACCCCTCCCCTTTCCATATTCCCACACCTTATTACTTTCTCCGAGAATAAAAAGCTGCACCATGTATCATATTCCCTCTGCAAACTGACCTCATTGTGAATGATTCATATGCTCTGGTGGTATAGTAAGAGGACACTGCTATATTAAACCACAGCACTCACACTCTCACGGTAGGCTGATGAGAGGCTATTGTGTGTTCGGTCCCTCTCTTCTAATAGCTGACCAGGCTTAATACCATGGACACAGGTCTGGATGTAGGCTAAATTCAGAGTCTACAATTTATACACATCTTCCCAACCAGCATTTAATTGTCAATACAACAGTTTTTAATGTCCAGCCCATCACACATTTGTTAACGGTAGATTGGAAAATATACTTTGAGGTACACCTAACAGTTTAAACTACAACCCAGAACTTTATTGACCTTACGAATGATCTGTTTGACAATTCTGAGCAAACACATAGGTTCTGTTGACGCAACACACCTTGCGCGCAGGATATAAAATAACAAAATGTATAGCGAGTGTATATAGAGTCCTGTAGAGAAAAGTTCCCTCTTCATACCGCCTTCCAAAAAACTACAGACTTCAGAAAGTTGATCAAGTTTATGTTCGAGCAATCCCCCGCTCGCCAGGAAGCCCCATTAAACGATGCTTAACAACTCCTCTGCCTGGCGTCTTTTATCGGCTCCTCTGGGAGAAGTGCGCCCTGGCCTCGCCGCTCTTTATCCACACCCCTCAGGCTGGCAGAGCTGCTGAGCTGTAGCTTGCTGGAGAAAACATTGTAATGAAGGGAGGGTGTTCTGTTCTATCACACTCAGACAGACAGGATGCAGAACTCAAAGGTATTTAACGTGTGTGTGTGTGGAGGTTCTACACACATACAACACTCGAAGCGTAACAATATAGGTTAGACATACATGGCTGAGTCAAGTGGGATTAGCATTATCAAAGCGCGAGATTAAGTTACCGCCATGCTAGAAAGTGTACGGGTCAAGTCCGAAAGGTTATGTGACAACACATGGTTACTCACAAGGGACTTGTCTTTCTTCTGTTCAAAATCCTGTGACCGCACGTCGTGGCCATCTTCTCTCTTACGCAAAAAAATCTATACGTTTTCCACTCCAAATAACTGGGAGCGAGGAGACTCGCTTTCCAGACAAGTGCACACAGGTCATGGTGAACGATGTGTTTGAGTGGACACGGCCCTATTGATTGTTCTTTTATCCTGCGCTTGATCGTGCTGAACCGGGAGGGTGATTATAGAGAACGACAGGACATTTAAAAGAGGAGAAAGAGACTGAGAGGGAGAGCGAATAAGAGAGATAATGAGAAACTAAGGAGAAATAAGAAGATGAAGTGTGGAGAGGTATGGAGGGTGGTGTGGACTGTGTGATTACCCCATGATCAATATCCTATTCAGATAGGTGAATAAAAAGTCTTCAAGCTCTCCATGTGGGCAGGGCTGGTGTGGGGAGGGAGGTGAGGTATATTCTGTTCGTGACAAAAAAAAGAACATAGTGTTACAAGATACTCAGCAGCACCAGCGGTGAAGTACAGGACCTAAACTCTTAGAACTGCTCTTCTTTCAATACCTACTTTAGTAATGGATTCATCTGCCTGGTTGCTTATTATTTTTAGAAAACCATGATTGCCAAAAGCACAATCCAAACAATATGACCTACATGCACTTGCATAACAAATGCCACTGTTGCGTGAATCACAGGACTGAGGACTCAAATTCACAAATTCAGAGACAGATCAGTTCACCCGATGTTCTGTACCGATGAACCGATGTACACGTGGAAGGTTCGGAACACAAAAGGTCCGTCCGATAATATCCAAGCAAGGGTGCAGAGCAGGCGTCAAGTTACAGGTAACCTGAAAGGGATACGACCCACCAAGTCATTACTTGGATGAAACACACCAGGGGTGGAAACAAACTTCCACAGAGGGGAGACATGGACTAAATACTTGGGGCTAGCAGCTACCAGGTGAATCCAATCATGCAAGGAGGTCACACAGGAAGAGGAAGTCAGTTTTCGGAAACAAGAAGCCGCATGAGGTTTTTAAAATGAAAGGTGACAGACAATAAGAAGAGGAGACAAAAGGAACACACAGTTAGTTGCCATATGTAGCTTAACAACAAATCCATTTGAGCGCGTAGTGCGTGATGCGAGAGCGCGTAGTGCGTGATGCGAGAGCGCGTAGTGCGTGATGCGAGAGCGCGTAGTGCGTGATGCGAGAGCGCGTAGTGCGCGATGCGAGAGCGCGTAGTGCGCGATGCGAGAGCGCGTAGTGCGCGATGCGAGAGTGCGTAGTGCGCGATGCGAGAGTACAACTCACACCGTCATTGAAAAGTGTCAGAGTTATAAAACAAGAAAATAAAGTCCCTTCACACAAGGACACACCCTACCGCTGATGCAGCTGTTCACGTAGCAACAAGCGGAGATGGGGGTTTTAAATAAATATCATTGCACGTAATCATTTCTCTTTAGACAGTGAGACAAGTCATCCAAAAACAAACAGACTGGGAAAAATGTAGAGAATGTTTAGATGTCTTGGATGGGCGAGACATTCAGGAAAAGCCAAACCCTGAGTGTGTAAAAGCACTCCATGACAGCCTGCCAGAATCCCATTAAAGCGTCCATGGACCATATGTTGAAGTAAGTCATCTGATTCTAATTCCACGTCACCATGATTAAGCTTACCAGCAGAGGCCCAGAGAGCCAGAGACAGAGAGACGCCGACATGACAACACGGCTCCCCATCTTGGGTGCTCTTCACATGACCCAAGACAAGGGTCAAGCCTTCTCAGCAGTTACAGAAATGGGTTTGCGTCTAATTCTTGATGAGCGTTCAACAGCTCTGGGAGACTGATCTCAATGCTCTGCGTCCGGAGGTGCTGGAGCCGTGCCCAGCGGGGGGGGGGGGGGGGGGGGGAATGGGGGGGGAGGAGACTCGGATTCTGTCATCTGTTTAACTTGATACTGGTGCCAGAACAAGCACCCAAGACTTACTGTTATTATTAGAAACGCCAAAACTCTGAACAGGCAAAAAAAAAGTTAAGGTATTTCAGTCTGTATTTATGTGGACAGAACAATATTTACAAAGGGGTGGCTAATATTTCTGAAACTAAATATAAACTAAATAACACGCACGACAAAAGGCGTGTGTGTTCTTTTAAAAACAGGGCTGAGGAAATCTTGGGAAAGAGCTCATCATCCCTATAATATGATCAGTTGACACTATACACACCACCACACACACAACCACACACACCCACCCAGCACACACACCACACCACACAAACACCACAACACACACATCATAACACACACACACACACACTCTTTATCAGCAGGCAATTCTCTGTAGGTCAGATCGACTCCCCCCAATTAGATCTGTTGAGTGATGCTCTGATGTGTTTCCCAAATGCACAGACTGGAGATGTCGATGCTATACATTGTGTAGTTCTGTTTAAACAGTAGATCACAAAGTGTGTATAACTCACTTCAGTGTAAATCCCTCCAGGAAGTATTCGTTTTAAGCTTTTCGAGGTCGATTAAGGGCTCAGATGTGATTAAACAGAACGAAACAAACGTAGGACATGACTGGTGACTGGATCTCCATAGAAGAGAAATTAATTTTCAAGTTTGGTTGCTGAAGATTCTGTTGAAATTCAGGAGACATTTCACCGATGTTGGGTAAGGATTCTGTTGCAGTTTTGTGTGAGATTCTTTTGAAGGAGTCGTGGTTCTATTATTCTACATGACACTATTGTATAGTGGTAAACACAATTATTTTGAAGTTCAGTGGGTAGTTTATCCAACTGGAGTGGAGTTTGACCTACAGAGGTTCAATTGACTGTGCCTGGCTGTTTGGCAGGAGATTCTACTGAGAGGGAGAAACTGCTTGAATCTAATGGAAGTTAATCTATAGATGAATACCAACAGGTCGCTGTCATGCTAGTTGTGCCCACCAGCCTCACCTTCAGCCAGACAGGCATGTTCTGGCATGTTCTGTTCTGGGTCATTTCACTTACCGCTCTGAGATTCCACACGGGCACATTACGATTCAACATATAGCTCATGTGATTGGTTCCAGGTTTTCCGATTGAGCTCCGCCGGGCCAGGGTCAGCAAATGTGCATCGCAACTCGTCTATCCTCACCTAGTTACTGTCGCAACTCAATATCCACAACTATCGTCGACTGTGTGGAAAGTGTAGAGTGCGTTGCTGTGCTTCACAGCTGCGTTTGTACTCATGGTCATCATCTGAGCTTGAAGCCAGATTCTTCCATAGGTGACCCCTGTCTCTGGATGTTGATTCATGAGAGGACTTGGTACACCCCCGCAACCTTGACGGCAATGGAACATTCCACCTCTCCAAATCCATTCATACCACCCTCCCACACACACGCACACACACACGCACACACACATGCCCAGTGAATCCAGCCCCCGTAATATACCCTTCCTTCCGCAAGGCTGCTGTGAGCCAAGTGGCTGTCAGAGTGCTATTTTCTCTGTCTGTGTTTGATAAACAGTATGAGACGCACCTCTTGAGAAAGCGGTTCATCAGGTGTTGTAATTAAGTCAGAGACTTCCGGAACACATCGCAAAATGATGCGCGTCTCTTATCTAATGTGTTTTCAACTGGGAGTGATTTGTTTATCATTGGGGAGCCAGGCGCTAATTGAGGCAGCAGCATATGAGGTGTTTTGACACATCGTCTTGTTCACTTCTTTCTGCACGTGACCATTCTGCAGATGTTAAGGCTTTCTTCGCAATGACACCATTCTAACAATGAAGGTTCTTTGTCATTTCAACAAATGTTCTTCCTTTTGCCAAATGTTGACGTGGTAGTTCGGTTTGCATCAGTTCGGTTATCTCCTGATGATCTTTTTTTATCGACCGACGTCCCTTTTATCTCCAAACGAAGCTCTATTCTAACTATACATCATCAACAGTATGCTCTTCAGATGACAATAACACTAATTATCTTTCTCAACGTGCTGGCATTTTCCATGGGCCCCAGGAAAAACAACATCCCAAACTGGTTCGGAGCGACAAGCCTTGCACAGTGAAGTGCTGTTATGAAGCTTTCACTTTGGCAGTAATTCCCGGAATGATCAATACTGATTTGTCCTGGAGTATGAACCATGAAGTAGCAGCCTCTTCAGCCCCGTGTTTCTATTCACGAACAGCAACAGACTCGCTTCAAAACAGCCGAGAACAGTTGCAAAGCGAATAATGAGACAGGATACAAAGAAGCTATTTGAGCCAGCGACATAAACACCTCATCGCCAAGTACATTTTAATTGGCTCAGCTAGGAACACTTTAAAGCTAAGTAGAGAATGTCTGTGAGAGTTTGTGGTACGGTTGGTGTGCATCCTTACGCATGTTTTTGACGTGTTTGTATCTTTGTCGGTCGGCTCATCCATAACTGAACACCTGACCTCATGTTCCTTCCTTTGCTGGACATCCTTTCCGCAAGTTGGCCCATCATCTGAATGACAAAACGATCCCCTCCCTCCCATCCTTTTCCCCCATATCTCACACTCAGATCTGTGTTGATTTTTATTTTTATTTTTTTTACTTCCTAGACAGCCAGGCTTGACACTTGTGATCATCCCTGCAAGGGGATCTGCAGTCGCATCACAACCAGTATAGATCGTCTCCTCTATGTTTCTGTACGAGGAGCAGTTCTCAGGACGCCTTCTGTGGGTTCCTGAAGCTCTGCTGTTCCTCAGCCTGGTTCCATAACTCAGCAGCAGAATGGGTCAGATAAAGACGGCTCCATCTTCAGACACAGGCCTGTTAGACGCGCAGGCGAAGGACGTCTGCGACTCGACTTACCGATCCTTCAGGAAACTGATTTCAAGAGCATCCTGTTCATCGAGAACGTTGCTCTGCTCACTGAATGTCTTGCTGTGTTCCGTTGATGTGCACCATTTGCATATATCATTGGATAAAACTGCTGAACGAACACAATGTAACGTACAGTCTTTTATCTGTCACAGGGTTATCGGTTATTATCGTTCAGGTAATGAAGTGTGGAGCTTCCAAGAGAGCGATATGTAGCGAGAGCACCGGCAGCTTAAAGGTTAGACAAGACAGCTTTACACCATGACTAACTAATTAAGTCAATCAGAAAGCCACAGTGGCTCTCTTCTTCCTCTGGACATTCTGTTATCTGAGGGAATTCATTTGACCGGCAAATGTACAACCATGGTCCTCTTGTGGGAAACAGACAAAGAGCGAATGGTTCTGGAGCTTGTGTATCAGCAGAGGGTCACTGAACTGTGTAATCAGAGCAAAAGAAGCACCACAGAGGTCAGGGATGCTGGCAGACTCCATTAGACCCAACATGTCCTCCACTCAGTACATTGTTTATGGAACATGCTCTGATGAGAGCTTTGTAAGAGTTCCAATTAGTGTTTGAGGCCAGGTTGCCAGATTGTTGGAAGAATGACCTAATGGGCTCAAAAGACGCCTATTTAATAAACCAGGGAGCAAATAGCAGACAAGTTGTAACTGTCTGAGTGAGGTTGAAAGAAGCCTTGTCTATAAAGAGGTTACATACTGTTCTATGTGCTGAGAGATCCAGGTCCATAATAGACTTGGTAATTGCTACGGGTCTAATTTGAAAAAGCTATTGGGATGGATGAAATTACCTTTTCAAACGAAGACCTTACACATGAAATGGCAACTCAAAGTCAAATGATTGAACATTTTCATTTTTTCGTCCATTTAACAGCACCTTCATGGCGCTGCAAAAAATGTGATGCTGTGTTGAGTTCATATCATGCACAAAGAGCACAATCTACGTCCCGCTAGTTCTAACACATTTTGAATCCAGTGGGGGACAAACGCATCCAACTTCTACACTCCCAGAGCAAATACAAAACTATCTGTCTAATTCCTGAGCGGCCTTTGGAACGGCCTTCTTCCTACAGGCTGTGTGTCAGACTCAGTTTGACAGAAGCAAAGCTGAAACTTTCATCCCGTAGGCCAAACGTCTGCGATGTCTGAATGTGAATCCAAAACGTGTCCTTCTGCACTGTGCCCTGCCCAGATCCTTAATTCTCACTTTTGCCCAGTTCTGTTTGTGTCCTGCCTTCCGAACAGTCACCGCTTGCAAGTCAGCTGATGGATGATGTCTGATGAGCTCTTTGGAAAAGCAAAACACAGGCAACCATGTCGTTCACTCAACCACCCTTGTTCTACGGTTGACAGTCACAGAATAAACACTTTGAAAGAAATAGGAAATAGCTCTTTAAAAAAAGGCAAACGTCGGTGGATTGCAATGCAGTTTTGCACCTGTGTTTGATGGTTCACATATAAGACAACCTTTCTGTGCTGCCCTGCTCTCTTGACGACAGATGGGACCGCTGGGGGAGACAGGAGGTTTGTTAGGACCAAGGCTAGCCACCCTCTTATCCCTCATGGACAGAAGCCCTGCTGCTCTTCGATTTGTCAACATCTTGTTAGCCTTTCGGAAATTCTGAGGGTTGCGATGGATAACAAGGTTGAAACATTTCTGCCCACACGTGCAAGATGTGCCGGTGTTTGAGATTGAACGAGATGGCGTGTGTGTGTTTGAGAAAGAAAGAGAGAGATAGAGACAACATGTGTTTTTTTGTGTGTCTGAATGACCACTTTTAAATAGGATTTGTATGTTCAATTGTGAGTCATTCTCCTTTGTCACCCACCTTGGCAACCACCCCCCCTACACACACACGCAAACACAAACCTGACTGCACACTTACGCAAGCGTGCACATATGAACACTCGCGCATACACATAAACACGCCCTCTCTTTCTAGCTAACGCAAGGATCCATCGGCAGCTCTACTGTGAGAGTTGAGAGAGACGTTTCAAATAGGCAGAATCATCGCGAGCAGAGCGTCTTAAGTTCAACAAAGACCCCTGACAGCCGGAAATCGTTCAGCCGCCCATTAACATAAAACACAGGGACAATGAGACGTTTCATCACATGTCTGTAACCAATCGTCTAGGGACACACCGATGATACACAGACAGACACATGAACACACACACAAGCCCTGCGTCATTTATGCAGTGTTAAGCTGAGCATGGTTGCTAATGTGTGCTTGAGAACGTGTTGACCAGTGGCTGGCTCTGATCAACATGCATTAGTCCTAATTAGAGAGAGAGCAGTTTGAAAGGGGGGAGAAATTAGCGTAGAGAACAGTCCTCCCACCGGCTGTCATCATCATCATTCTTCACGTATTTACACTGAGTCACAGACGAGAGCTTTTCCATAAATTATAACACATTCAAGAAATCCACGGCTACACGTGTGTGTGTTTGCTGAGGAAACGTTCAGCTGCTGCCTGAGAGGCTGTTTGTCTGGTGTAGTATTTGAACTGCTTCGTTTTCAATCCGCCTGTGTCGAGGCTGGTAAACAGTAGCTACATGAGGTGATTTGTTTCCTAGCAAGTCGGGCAACAAAATCTCAACTCAACTCTCAATCATGTCATTACAACTGTAACCAGTGACAGAAGGGAAGCTAGCATCCAAGACTGTACAAACCAGCAAGGTGCTAATGACTCAAACCCTTTCCATTAGGGGGTCCAGCTTTATTCACACGCTGGTTCTAAGTGGGTTTTAACACGGTGCTCTAATGCTGCTTGTGTTCGTATGCTGCTGCTTCAATTAAGAAGAAAGGTTTACCTGTGAGTGAAGGGGCTTTAATAGGACTGGGCTGAATAAGACCTCGCATTTTCAATAGGCTGAGGGAAGGCTGTGTGACAGGATCCCTTCTTATTTTGTTTTGCCCTCAGCGAAGAACACTGAGGGTTGACAAACACACACACACATACATACATGTATGCATGCACAGACACGTACAAACTGCTACCTAACTGGTAAACTGTGCTGCGCACATACACAAACACACACACACACACATACACACACACACACACACACAAATACACACACACACGGGTACACACACCCGCAGCCTGCTGCCATGGCTGTTCCATGCAGTTGCTCTCACACTCGACGCTGGCTGCATCAGGAAGAGGCGATGAATGATGAGGTTATTTCTGTACAAGGACAATTTGTGTCATTCCACCTCGGTTGTTTTACAGACACCTAATAGTATGTCACATGTACATCATTGTTCTACAGGGACATAGAGAATTCCATTGTACTGTGCAAAGTCATCATTTTATGGATGTTGCAAACTGATATGTTAGTTCGCAGATGTGTTTTGTAGCCGTGTGTCTGTATACACACAGACCAGAGGTAATCATCTCCAGAAATGGATTCTGTTCCTTTTTTCCCTTTTCTTTGTAAGACTGTACCGTGACAAGAGCCCTCTGTACAAATAGCATGTCTGTACTAAGTGTGTGCGTTCCATGTCTGCGTGTGTACCGTTGTGTAAGTGTGCGTGTGTTACTGTGACTGTGCGTGTGTGTGTTCGTGTGACTGCTGTACTGTCCCAAACTGAATTTGCCTCAATAGTGGCTTGCTTGCAATGCCATGACTGCTTCCTCCTGGTGCGTGCTGCATGCAATGCCATGACTGCTTCCTCCTGGTGAGTGCTGTCTGCAATGCCATGACTGCTTCCTCCTGGTGAGGGCTGTCTGCAATGCCATGACTGCTTCCTCCTGGTGCGTGCTGCATGCAATGCCATGACTGCTTCCTCCTGGTGCGTGCTGCATGCAATGCCATGACTGCTTCCTCCTGGTGAGTGCTGTCAGCCATGCCCTGGCACACACAGCCACCCTCAGCCACACAGGCTGAGAGAGAGAGAGGACCATAGATGAGCCACAGAACAACGACTGTGCCTTTTATATATTTGCATGTCGCCTGGCAGAAATGTACGGGGACTTTCACAGACGCATTCATGTGCACACACTCGCTCTCTCTTTCTCACACACACATATATATAAGCGCACAAGAGGAGACAGAGACATGTTTAAAGTGTGTGTTTCTGTTTCACCACTAACCACCAAGTCGGGATAGTTCCGTGCCAGTCTGAGAGTGATTCACAGGCGTGGTATTGCTGTGACTCACCAGCTGGCACCGTGCCAACATCAGGGAGCTGTAGGGGCCCCAGCCACACTCAAACAGACACCACAAACCCTGATGAAACTGTACCTTCCATACCGATGCAAGGACTACCAGACAGGCAAACCCTCATGGTGGCAGAAACGTTTGAAAAACGCAGCATAAAAGCTTGTTTGTGCTGTTCTCTGGTCCTTGCTCGGCTGCATTCAGCTGAATCCTCCCCCCCCCCCAGTGCCAAGATCAGGACCCCAGAGGACTGCATGGCTCATTAATGACTGCCTGCCCATCTGCCTGCTTGGGAACGTGGGCCTGTGTTGCTTCAAACCAGCTGGAGGGCAGACATGACGGTTAACCACAGGGAACCCCTGACACAACGCTTCGCTTCTTGTTCAACTCAAATCTATTCAAGTTCCTTTCATCAGCATGAAACGCTACATTTATTGAAAATAAATGAAATCAAGTCGAAAGAGAGCCACGCAATTCCTTAAATGAAATACATGTTTTAATCCCGATTTTTATTTTTCCAATTGCATGGCACTACAAACAGGTAAAGAACAGCACAAGAGAATCGTTGTTACGTAATCGACCCAAATGTTTCATTCATGATGTGAAGCAGACACCATGTGGACTTTTGGAAGGACATTCATTAATCTCTCTTGTCTTCATTCTCTGTCTGTTTTTCTCTTCCTCCCTCTCTCTCTCTCTCTCTCTCTCTCTCTCTCTCTCTCTCTTCCTCTTTCTCGCTCTCCGTCTCACTCTCAATGTCTTTCTTTCTTTGTCTCTGTCATTTATTGTCCACCTACTCCCTGAAGTAGCAGTGAGGAGGATGCAGGCTATAAAACGATGCGTCAGTGCTCTTAACATTTCTGTTCCACAGAAGACCCTGCCGTATTGTCTGCGTAGAGGACAAGCATGACGTCCCAAAGAGACATCATCGCTAAACCATCACAAGGCCGCTTCTTGATTGTGCTGTTAGCGTGGGCGTCCCTGGGATTAGCTGCTTCTGTGCAACGTTCCAGAGAAGGGAGGGGGGGGGGGGGGAGAGGGGGGGGCTGTGGTGAGGATGTTGGTTCAGGCGGAGCTGATGTAGCTCGCTGTATATCCCTCCACCGGTGGCCTCGCTGCGGTAATTATACTGTGACCTCAGGCCGAGGTCAGTCTTGGAGAAGCGCTGACCTCCATTCCTCCACACCCCTAACGGCCATTAGTGCTGGCTTGTCCTTTGTCATGAGAGAGACCGTGTTGTCCCGTGTGTGTGTGTGTGGGGGGGGCCGGGTTAGAGTGTTGACAAATGCTGCAGCCGTCGCAAAGAGCGTAGAGAGATAAGGGAGAGGTAGAACTGATGCCTGACGCATAGTGAGACGATTGCTCAGGTAGAGTCCATGGCCAGCACCTTCGCAGCAGAGCGACCTCCGGTCAATGATGAACAACCTTCAATTATCGCATCGAAACATTTGGAAACATACAAATTTGATCTTGCCTTTCTGATGATAACGCCCGAGCCCGAGATGCACTCACCTCAATGCATGATATGACAGGATTTGTGGTCAACTAAACGGATCACTTCGTCGCAAAACAGCTCAACTCGGGGCGTGGACGAGCACCCTGAGGACTGGCGCACCAACGTGCGAATGCCAACCGATTCGCAGATGGGAGAGTATGACTGATCTGCACAGCAAACGACGTTGCGTGCATATGATCGAGTACACTGAACATCAGTCTCATTATTAATACAAGGGATCTCTCCTCTGCTCTCTCCTTTTCTCTCCCTCATTCCCTCCAGCCCCTGGTAGCCTCCCCCTGATGTCCCTCCATGCCCTCGCCTCCCTCCCGTGCGAAATAGCGACGACTTTCCAAATGACCTGGCAGAAGTTGTGTCCGTCACACAAAAGCAGGGGGAATGTGCGTGCTGTGACATTTCCAGGGGAGCGTGGTGAAAAGGTTAACTGTATGAAAGACGGAGGTCGATGAGAAAGGAGAGGAGGACGAGTGCTCATCTGCCGCTCCTCTCCCAGCAGGCCCAGAGAGCAGCGGATCGAGAGATGTCGGCGAGTGGCGCTAACTGAATTGCAGTCATACAATAAGAACCAGGAAACCAAGCTTCAGAATGATTCCAGTCCAGCTGCTCAACCAAGTATGACTTCTTTGTGTCCTGCTTCTGTCCTTATGTGACATCTCTCTCTCTCTTTCTCTCTCGGCGTCTGTCTCTCTCTATGTCCTTGTCTCTCGCCCTCCCTCTGCGTGTGAGGGATTATTCAGCACTGTCCAGGGAGTCAGCAAGGAGTGAGTTAAGACACGTATGCTAGAAAGGGATGCTGTATTTCCTGTTGACCCAGGCCAGACAGGAAGTCCTCGTCCCAGCCCTGGGCGGAAGTCGGTGTTGAGAGGCCGGAAAAGGGAGGGAGGGGGGTCAGGGGGATTAACTCAGAGCTTCAGGAAATAAGGTCATGGAGAATATTAAATGACATGGGTGAAAATCTACAGATATAGATTGGACTACAATAGAACATCACTCAGGGTGGACAAACTTGTGATGGAACACGTCCAACACACACATGTAAACAGGTGTTACTGTAACACACGCACGTGTAAAGACAAACAACCACACTCATAATTACCTGTTCTGGGACATCATAAGAAGTCGGCAACATGTTTTCAACAAGACGCGTGTAACGCAGATTGCGATGATTCAAACCCTGACAGATTGAGCCTCGTGTAATACCGAAACAGTACAACTGGAAACATTTGCGTGGTTCACATTGGTAGTAAAAACCGAAGAATTTACTGAGGAATGTGTTTCGCTCTTGTTCCAGAGGAGAATATGGGTTAGGTGTGTGCTGAATGATGTTAGACCCATCTGGACAAAAGACTGCACTGAAGAAGAATGCATGCATGCCTCTGAACCAGCACCCAGCAACTGGGTCAGGGGGTTTCAACATGTCAGCTGTGTCATCAGTAAGGAGACACTTGGCAGCTTCTGGTGACAGGTGTGTGTGTGTGTGTGTGCATTTGTTCCAGTTTAGATGTAGCATATCTTGTTGTACAGGCCAGAGGTATGTGTGTCAGAGGATAGTCTGTTATGGTATCTATTTGTCGTAGTCATACTAACTGTTATACAAATCAGTCAACAATAGTGTTTGGTCACTAATGATATGGTGTTGCCCGGGCGATTACACCCCCTTTTTTGGTACACTGCTAGCTCCCTAGTGACACAACACGCAATGGGAACATGCAAAAGATTAAACCCAAAGTGCATGGGGCAATGGCTTGTACGAAGCGATGGGGCGTGAGAGTAAGAGAGAGGGAGGGATAGAGGGAGAGGGAGGGTAGATAGAGACTGCATGTGAGAGAGAGAATGAGAGGTAGAAAGTGTATGTGAAAGAGAGAGAACAGGAGAGACAGAGTGTGTCTGTTTGAGTGTGTGTGTGTGTGTGGGGGGGGGTGCTTGGGTTTGTCCATTTTCTAGACATGGCTGTCAGAATGCATGCATGTAGCTAATGGGTTCAGTATGTGCAGCATGTTCAGAAAGTGGAAGAACCTGCTACAGAATATAAATCACCGTGTGTCTGTTTATGTGCGAGAGGGAGAGATAGCATGCGAGTGACATGGAGAGAAAGAGACAGAACGTGAGCGACGGAGAGACAACGCCACGCATGTGACCTGGAAGGGACCCGACCACGGGAACAGGACCCAAGGAGCGTCAGCAAGGTCATGAGTTGCTTCATGTGTGCGGGCGGACCGCAGCCCAAATGAGACGGGCCCGCGGGCCTTTGATATAATGCTCCGTTAGCCTCCCAATGAAGCTTCTGTCAAAGGAGAAACCAACAGTGAGTCTTTTGTGCCCCTCGTTTCTCTTTCCCAATTGCGAAAGTTAAGATTTACAAGGCATGAAACTCTAGGAGAGACAGGGAGAAACCATATGAGTCCCCCTCGGGCAGGTTGTTACAATCAGTGAAGGAACGCTTGTCTTTCTGACTCAGCGGATAGTTCTGCCATTCGTATAGTCTTTCATATTGTAAACTATGTTTCATCAAAGAGTAAGGCCATTGGTACCATATTATAGTCAGCGAATGATTACGTGTGCAGTTTTAGAACTCAGTGAAACAGAATTCATGTCATTTTGACCTTTTGAATCTATTAGAGCTTCGAGAAACATCCTGAGGGCCAAATCTGGGTGAGAGAATGTTTGGAAGACTTTCACATACGCTGAGCATGTCCTTGTCTGCCTGCGTTACAAATGCAAACACACACACACACACAAACACACACATACACACACACACACACACATACAGACCGTGTCACTTCAAATTGCAAAACTACTATGATAAGACTTGTGCACCATGCATCTCAGACCGCTCCACCCAGATGGTATCCAAGGACACAAGTGGGGTTCAAGAGTTCAATTCAGGGTCAGAGGTCGTGTTGATGAATTAGCCCGGACAGGAACAATTACGCTGGCAGATCATTAGCTTTTACCCTTTGATATCCTGCTCCTTGCCCCCCTCCCCCTCCCCTTCCGCACACACAAAACCAACCTCTGCTCCACCTCTTGAATAATAAGGAAGCAAGCAGTACAATGACCAATCTATTTCAATTACGTCTTTTCTTCTGTCGCTTCGGGATCCCAGGTTCAAACAGACAAACAACAAGACGACATCTCAAATCCGCGCTCTGCTTCAGAGTGGCGTGTGGGGGAGCGGTGGCTCACAGAGCCGCTTCTTCCTCGGAACATGCCGGAAGAGCGAGAGGAGAAAAGCAGGTGGCAGAGTTCCTAGTGCTGGTGAAAGCAGCTGCTGTCCCACCCTTCGATATCCCCAAGGTGTGTGTGTGTGCCCCAAGGTGTGTGTGTGTGCCCCAAGGTGTGTGTGTGTGTGTGCCCCAAGGTGTGTGTGTTCCCCAAGGTGAGGTGTGTGTGCTCTGTGTGCTGATGTGGGTCAACCCTGAGCCTAAGGGACAAACAGGTGAGATTTTACCTCAAGTGCTTCCCGTACAAATCACCTTCGCACAGCCATACCGGCTCAGCCAGAACAGGTGGAGGTGAGGATGTTTCTAGAAACTGTCACATTGTTCTGAGGCGGACGTCGAACGTACAGGTACGGTGCTGTGTCACCACAGACCAGGGACAGTTAAACATTGACAGCCTTGTTGTCATCGAGACGATTTTCGACGCACTCACCATGGTTTCCTTGCCACGGCAGTGAAGAGAACAGGTAGAGATTGCTTCGCTGTGTGTGAAGGTAGATTCAGCACAAGGCTAGTCATGAGTAAGTCCTAACGGAGCAGAAAACAAGCAGTAAAAACCTATTTTCAGTCTAAGGGTTGTATTTCAAGATAACTGCTCTGTATGGACTCCGGCCTGTGCGTGTGATGAAACAGGCACAGACAAGACCAACGGGTTGTTCACCACCACCCAGCTGATTAACACATGCCCCTGCAGGCCATGAGCAGATGGAGAGAGAGAAGGAGAGAGCGAGAGAGAGAGAGATAAAGAGATAGAGATGGAGATGGGGGGGGGTTGAGATGTAGAGAGAGACGGTGAGAGTGAAGAGGGTAGGAGAGAGAGAGAAGGGGAAAGAGAGAGAGACGTAAGAAGTCATTGTATAAATGTTTAGTCCACGTGGAAGACTCTTGGATGGGTTCTGAGAATGGCTGTCCTGCTTTGCCTTCAAAAGAGAGAACATGCTGCAACCTAACTGGCTGCCTGTAGCCAAGGGGCGGGACAAAGCACGACAGGACCGTCAGAGTGGACTGAGAACTGCTCCGACACCACAAGCGATGATATTAGGAGACCAGTTTTACCTGAGGTCTACTGCATAGCACGCCCACAACCTTGAAGCTATTTAACATCACAGGCCATGTCAATCTCCTGCTGTTAAAGTGAACCTCGTGAACAGCCTTTGAACAGCTGGAAGCCAGATTAAATCACACTACTGTATCTCCAGGGTTGAACACATCATGGTTGTTTACTGGCCGAAGCAGCCGGTCACAGTGGCAGTCCTTACATCCCTGTTTACCAGACAGTGTTCTTCACAAGACAGCCTTGCTATGTGCCCACGGGCCACGCTTTCCTCCCAGCCAATCACCACTGTAACTCTTCACTCGGTAGCTGACAGTTATAGCCAGGTGTAATGCTGGGAGGGTTTATGGGTGTGAATGCCCTTAAGCATTAGCAGAAAAGGCCCGTGAATGTTTCCTCTATCTCTCTCTTTCCATTCCTTCTCTCTGTTTTCCATACCTTTCTCTATTTCCTCTCGCTCTACCCCTCAAATTCTCTATCACCTTCTCTCTCTCTCTCTCTCTCTCTCTCTCTATCTCTCTCCCACCTTCCCTTTCCTCTCTCTGTTCTTCTGTGTCCTTTCTCTCTTTCTCTCTTATCTCTTTGTTGTGTCCATCACCCTCTCATTCGACTCCCCCCTTCCCTCCCTGTGTGTGTGAGGGAACGCACCCTAACAGCCCAATCCCTGCTCTCCCAGATTGGGGTTTCAGTTACAGCTGAGCGAGAACACTCTGGTACACAGCGGTCTGGGAGTGTGTCCCTGGCTATGTCATGGTGGCCTCCGAGGCAGAGGAGCTCAGGTTGCATCACCATAGCTTATTAACTCACGGTGCTGTGGGGAATCATAATAAGGAAGCATACTTCGTTTTTGGCATTGTGCTGTGTCACAGTGGCGTCGGTCTGTGGAGAGGGTTGTGTCATGGATTTCTTCCTTGACAGATATCATATTTCGGACTTCTGCTGATCCCCGGGGAAATGCAGGAAGAGCAATAAGTGGGAGGCAGAGAGAGAGACAGACACCCTAGAGGGGTCCTGACAGCATGTCTCTTACCATTCAGGGGCCCTGATACCAAACATCCATCTCTCGCTGACACATGTCATGTGTGAACCCTCTTCCTATTTCTTTTTTTCCTATCTTTATCGGTCTCTCTCCTCAGACAGTGCCTCTTTATTTCTTTTTTTAATTCTCTGTCTCACTCACACTCACACGCTCACACACGTGATTTCCAGGTGGCCCTCTGTCTACTGTCTTCTAATGCCAAGGAGGTATTCTGTCAGATACGACATTCCTGTCTTTTAAGCCATGACTGGCTGACTGGCTGACTAGCTGGCTGGCTGGCTGGCTAGCTGGATGGCTGGCTGGCTAGCTGGATGGCTGGCTGGCTGGCTAGCTGGATGGCTGGCTGGCTGGCTAGGTAACTGGACGACTTGCCAACTGTTACAACACTGAGGCTTGAAAAATCATTTTGAAATTGAGTGAAATGTCCATAGTGAACCAGCAGTGCAATGTTACTGAAGCAAGGACAGCAGGAAACAAGGATGGGTAGTCAAGAAAAAAAGAAACTCTACATAGAAAGGAAATGATAAGCAAGAGCCTGGATCTTCTTTTTGTTTGGGTTTTTGTTGTTGTCAGAAACAGGAAGGATCTGTGAAAGGGAAGAAGGCTGAGGTTTATTGAGCCATGTAGTTCCTTTTTGGGTTGAATGCAATCTAACCTCTCCGGGTGTCAAAACGCTTAGTTTCCATACCATTGCACAAACACACAACCCATTTGATGTTACACGGATCTCATAAATCTAACGAGAAAATATGTAGTCGTTGAAATATACATCCCGTTAAGTGAAATATACTTTTGCGAAAACCATGAAAATGTCAGCCTTTTTACAGCAGAAAACCTTGTCCAGGATTATGTTTAGTGCTGGAACAAACCTCTCTCATAAATGTCACTCAGTTTAACTTGAATACACTGTGTGTTGTCCTCACGTTTCTAAGCTTTCCTTCCTGTGGCTGAACAGAATATGTCTTCATAACCTGCCATGGCGATCGTAGAACATTCTCTTCTTGTCGATGAGGAGAAATATAACAGTGTTTTGAACAAGAAGATCTGACTTGTCTAAACATTTATGACCCAGTTAACATACTGCAGGGCGCCTTCAGTCATCATGTAAGGTAAACCACTTCCTCCGAGCACTGAATACAGGACAGTACGCCACTCTGTTTGAAAGCTTCAGGTTTCTCACGCTTTTGTTGTTGCTTTAGGATCATCAACAGCAGCTGACTTCATGAAAAATGCATCCGATAATTGAAAAGATATATGTTTTTGTATGTACTTCAAACAATCGGTTCTCATTCTGCCTCCTTAAGTTAAATGTGGTTTATTCGATCACTCCTAGTGTCTGTCCACGTGCAATGATATATCGGTCTCAAAACTTAAAGGTTGCCAACATTGCAAACATTGCCAACAACTTTCAAGTTTAATTGCCATTTGCAAAAGGTATCATTACAATAACATTGTAAATGTGAATTTCCACATCAATAATTCATAGAACTAGATGACCACACATTTAGATTAACATCATATAATTTAAATGAATGAAAATAATCATGATAAAAGATATAAACAAAATAAATCTCTCTGAAGCCTTTATGGAAGTCAGTGTTGTAAATAGAGCACAAGGTAGTTAAGTAAAGGGACAGATTCTGGAAACAAAGAAAATCTTCACCCCCCCAGAAAGAGATTTAAGAGGAGTCGATCTTGAAATAGACGATGCTGACGTTGGTGTTTTGGTTTTCTGGGTAATTCGACCGTGCATCCTAACAAAAGGAGAGTGATTGAAGTGCTCTTTGGTGGACCTTAACACCATCAGTCAGGGATATTTGGGACCTGAGCTCACCTTCTCTCAGGCTAGCTGGCACTGCGTCCAAGCGCCCGGCCGTGCCCTCGGACGCCATCCGTCGCGGCGCTGACATGTTTATGCTGTGTTAAGCGTGAGCTCGTGGCCCGAGGTCGTCCGAGGCAGGGAGGTGCGACTTCCTGACAAATGACAAGAACATTCCGGGGGCACAGCAGGGCAACATGTGCTTGATCTACAGCAGCAGCCTGCAGTGTGACTGACCGAGCAGACCAGAGAAGGACAATGCTCACTGACACCCCTGAGATCAAATGACTGACTCTGGATCACACGTAAGGAATTTTCCATGGGCATCAAACACACTCACTTCTTCAAATGATTGAAGTTCATACCATTAAAGACAAACACGCAACGTGTGACTGAACCCAGAAGTGAATGTCACCACTGAGTGTGGATAAGGAAAATGTCAGACACTGTCCTTCGCTTAATCAATACAACCTACCAGTGTTGGGAGCTCTGCTGACGGTAGATCTAAAGCTCAGTGTACACTTAGAGCAGCATTGGGTGTGGCATAGCTTACACAGCCAGGGCGCCTTAGGACCTTATATAATGCAGATATCCCACTTCCTCTCAGTTCTGAAACCATCTGATAAGTCCAGTGTTGTGGAGCGGGCCAAAGTTTCAACCTGAGCCATGGGCGGGACACAGAAACTGCTGGACATTTTAGCGCCCCTTGAAACAGCCCGGCGCCCTTCCTGCCCGGGCCTATAGAGAGATGAAGCGAAGGGAAACCCTTTCCTGTTCCCTGTGCACACGCCGCACGCAACTGACTTCCGTGACCTCATGAATCATATGGTCTGCATATTCTGGGTCGCTGGGGGAGGGGAAAGGAGAAGTGGGAAGGGAGGGGATGGGGAGGAGAATGGAGGGGAGGGGATATTATCCAGAAGTGAAATTCCCCCTCCGAGTCCCATGAGGGTCTCATGTAGACGGTGACTTGGGAGGGCGCTTCGCTCGAACGCCATCTGCTTCAGGATCAGACAGCATATTGGCTTCCCAGACCCAGGGATGGAGGACTTAAGTCGGCCATCGAGGAGAGGAGAGGAGCCCGAGGTAGCAAAAACAGACATGCTCATGTTAGGACAAAAAGGACAATATTGCGCCCGTTTCCAAGGCATAATTGTTGGATCTTGTGGGCTGAGCCCCTGGCTTAGGGATCCTGTGAGTCTCCAGACCTAAACCAGGGGATTCAGCAAATCCAGCATTGTTTTGTCATCACACGCTGTCTTTACATAGGGGGTTTGTAATACACAGAGGCCCTGTCCAGTGTTTCATGGCTGCAGTCCTGTGGGTGTTAACAGTTATTACAGTAACATCGTCGTAGTTTGTTTAACTAACCACACCCAAGACTAGGGGGTCATTAGGAGCTTACATAGTGCCTGTTCTCTCTACTTGGAAACTACTTGGGGAGGTCTGCTGATGGGACATGTAGCCTGTAAACTCCCAAAACAACAGACTCATGACTGTGTGTGTGTGTATATATGTGTGTGTGTGTGTATATATGTGTGTGTGTGTGTGTATGTGTGTGTGTATATATGTGTGTGTGTGTGTGTGTATGTATGTGTGTGTATATATGTGTGTGTGTGTATGTGTGTGTGTGTATATGTGTGTGTGTGTATATGTGTGTGTGTGTGTGTGTGTGTATGTGTGTGTGTGTGCGTGTGTGTATATGTGTGTGTGTGTGTGTGTGTGTGTGTCTATAAGTGGGTGCTCATGTGTTTCCCCTGTGAGGCACTTGAACAGACACGACAGTTAGTAGATGGGAAGAGGATGTGGGCTGCTCACTGAGTTTCCCTTCTGCTGTCCTCATCACTGAACCCCGGATACAGAACATGTGTTCAGATACCTTCAGGAGGAATACATAACAACCTAAATCCTTAGGGAGAGAGCTTTAGGTTGTGGGTGGGTCTTCTAGCAGATCCACAAATCAACCAAATGAACTTGTGAAAAAGAAAAAAAAACGGATGACTAGCTCAGGAGAAAAAAAGAAAATTGCTTCAGTCAATTTCTCCATCTGATTGGACATTAGTACTGAGATAATCAGCCTGTGAACGACTTCACATCTTTCATCTCTGTCATGCCCTCTCCACAACACGGTCAGTGGAGCGGGACTGGACGTATCGACCGGTCGGTAATATCCTGAAGAGCCATGTAAGGTCATTGACCTCGACACACAGGGATAGGATGTACAGCCATGCATGCTGACTGCTCAGTCAATTTAGACTTTTTGGAATACGTAGTTTGAATTTGAACGAGGGAAAGAAGAACATCTGAATTGCTGACATGGCAGAATTGAGAGCACAACCCTGGGACTCTGGAGGGCACACACACACACACACACACACACACACACACACACACAGGTAAACAGCAGATGGTTAGTGACGACAGCGACAGTCTTCCTGCTATCCAACACTGGCATGCATGTCTAAAGACCCGTGGGATGTCTGGGTCGTCTCTTTTACAGACTACGTATCTGTGGATGAGCCAGACTCAATTACAGCTACATTATCTATTCAGTTCTTGTATGCTGACTTGGTCAGTTGGATCCCCATCAAAGCTGGCTTCCAGAGCTTCAACTTTCAAGTGTCCGCATCATTCTCATGTTGCTATCAAAAGAAGCCAACGGGGAAATGCGAGTTATACAGATTTCACACATAGTTACCAATGGTGACCCCAGCTGGCTTCTCCCTCCAGCTCAAGTTTGTCACTCATCACTTCCTGGTTCTGCCCAGTGGAGGCTCCGGGTTGCCAGATTCTTTCTACACTACCCCCCTGTCTGGGTCCCATTGCTCGCTGCTGTAGTGATCCTGGGGAAATGAGACCCAGAGGAACACATGACGCTAGAGTGCTGTTCTACCCTGCCGTTTGATCCTTGGCTCAGAGCTATAGAATGCAGAGTAATCCTCTGGAAATGAAACCGTGGCAAATATGTTCATTTTTGTTCAAGTTTGTCTCTGCTTATCTGAGAATGTGGAATCACCCTCAGAGAATATTCAAACGTAAAGCCGAACCCAGAGTGTTGGTTGGTTAGTTAGTTAGTGACATGGAGAGAATGGTTGGTGGTCTCTGTTAGGTTTCAATGTAACATTGAAATGTTTCAATGTACATTGATGATGTTTTTCGTGCTTAGATAGCTTGCTGTCTTTTTGGGCATGGAGTCTGAGGGTAAGAAGGAACATTTTATTAATGTCTGAATATGTGTTTTTGATGTATTTTCTCATATTCACTTCAAAGGAGCACAGGGCTGAAAGTCTGTAATTATGTAAAGTTGTCAAAATATCCACCTTTCAGGTTTCGCTTTTGAGGGTCAGGAGCATGGCAAATTGCCATCCCGATTGTGTGTGTGTGTGTGTGTGTGTGTGTGTGTGTGTGTGTGTGTGTGTGTGTGTGGGTGTGTGGGTGTGGGTGTGTGTGTGTGTGTGTGTGTGTGTGTGTGTGTGTGTGTGTGTGTGTGTGTGTGGTGTGGTGTGTGGTGGGTGTGTGTGTGTGTGTGTGGTGTGTGTGTGTGTGGGTGAAGGGGGGGTTGTCTGCATACGTGTGTGAGTACACTCAGCTGTCACACAGTAGCAACCCACGGTAGCTAGGACAAATTGATCACAGCGCCGCTTGCGTGACTTGTGTTCTGTGTACACATTTGTTGTTTAGCAGTGTGCGTTCATGTGTGTGCGTGTGTGTGTGTGTGTCTGCAGCCTCGAGCCAAAACTAACACAATGCCAGACACAGAGGGCACAGAGAGCACAGAGTGGCAGTAAAAAGGGGAATGAGCAGCTAATCCCATCCCTCTGTCAGCTGGCTTTCTCCTCAGATAGAGTTGTCACCCATGATATCATAAGCTTGTCTGGGAAAAAATACTATCAGAACCCTGTCTGAGATTCAGAACAGGACAAGCCAGGCCCGCCTGTCTCTCCAGCTATCCAAACACATGAACGATATACCCCAGATGACTGGGACTGTCCAGTGAAGGAGAACACCAATAGCTGAAGAGGATCAGCCCCACTGACAGCCTATTAGGACTCCGTATGTAAGCAATTGTCATCGCTTTCATGCACCACCAAGGGCCCGACGGAGTCAGATGTATTACCCAAAAATGGTCATGGCCATCTCAGCAATGCCACAGCAAAAACAAACACAAATACTTCTCCTGGGATTGCACTCTGAGCAGGTTATCCCATGAGCCTGTTCAGCATCACATCACAACGCCTTTTTCTCTCATGTTAGGGAGCAAATCCGATTTTTTAACAAGAGCCCCTGTGAGAGCGTTCCTGGATGGGCTTGTGCTGGGATGTGCTGGGTTGTGTTAGGTTGTTCTAGGTTGTGCTGGGGTGTGCTGGTTTGTGCTGGGTTGTGCTGGTTTGTGTTAGGTTGTGCTGAGGTGTGCTGGGTTGTGGTGGTTTGTACTGGGTTGTGCTGGGTCGTGCTGGATTGTTCTGGGGTGTGCTGGGGTGTGCTGGCTGATCTGGTACAGCTGTGTTTGCATAGCTGAGGGTTGGACCACTTTGGTTTACACTTCAACGCCTTGAAGAAGCACATACCTGTCCAACCAGCTTTCAGGTTCCCAGATTCTGTCTTGGGCTGAGCACCCTACTCTAGTCAACTCTCTCTCTCTTTCTCTCTCTCTCTCTCTCTCTCGCTCCTTCTCTCTCCCTCTCTCGCTCCTCCCCCTCCCCCTTATCGATAAAGGCTGTGATCAAATGGGCACATGGAGCAATTAATTGATTTTACTGCACAGTAACAAATAGATTTGACAGTATTTGACAAAGGAGGCTCCATCAATCATAGTACAAAGGCGAACCACCCTCCACAAGCTCGCTCCCACACACTCCTTAGCTTGAGGACGTGGCTTGTTCAGTCTGTGGATCTCCACAAACATGCACCATCAAGCTGTAATTAAACACAAACAAGCAACGTCATTACGACCGTGGCCTATTGAGACAGAACCGTATCTGTTTGATGAGCAAATAAAGAATCTACTCACAAACAAATACAAGCTGACATCAGGAAGTCCTCTGGGAAGTCTGGATGGCCCCGGTACATAAACTGTCCCACGGAACTGTCCCATGATCTACATTCTCATCTTATTTCCATAATTTTTCCATAATTCCCCACAATTGCAGGGTTAGGACTGCGGTCAAGGGAAGGGGTGGTGGTTGCGGTGAGCGCTTGAAGGGTACAGGTAAGGGTTGTGCTCATGTGCAGACTCATACTACTGTTACGTGGGAATAAGAGCATTAGAAGGAGTTCATCTTTGATCATCTCTGGGTTGAATTTATATTTGTCATGTAAGGTTACCTTGCCAACGACTGGAGTGCATATTTCAATTCTGAAATGACCCACGCCAAATGATAATGAATAGATAGATGAATAGGCCGTTGAGTGGTCAGTGTGCACTCCCAGGGTTGAGGAGAAGAAATGTGTTGACAGTCAGAGTTGGTTCATTACAATTCATTTTCTTTTTACTCTGAGACAATTGTCCCTCTGTTGTTCTGGCGTGCCAGTGGGGATCAAGCCATAGAGAAGCATGTTAATCCACAAGAGCGGTAAGGATCAGAACAATGTCTGGCACCTTGCCAGGAAGGGGCTGTTGTGTTTGTAGGTCTGTGTGTGTGTGTGTGTGTGTGTGTGCTAGAATAAGTGACCAAAAGTAGGAGCAGAACCTGGAAGACAGAAAGACAGGTTTTCGGCGACAAAGAGAGTGACGAGGAAATGAAACCCACAGTTCACAAATGCAAATTGCTGAGTGTGCGTGTTGACATCCAGTTCCGAAATTGTACGAACTGTAGGTAGCATTATTTTTCCTTGTTGTCATGAAAAGGAGGTTTCTCTCTGTCACGCAGACACACTTAAAGAAACATAGATTACTATACATATGTGGGGGTGGAGGTGCATTTGTTTCAATGGAGAGGAATTGTTTAGAACAACCCAAGATTATTTATAACAGCTGGAACCAAGCCCAGTGCTGCACTGAGAACAGCATTTCACCGAGAGAGAGAGAGAGAGAGAGAGAATCAGAGAGAGCGAGAGAGTAAGACAATCAGAGAGAGAGAGAGAGAGAGAGAGAGAGAGATAGAGAGATAGAGAGAGAGAGTAGGACAATCAGAGAGATCGAGCTAAAGAGAGGGAGAGGTGAGGCCCTCTCCCTCCTGCACCTCCCTCTGTCCCCCCGTCAGAGAGAGGGGGTCAAAAGTTGACTGTTTACCCACCTAATTGGGTGTGGATGCTGAGAGCTCAGGAAATAGATAGGTCCTCCTTTTGTTACAGCGAGAGAGAGAGAGAGAGAGAGAGAGAGAGAGAGAGAGAGAGAGAGAGAGAGAGAGAGAGGGTGACAGTAAGAAGGGCACCAGCCCAAACCCCAGTCTCTCGGTCATTCGCTTATTCAGATATAGGAGCGAGCCAGGCAGATGCCATCCAGTGGATCTGCACAGTTCAGGGTTCAACATGATTCTCTGATCTGGGAGAAAGGCATGCACCCCTGGCTAAGGGCTTGTTGTTCAAGTGGAAGGAGTCGATTCCGTCTTTATTTACGTTCATGGGTTGGTAGTTCAAAAATACTTGACTGAGGAGCGTGATTGAAGGACAGACACAGCAGAGACAGGAAAACAAGAGGGGGAGGAGAAGAAAAAAGCAAACAATACACGGTAGACTTTTAGGCAAATGCACACCTCTTCTCTCCTCTCACTCATGAATACAAATGGGTGGGAAATTAGGGATGCTTTTTATTCATTCGGATGATTAATATCCATGACATGTTTTTGCTGTGCAGCTGATGACTCTCCTTGGGCGCTTCGCGGTCCATCACTTTCACTTAGAGCTCTCCACAGAGAGCTGCAGCTAGCTCTTGATTTATTTACGTTTCTATTAACTCCGTGTTTTTCCTATCGTCAAAGCCAACTCCCACGTCTATGAAAGATTGATCACGCAGTCCGTGAAGTAAGGAGGAGACTGCATTAACCTGACCACCCTCGGCCCTCCCTCCTTAAGGGCTGATCCAGAGTCTGCTTGGAGTTTTTTGTTGTTGTTGCTCTGATTAGGTTTGAGGGCTGGGTGGGCGGGGGGCAACTTGATCTTGGATCTGCATGTCTGGGTACTTGACATGGGATAGGCCTTTCCTGTGTGAACTGTAGCGGGTGAGCAGTGCAGAGGAAAATGCCACCTCAGCATTTCTGGGATGGATAATGCAGACGCTGAATGTCTATCAGCCACGGCACATTGAATCCTATGTAACAAAAACCCATCTGGGGCTTTGTCCAAGCAAACAGCCCAGGTCGTCTGGCAATGTCGAAAGAAGCACTGTCAAGGTCTCGGCACAGTACTTTTGGCGACCAGCTGCGGTGGAGAGGGCGGCGAGGCTGCTCTCTGGCTCGTGTGGTGGTGTTGAGCATCAGAGACCAAGGCTGCAGCAGAACCAGGTTACAGTAACTCAAGAGGAATGCTATTCTGCAGGGACCTTAGGGGGATCTGACCCCAGGGCTGGTTTGAATGGTACACTGGGTCAATCAGAATGGCTGACCCTTTGATCCAGCAGTGCGTGTCCCTGTAAGGCCCCCCTTTGAAGTGTTGTTTTGGTGTCACAGTCGGTAAGGCATCACCGGGAACGCCGCTGGGCCCCCCTACAGTCGGGATAACTCCAAGTAAGGCTGACTGGGGCGAGCGAATCTCTGATAGAGCAGGGTCTTCTATGGGTCTACAGCAGGGTTTACCTTGGCAACATGCATATTTACTCATTTTATTAGTGCCGATGCCAAACAGTCAAAAGCATTCTGATTTGTGATGATGAGGTGCAGTGCAGGGGTGGGAGGGGGTGTTTTAGTTGGAAACAGGGCCCAACTTTGGGGACCATGGCAATGGGAGGGGGGGTTGGGGGGACGACGGGTTGTGGCGATGCGGGGGCGAAGTGGTGGGAGGGGAGGGGCATGTGTTGGATTGTCACTTTTCAGTGTGAGCACAGTGTCTGGACTGTGTCTTCTGCATTTCGTTCAGTTGTGTGGTAATGTGGTGGCAACAGTCGCTCTCCCCGCCACCCCACCCTGCAGTACACAGTAAACTGGTTCCGATGCAAAGCAGTGGTGACACCCATGCTTTTACGATCATTTCCTGTCTCCGAGGCGTCTGGGGTATTACGTGTAAACAAATAGGTGTGTGAGCTACCAGAACTGACCCAAGTTGGGTCGCAGTATATCTGTACAGGGTTCCAATTCTGTTAAAATACAGATGAATCTCTACCTGAACTGAGCCTGGTCACAAACCCGGAGATGATAGGTTTAGTTCTACGAGAACTGAACTCAATAAAGTCACAATGATGGAGGTTATAGAATTAGAACGGTCAGAATTGAACCCAACCGGATCACAGTGCTGGAGACTGCAGAGCTAGCTCTACCTGAGGGGACCTGGTCAATATGAAGCGAGAAACTCTCCTCGTCATGACTTGGTATTTGTTCGACTCTGGACTTTATGGAAATACTGTGCGAAAGGTCAACGGCATTTAATTCTATACCATCGTTGTTTTGACTGGGCCATAAAAGAGCTTGTAGGATTTTATGGTCTGTGTAAGTTTGAGGTCATTATTAAAAGTATTGGATGCAGGCCCAGTCCCAGGCGCGGTCTCCACCCCCTGGGGGACCATGGTACCACACAACCAATTAGTGATTAGAACTACAGTCTAATCCTCAAGGGAATGTCTTTGTTCAGTTGATTTAGACAATGCCCCCAGACATCAATGGATCGGTCCGACGGCTGGTTTGGCAACCCTATTGACTCTGAACGACCATGACAGTGGTATAGGGGAACCGCTTTTCTGGTCCTATGTAATTGGACTTCGAATACAATGTCTGTTCCGGTTCACGTCTTTGTTAAAGGTTTGTCTATTATCGAACCGGCATTTCTCAACCAACTGCACAGTCTCAGGGAGGAGAAAAAGGGCAGTGTTTTGTAACCATCTCTAAAAACATGGGATTTGCTAAACACTTTCAAGGGATGATGACACAACTGTTCCATATTCAGGCAGGATCAGCAAGACCTCTTCCCTGTGATGTCCAGAGTATTACCATGTTCCCTGTCCACACATGAAAGGTGTTGAGACCCGGGACATACAAAAACACCTCTGGGTTTAGAAATGCCCGGGGTATAAAATAAGAAAAACCTTAAAAAAATGGGTCCAAGTTCATCCAGTTATATCCTTTCATCTGTGGCTGGCTGGGTCACGACTTAACACGGAAGGTCAGAGTGGTGAAATCAGCTCAAAGACAACAATGTGACGCAGCCTAGATGAGACACGGTTAACCTCCAAAGAGAGACCCAGAGGAAATCATAACATCTTACAGGAAGAGTTAGTGTGAGAGACATTTTAAAAAGTAGGAGGTAGGGAAAGACGGAGAGCGTGAGAGAAGGGAGGGGAGGGAGAAGCGAGACAGGGGGGAGAAGGGGGGAGGGAGAAGAGAGACAGGGGAGAGAAGAGGGGAGAGGGAGAAGAGAGGTAGGGGAGAGAAGGGGGGAGAGGGAAAAGAGAGTCGGGGAGAGAGGGAGAGAAGGAGGGAGGGAGAAGAGAGACGGGGGAGAGAAGGGGGGAAAGAGGATAGAAGGGGAGGAGGGAGAAGAGAGATGGGGAGAGAAGGGGGGAGAGGGAAAAGAGAGACAGGGGATAGAAGGAGGGAGGGAGAAGAGAGATAGGGGAGAGAGGGAGAGCGGAGAGAAAGATAGAAAGAGAGTTGAGTTTCTGTAAAGCCCCTTAATTTCCTCTCCCACACCTGAAACAAGTCCTTTTCCCTGGAGAGTCTCAGTAATGGCCTCCAGGTATTGTTTCGAACAGAGAAAAGTGGAGAGGAGAGAGGCGGGGAGGGGATGTAGCGAGGGCAGGGTCAAATGTAACATGTTTTTGCTCCAGAGTAGGGTTGGATGAGGGGGGATTTGAATGGAGCGCTTGAGGGCGAGGGGTGGAGGGAAAGCAGATGAGCTGCACTGTTGGAGAAGAAAGGAGAGGACAGAAGGGTGAGAGGTAAGAACAAGGAAGGAAGGGACAAGCGAAGGAGGGGAAAAAAAGGAACAGACATAAGAGGAGTGTCGAGCGGAGAGGATGATCCCGCTTGCCAAACCACTTAGCAATTTTCCAAAAGTCAAAGGAAGAGTGACAGGATACAGGAAGTGAGGACGTCAGAGGCAGGGGATGCCAGACATGAAGAACATGCCTCAGTCCCAGCCTCCCAGCCTCCCAGCCCCTCTGGCCAGCCCCTCTGGCCCGCCCCTCTGGCCCGCCCCAGCCCATTACACCCCTCCTAGGGAAAAAGAGACACAGCAGAAACTGTTTCCACAGTCGTGACAGTTAGGTCTAGCACATTGAAGGTACAAAGAATACCACACATACAGCACGCATAGTTCATTATACTGATTATATATTAAGACTGCTTGGTCGTCATAACAACCCTTTGCTACTACCATAAGCTAGGCTTGGCTCACATCGTAAAACTCACCCAAATACAGAGACAAAACCATGAAAAGAGAGACCTCTCAGGTCCGATACATTACAACGTGGTGGGTCACATGACGAAGACTGAGGTCTGGGGAGAGGTGACGGCACATCACAGCGCCTGTCATCATCCTTCTTGTTGGCAGCACTCAGGCCAAGCCGGCAGCCATGCTGCCTGGTCCGGAGCAGCAGAGGGTCCTGGAGAACATCACAGCTCTCTGCAGTCACTCCGGAGCAGGCCAGCATGCTCACACACACACGCACGCACGCACACACAGACGCGCACATAAGTTCACCTCAGGTCAGGGTAGTTCTCATAGCCATACACGCTCACACAAGGGTTGTGTTGTGTCCATGTCTACGCAGTCCAATTCGTTTACCTTCGCCCCATTTCTGCACATGCTACAGTGCTTGTCTACTTACACTGTACTGCTGCACTGATGAAGACAAGGATGGCCAAGAGGTGGGCTGAAAAAATACTGTCACGCTGAGAGATATACTGAGAGTCATACAGAGAGACATACTGTGTAGAGCTGCAGGTTCCATTCCGCCTGATGTCATCATCTTGTCAGTATCGTTGCTTGGTAAACCTCTGCTGTACCAACTGTCCTGGAGGCAAGCAGGGCTGGCGGATTATATCTCTGCTATCAGCCCGCCAGCTCCCAGTGGAGTTCAGAGAGGGACACACACTTGAGTAGCGTCCCACACAGACACAGACACACACACACTCTCACATCCTCACAGACATACGCACATCCTCACCCGCGCACATAAATCCATCGCCGCACGCCCACCCCCTCGCACACACAGGCCCATGTACGCCCAGCGCACACACACACGCATGTCCAACATAGGCTCACGCGGGCGTGCACACGCGGTCGATAGAGGCAGAGAGCAATGCACTTCCAGTAGGGTAGATTGTCAAGGCGCTATGATCCAGAGCCAAGAACAACCATCCTGACAAGAGCTTTATTAATATGAACTGGGGCCATTTGACGCCCCGTCATTTCTCTCTTGTCCTGTCTCAGACCCCTGGACAAATCTAGAGGAAACCTTCTCTAAATGGAAGCTTTTTCCTGTATTGGGTTTGGCATTATGTCAGAGAGAATTTTATCTGGGACTGTGAAGGTTAATGGGATGTCGAAGTCTGCCCTGCTTCTAATCTTTGAGAGACTATGGATGTTCCAGCACACGATCGTACACACACACACACACACACACACACACACACACACACACACACACACACACACACACACACACACACACACATGTTCCACTCCAGTGTGCCTTATTCTTCAGCATGACACTGCTCAGACTCAGGGAGAGCTTAGCCAAGGGCATGACAAGCAGAAAAACTGGAAGACAGACCACAAAACTTTTGGAAAGCGATTCTGAAAAGCCCTTATTCTAGAGTAGTTTATCTGTCCTGAACACTTTGCCCTGTTCTCATCTGTGTTGCAAAGTTGGATAACAATGTCGTCAAAATGTGGAGGAAAAAAAAACATTTTGTGGCCGATGTACCAGAAAGAAACGTCATATGATGCCAGTCACCTAACGTGATAGAACTCAAGAAATTATCTTGTGACCCAAAAGGTCATTGGCGTCTGTTCTTCCAGTAAACAACATGTAAGAACAATCATTATGTGGCAATTCCCCCTGGCTGTTCCTCCAACATCACCAAATGCCCATACAAAGATAACCACACAGGGCCTCTCCATTCAGCACCGAATGACTCCTTATCTCTCCTAAAGAGCTTCAAAGGGCTTGCCCAGACAAATGTACTGTTGTGCCGACAGACAAACCAATCAACATCAGCCCTGTGTGCCTGATTAAGTGGGAGTCATTGCTTATGGGGATTATAAGGACGGTATGAATTTGTTTATAATTTGTGTGCTGTTCTATTGAATGAAACGTCCCTTCCTGTAGAGCTAGATCAACTTTTACATATACAAGAAGCTTACGTTAAGAGAACAATCATTGATACTTGGCATTACCAATGATAAAGCACAAAGTTGTGCTGCGACAATGGTGCGGGATCAAATTCCAAAATGGAATCCTCTGACTGATGCAAACTTTGACTGATTAGATTAAACTCACTAGACTCAACTCAGTTATTGTGAACCAGGTTTATTTTCTGTCTGGTTAAGTTAGACAATTTCCTTGAGTTCGGTGAAATCTAACCATTTCTCATGTCAAATGAAAAATGTAACATCTTTCAGAAGATGGATTCCTACATATTAAACAAACGAATGTTCCTTGATTTGTCATACGTTCATATCATAGGGGCGCCTTATTAATGGCATTCTAAAGATATCTAAAATAAACACACAGACCATTTAAATGGAAAACCCACTTTGAATGAATTTTTGCATAGCTCCCGCTAGCAATGGCACATATTTACTTTTGGGGACAGGAAGTTATTTCCCCTGCTATCGAGACCATCTTCCATGGTCAGGATTATGTTGTGTCTGTCTAAAAGTAGCTTGTTCACACTTTGCATGGCATGCAAAGTTGTTTGTAATCATTTCTGAAAAGGTGAACAGAACAGAAACCATATTATTATTCGGAAGTGTAAAAAGAGGAACGGCTAACAGGTAATTTAATAGGCCTATAGTAAGCTGCAATGTGCCTGGATTCCTCTTGACATTGGAAAGATTGTTCATGACAAACTCATTACAATTGGCACGTTAACACAGCAATCCAAGTCGCCAATGCCTTAAATACGCACAATCCATTTTCTCTCTGGGTGTGTTCTGGGAAAGTAAGCAGCTACCACAGTCCAGCACTGATTTCGAATCTTTTGTTGTTGTCCAAAGGATATGCTTTTATTGTTGTTATTTAAAGATGTTATCTGGATTATTCTCATTTCACAAGTTCCAAGCAGCAATTGAGATGGTTGTGGGATCCCCACACGAGCAGGCTAAAAGGTACATTTTCTTCTCCCTTCAGGACTGGAATGGGACCCATGAGACTACTTTCTGGCAACTGCCAAGGTGGGCGAGGCGGAGGGATGGTGTCTTTTAAGCATTGGCCAACTGAAAACCACGCAATAAATCAGTATTTAGGGTCTAACTCAAGCCAGAGAGGAGAAATGGGACTCCTAGGTTTTTCATCACCTCTGCCTACACTGACTCTCACCTGAAACAATGAAGACGCTGTTGCGATCGCTTTGACCCTGGATTTGAACATGCTGCCAAACACGAGGTCTGTGGGATTAGCCTGCACACTGTACTGAAACAGGAACTTGGTACATAATGTAAAACTGAAGTAAAATAAAAGTGCTTTCACTGAGGTTTGTGGACATATGAAGGAGGAGGTAGAACAGGGAACGAACAGCAAGTACCAGGAGAAGCTTGTGTTTGTACACTTCTTTAATCTCTTTAAGAAGTTCTCTCTCTCAGGCTCAGTTAGGAGCAGTCATGCAGCCCTGCAGCACTGGAAAACACACACACTACACGCCCCCCCCCCTACACCCACACACACACACACCCACACACACACACACCCACACACACACATACACACATACACACTACATGCACCACACACACACATGCGACACCCTACACGCACCACGCACACACACACACTGTCATGCAGCGGCACAGTCGTGGTTCAAACTATCAGCAGCTTCCAGCTCTCAGCAGGCAAGGCACCTGATTGGCTGAGGAGTTGCCATGATGTCATGGCTGAACATTATAAGGACTCTGACAGACAGCCTGGAAGCCACATTAGAAGAAACACCGCTCAGGAGAGAGTGAAAGAGAGGTAGAGAGAGCAAGAGGGAGAGTGAGAGAGAGGCACATACAGATACAGAGATCAAGTCAGGAAGAGACAAAGAGAGACAGAAATCCAAAGCAAACTGGATTTACAATGGGAATATGACACAGAGTATGTTATGAGTTCAGGACAAATCCACAACATAAGAATTATTTAATGAAACTTTGTATGGGAGCCCGGGAACAGGACTTCAGCCAGAGGAGGTTAGTAACACTAGTATGTTCTACTAACCCCTGACTTGTGAACAGAAATGCACCTCTGTGGATCTAAATTAGATGAACATGGTCACTATCTTAGTTTAATTGAAGACTAACAATCCTTTATTGTAGTGTGCAGATCTTGCATTGCCATTTAATTCAATTTCATTAGATTAGATTAGTCGTTTTCACCATATATATTTTCATGAATGGATATGTTTGAATTGCATCTGCAAATATAGCTTTGTACGTGTGTCAGAATCCCAGATCAGTTCTGACTGTGCGTCTGTGAACTCTATGTTCTTTCTGCACTTTGCTTCTTCCCTTTTTTTGTTTCACTCTTGCCTCTCCTTCCCTGTATTTTCCTTTTCTCTCTCTGTTATTTTCTCTCTCTTTCATTCACTTTCTCCCTCCCTCTTGCTCCCTCTCTCTCACTCTCTTTCTCTCTCTTGCGCACATGCTCTCTCTCTCTCTTTATCTCGCATTCTCTTTCTCACACTCTCGTCTCCCCCTTCCCTCTCTCCTGCATTCTCGGTGCTTTATTGGCCACATCTGCAGATCATGGGAAGTCCAACCCCTGCCATGTTTCTCAGCAACGTGACAGAGGAGGTGAACGTCTCAGGGTCGGGGCTGGGCCAGGATGGGGACGAGGCGGGCTACAGCGAGGTGGAGATGGTCCTGCTGGGCATCATCATGGCTGTGCTCGTGCTGGGCATCGTGTTCGGCAACATCCTGGTGATCACGGCCATCGCCCGCTTCCAGAGGCTCCAGAATGTCACAAACTGCTTCATCACGTCGCTGGCCTGCGCTGACCTGGTCATGGGGCTCATCGTGGTCCCTTTTGGCGCCTGCTACATCATCCTCAACACCTGGCACTTTGGCAGCTTCTGGTGCGAGTTCTGGACGGCGACGGACGTGCTCTGCGTGACCGCCAGCATTGAGACGCTCTGCGTGATTGCTCTGGACCGCTACCTGGCCATAACCTCTCCTTTCCGGTACCAGTCACTATTGACCAAGTGCAAGGCCCGCGTGGTGGTTCTGCTAGTGTGGGTGATCGCGGGCCTCATCTCCTTCCTGCCCATCCACATGAAGTGGTGGATCTCGGACGATGACAAGGCCCGGCAATGCATCCAGAACAGCAACTGCTGCGAGTTCAACACCAACACGGCCTACGCCATCACCTCTTCCATCGTGTCCTTCTACATCCCCCTGGTCGTCATGGTGTTCGTCTACAGCCGCGTCTTCCAGGAGGCCAAGAAGCAGCTCCGGAAGATCGACCGCAGTGAAGGCCGCTTCCACAACGCCCACAACAACAACGCCACCGGGGCGCTGGAGAGCAACGACAGCCGAGGAGCCAAGAAGGTCAAGTTCTGCCTGAGGGAGCACAAGGCCCTGAAGACATTGGGCATCATCATGGGGATCTTCACCCTCTGCTGGCTGCCCTTCTTCCTGCTCAACGTGGTGGTGGCCATCTGGAAGGTGGAGGGTATCGACTTGACCTTCCGCATCCTAAACTGGATCGGCTACGCCAACTCCGCCTTCAACCCTCTCATCTACTGCCGGAGCCCCGAGTTCCGCTACGCCTTTAAGGAGATCCTGTGCTTCAAGCGGAGCCGTTTCCCCAACCTGGGACCCACCAACGGATACGTGTACAGCGGACACAGCTGGCAGAGTGAACAGCAGGGTAGGAGTAAGGGCAGCTCGGAGGACAGCGACCCCACTGAGGGGAGTCTTAGAAAGGAGGAGAGGAGCTGTGTGACGGTGCTGACGGACAGAGCCACCGACCCCAACGGGAACTGCAGCAAGTCTCTGACCACGGTTCTTTAGCCGTCTAACTGCTGGAGCCCAAAGGACTATTTTACGCTTTCACTGCAGCAGAGGGACTAACCAAACACTTGTGTTCTTCTTTTGCTTTGAGTACTGACGGTAAGACTGGTGACTGGCCAAGAGTGGGGTTTCTGGTGGGTGGACAGAGATAGAGAAGTGAGTTGGGCTGTGGGGAGGGGGGGATGTTACGTAATCCTAGAGGTTGACAGGTAGACCATTTTTGATATGTGTTTTTTTAGTTTTGTCTGTCTGTTTTGTATACAGAGAGAGCGATTCTGTAGATTTTTCCATCTACCTCAGCATATAGTTTCTTTTTCTTCTATCATTTCTGAACATGTGTCATGGTGATTCACTGGCCAAAACAACCAGGCTAGACTGAGGCAGTCTTTATCATTAGTTAAAGGGAGGGCTATACTCCCTAACCCTTAAAGAGCGTGGGAGAGATGTACCCATGAAGCTAATTCAAAACCTGGTTGGTGCACTCTCAACTGTCAGCAGATGACTCACATTCCTACAGCTACGGCATAATGCTTCGGAATGGGCGGAGTGTTATTTTTTCCTCTTCCCCGCGATCAAATTCTTTGCATTTTTTATTTCTTTCTTCCATTTGTACTGTGAGCGAGACAAGCAGCGACAGGTGCGGTGGAACTTGTCTCTCAGCTGCGTGTCTCCGGTGCCAACGTTTACGCCTCCAACTGTCGAGCGACACTCCCAACGCAGCGCTCTAATGTTTTATAACCTGTCGCGGAGGAGTATCGGTTGCCATCGACTACAACGCGAGAGGCGCGAACATTCACGGAATATTTTAAATGATAACCGCACTTCGCTGCTGCCGTTGAGGGACAGCTTGGGGCCAATTCACAATGAATATGGGACTTGTTTTAAGTTATTAAGTCAGAGTCTTTCCACTAATTGTCCATCTGGAGGGAAATCCTATTACATGTCTACCAGTCTGCAAAAGTATCTAATTGGGAAAAGTTCAGATGAATACAACATCTCTTTTCATATATGTACTGTCGGCACACAGTCTGTCATTTGAATAGCTTATGCAATTTTGAGCCTTGCTAATTTAACGGACCATTACGTTCATCGCTGATTCACTTTCATCATGTGCCCCATCAACTCTGTACGCCCCCGCTCTAAACACAGGAGCTCTGCTTGTCTCAAGTCTCTTTCGGTTAATTCCATGTGAAGTTGTCGTTGCATTCGGGCCGATGCAGTGTTTACTGAAACCAGAGGAGCGGTTTCCATCGCCAGGGAAGAAGTAGTGGATGAACTGCGGCTGAATAACAAACAGGATGAAAATAGGCCAGAGACAGCAAAGTCCCTGAACAGAAGGTTCTGACTTCTGAACCCATTAAACATAAATGGAAAGATAGGGCCGACTGTTCTGATTGGACCCTGGCTGACTAACTGCACTGTTGACGTTTCATAAAAGTATGGACATCAGCAAGGATTATCACATGGTTACAGAGAGATACCGACTGCCAATTTGTTTTGTTTTACCCGCTGCCTCCGCTTGCCTCTCTCCACACCCTCTCCCTCTTTCTCTCATGCTCACCTTCGCAGTCTCTCCCTCAATCTCTCTACTTCACAATCTCGCCAACTCCCTCTCTCTCCATCACGTTCTCTGTCTCTGGCTTGTTTTACTTAATTAAGTTAAGTCCGCTTCGGCGGAAACTAACTCTTTCTCCCTCTCTCCTCTCCTTCTCCTCTCTCTCCCTCTCACCTCCCCTCTCTCTCCCTCTCATCTCGCCTCCTCCTCTTCTCTCCCTCTCACCTCTCTCCATCTCACCTCTCCTCCTCTCTCCCTCTCACCTCTCCTCCTCCTCTCTCTCTCTCTCATTCTCTCACCCCTCCTCCTCTCTCTTCATCTCATCTCTCCTCCTCCTCTTCTCTCCCTCTCACCTCTCTCCCTCTCACCTTTCCTCCTCCTCTCTCCCTCTCACATCTCTTCCTCCTCTCTCCCTCCTCTCCCTCTCTCATCTCTGGCATCTCCCTCCATGGCGGTTTGCGCTCTTCAGGAAATGCCTCAGTGCAGCTGAAACCAGTAAACACAGAATCAATCCATTATCTCTGCAGTTTAGCCGCATGGTCCGAAGCCCCCCCTTTCCCCCAAACCATGGTCCTGGACAGATTTCCAGATTAGGGAGAGTCATGTTTTCTGAGTGCAGACTGGCAGGACGCTTGCAGGGCAGAGCTGCTCTGATACCTTACTCCCTGCTGCTCCGCAGTCCCAAGTCACATGGGGATATCTAGTATCGTTTTAGACCCAGCCTTCGGCTCCCCAGAGCGACGCTTGATAACAGGGGTGCCGATTTAGACATGACCCAACTCTCCTGCGTCCATGAGGAGGGGGGAAGCACTCATACCAGGGGTGGGGTTTCAGGCATAATCACCTTGCCCTGGTTGGGCGCACGATCTGTAGGATGCTGAGATAATGTTGGCCTGTGCTTTTGTGCCCGTGGTGTTCCATTTCGAAATAGAGAACTTTGTTCCAGCGGAGGAACCTGTACCACAGCTTCAGGCCAGCTTGCAGGGTGGAGCGTGACACATTGTTTTGAGATACTGTACTGTCATACTGTCACTGTGCTGTGCAAGTTGTTTTCTTGTGTGTATATGTGTGTGTAAGTTTAGGCAGGTTAGTGGGGGGGGGGTGCATATTGTATTTTTGTATGAAAAAAAAACATGGATTCATTGTCAAGTGGAATATTATGTACAAAGTATTTGATACTACGTGTACACTATCATGCTGTAAAACTAGTAAAGAAAAAAGATGACAATGACATGGCTAATTTCAGGGGTGTGACACAAAGCCTATGTTTAAAACAAACAGAATACTTTGAATAATTCCCCTCCCCTGTACTAACGCTGTGTATGTTCCACTGTGTTTGGGCCTCTGTGGGTGGACCTGCTTCACTGTGCCAAACTGATGTTGTTTCTTCTACGTACGTGGAGGAGGTTATGAACTCTGCTTCCACACTGCTCTCTTCTGGCCAGGGCCAAGCCCTGCACCTGGGCCTGTGGGCTTTCCGTCCAGCCAACCTTTCTCACGCTAGGTGACGCCAAGGAAGGAGTCAAACTCTGACCAGGCGTCAGGAGATGACAGCGTTCGGTGCAACGGTAGAACCCAAAACGCTGACCCCTGCAGCATTCCGACCGCACCTCCAGAGTGTGAGGAGATGGCTACCTGCAGGCCTGCTCTCCCTTCCACGCTCACACGTGCTCACACACGCTTGCTCACGCACACACATTCACTGTACATACAGCACTCCCTGGATGATGAATCCACGCGGATGTAAATAATGTCATATGGGAAGTGGCATTTTGTGAAATGTGAATCGTATGAACAAAGTGTAACGACCGCAGCGAGACGGTTCATCTGTTCTCATCGTTTCGCCATGAGCCATGTTGATTGCAGCGCCATGCGTGCATCTCCCAAGGTCAACATCCATTTTACTTGAGTGTTACTTCTTGTCCAGCTAAACCTTTTCCGGGTTCACATGTTAGATCTTTAGCGTCTCATATTGCACCTCTATCTATGGAAGACTTCGTCCTTGAGAAATAGCTTGAAGCGTAGTAACTAAAGCTCATTTGTGGAGTAAACAGAGTAAAACATCGCACTTAAACCTTGTAGGGGCTATAGCATCTTGGCCTGGGTGGAAATGTTGTATCGGTTGAATGTTTACTGTATGTTGCCTTTTCAAGTTGTTTTCACACAGTATTGGTCACGTTTTAATTTGATTTTTTTAATGAAATGTCGTGAAATCTGTGCAGTTGTCTTGTGATATTTATGGAGAAAAAACAACAAGTGTAGTATGACATTTGTATCGGCGTAATAAATGAAGTATTCCTTGCAGGTCCCGTCATTGTTGGTTTCTTTCTTTGCTGAGCGCGAGCCACAATGTGTGTCTGCTTCAGGTCAAACGGCACTGACAGCCACCATCACACACGCTCACTAAATACATGCCATGTATGGAAGACGTGACCAGTCAAAGGCACGATTTAACAATGTGGCGTTCCATACTAAACATAAACCATGGGTTTCATGATGACATCTAAACCATGTGATGACCTTTCTCTCTGTCATAACCTCGCTTCTGAATGCCTCTTTGTGGATCCCCAAAGTGTGATTGCGAAGCCTGCGGCCCCTTGTTTCCCAGCCTCTCCCTCCCTCCCTCCCTTCCCTCCCCCCCCCTCCATCCTCTCTCTGCAGGGGTCTAAAGCTGTGCTCTTATCAGCCACAATGCACAACATGCACACATCACACAGTTTACAATACTACAGTACAAACAAACAAAAGGCTGATTCCATCCTTATAGGACAGGGAATTCACCGCCCGCATGTTACAGGCAGACCTTGGGTGCCGGGGTTATTCTGGGAGTCTGGGAAAACCAGCACTGAGCCTGGTACTCCAAAAGGGGGGCTGGAAAGACGGAGGGATGGAGGGAGAAAGAGAACGTCAGAGAATCTTACCTACGGTGACGATCGGGTCGTGGGTCCAGGGGTTCCACCTGGTCACAGTTTGGTACAGATCATTTTCTGTTCGGACGGGGACCCACACAGATGGAACAGAGATGTATCGAGTCATAAAAATGTCCTCAAAACTGGCATGGGACCAGGAAGGGAGATAGATTTGACAGAGAGGGAAAAGGGAGAAACTCAGGCGGGTGGAGAGTCTTTCCAACATATCAAGTGCTGTTCTGCTGCTCTGGGAGGACAATGGCTTCTTCATTTGACAATAGAAGATCACATAGAGAATACTGATTTGCATGTGCCTGGGGCAACATAAGCTATTCGTTTTAATCATACTGAAGTCAGTCATGAGATTATTATATTTGTACCCTAATCCACAAAAATGGAAAGACATGATGTTTTGAATAGACTGCAAATACATCTGGATGTTTTAAGGGGTTTTTCTTTCACTCAATGTCAACTTTAATGTCTCCGACACATTATGCCTGTATTTGTATGACTACAAAGCCACTTGTTATCAAGCACAGAGTGCATTTAGGTGTGTTTGTGTACACATTCTCCAATGTCCTCCTCATTCCTAAGACAACCATGTAGAATGTGAGACAACTTCATCCTCAGGTGAAACTTTCACCTGACTCCAATTCCCATGTAAACATTACATGCAGCACAATCTGCCAGGCCCACCCCGGCAACACCGTATGTCACCCGATCTTTTACTAAGGCAGGGTGTCCCATTGGCCAGGCAGCATGTCAACATGCCGCACACAGTTGGGGTCCTGTAACAAACGCTTAGATCGCGACAGGGAATGAAATGCTATCAAACTGCAGCGATGCCTCCCGACGAGAGACACGGCTAGCGGATGTCTGTGAAGCCAGCGTGGCCCCGGCGCTGCACAGAGTCAGGCCCCAGTTGGGTCCCTCCTAATGGGAACGTTTATTTTGATAAGCCTGCCCTCCCCCACCCCCACCCCCCCTTCTCTCCCCACCCCATCATTTGCTGTAATTCCACTCTCACTTTCAACATGCTGGGCGGATTAATGAGGCCTGTTGATAGTCCAATTCACAGCGTTCCAATTACTGCCAAAGCCGCGGTGCGTTCGGCGATGTATCCAGGCACCTGGCGCCCTGGCAGACTGCTGACGCTCACATAAACAAAGTGGCGAAAGCCCTCCGTGGGTAAATGAGTCCATTGAATTGCGGGAAGCAATGACAACGTTCCGGCCATGCTGGAGACGTCTTGCCGCTAAGTGGATCCACTTTGGAGTTTGGAGTGCTGCTCTCCTCCAGCGCTGGGGCTCTCAGGCTCAACTGCCACATGGCATCGACTGTCGTGTCTGCTCTCTCTCTTTTTGTCTTCAGAGTTTGTCCTGTTTAAGGTGAAGCAACCAACAGAGATCTTTGCGTGTGTGTCTGTCTGTCTGTCTGTGTGTGTGTGTGTGTGTGTGCGTGTGTGTGTGTGTGTGTGGGTGTGTGTGTGTGTGTGGGGGGGTCTAAGTGAGTTTTGGTCTCTGGACCTGTCTCCGTTTACGCGTAAGTGTTTGGGTTATGTGTTAAATGCATGCGTGTGTTTGTCTTCAGCATTCTGAACCGATAGTGTGCAATACCAGTTGTTATGATCACCAGCCTCACAGGCCCCATGAGCCTGTTTATATGTGCCAGTGTGCCAGTGTGTGAACACTACAGTATGGCACTGTGGAGGACGACTCAGCAATGCCTCTCGAACGCTGACCAAGGCACCGCGCTGTCTATGGGGCCAAAAGCGCTCCCTATTACATCACCACCGTGCCTGTGTGACGTGTGTGCGTGCGCGTGACGCACGCGCGCATGTGTGACGTGTATGTGTGCGTGTGCCCGTCTACATGTGTGTGTGCGTGGTACCTCCGGTTGAGAAACGAGCTGTTCTGCCCTGAAGGTCAAAGCTGCAAACCCCAGAAGATGGCTTTTCATGCTGCACTCAAAGCCAAGAACAACACAGCAAATGTGCCTCCTAAAACACATCCTCTGGTTGTCACGGCAACACGTGGAAGCTCATTCCCACGTCTGCTACTTTGGTTCTTTCCTGAGCGTTTTCTTAATGGATTCTTGTTCTTTTTCGGATCCTTTAATCCCCGCTTTTACGTGTGTCAAATGCGGCCTGTGGAATCCGAAATGTTCCTGTGTGCTTGGCATAGAAGTGAACGCTTACATATGAGTTAGTGTGGTGCAGATAGACTTCAACACCACACATAGGAGATGGATTTCAATTATTTTCTGGTTTGAGCAGTGGCCAAGCCCTATCTGAGAGGAATTGGCCAAACTGAAAGTTAGTCTGATGTCCATCTGCCTGGTGGAATATCAGGGGACACAGCTTGTCAAAAACCAGAGCAAGAAGAGGAAAACATTGATGGATCAAATGATGAAAGATGCACCCTGCACTTAAACCACATCCACACACCTCAACGCACAGACACACCCTCTCACACACACACATCCACACACACCAACGTGCAGACACACACTCTCACACACACATCCACACACACCAACACACAGACACACACTCACACACACATCCACACACACCAACGCACAGACACACACTCTCACACACACATCCACGTCCCTGTCCTCACCACTTCTCCTTGTCCTCTCTGTTCTTTCTCCTCTCGGGTTAATGATTTTGCCATTACATGTAATTCACTGTCTTGTTACTCTCTGAGAACACTGCATCTGCCAGATGATGACCACTCTCTGAAGCAACCCCCCCCCCCCCACCTTCTCCTCTCTCTCTCTCTCTCTGTCTCTCTCTCTGTCTCTCTCTCCTCTCATCCTCTCCTACTGATGCTAGAGCTACTCTTATGGACTGATTATATTTGATGTTGCGCTCACGCACATATTTTCAATCGCGTGTATTTCCCCAAGCCCCCGTCTACCACGATGTTACTAGTGTGAGAGGTGTGACATTAGTATAAAAGTGACCCACCTATGTTTGTGTGTGTTTGGGTGTGTGTGTTTGTGTGTGTGTGTGTGTGTGTGTGAAGACTGCCTCCAGGTCTAATGGATGATTTGTTTACCAGTCAGCAGTGCCAGGCATAACCGACCAGAAAGAGAGCTTCAATAATAAATGAGTTCCATTTACTATTCTCTTCTTCGTCCTCTGGACTCTACAGGCCAGCTATGTTGTTCTGTCCTTCCCTCAATCACTCTCTCATCATCTTTCTTTCTTATAGTTTGTCTTACTTGCCTTTTCTCTCTCTCTTTTTCTGTCTCTCCTCCCTCATCATCTTGCTCTATCTATCTGTCTGTCTGTCTGTCCACTTACATGTCTGTCTCTCACTAACTTTTTCCTCTCTTTTAATCTGTATTATGTCTCCTCTTTTCCCTCCCCCTCGCTTTATATTGGATTTATGGTAGAGGCTGAACAGAGAGAGGACATTTAGTGCTTGGTTCTGAGTTACAAGTTGAATGTAACATCTTTTTCTTTATTGGTCCAGATAAACAAATCCTTTACTTCACAAAAGTATGCAAAACAAGCCACAACAGTAAACTTGGCACTTCTACCATTCTCTTGAAGTGTGCTGTCTGAACATCGAGTCAAGTATGTGTTCGCTTTTATGTGTGATTTGTGCATGTTTGTGAGAGTGAGGGAAAGTGGCTTTTTGGAACAGAGTTAGACAGAGAACACAGTGTCACTGCAGACAGAGATGATGACCTGTTCCAAGAGCCCCGTCCATGGAAGAGGAAGGAAGCACGTACAACCACTGTCATTAACCACCAGGGTGGTACTATCAAGAGCTGCACCTCCAGGACTTTCTCTCTCTCTCTCTCTCTCTCTCTCTCTCTCTCTCTCTCTCGCTCTTCTCTCTCTCTCTCTATCTCTCTACCGTCTATCTACCTCTCTCTGTATCTATCTTTCTATCTCCATCTACCGCTCTATCTCTTTCTCTCTTTCTCTCTCTTTCACTCTCTCTCTCTCTGTATCTCTCTCTCTCTCTTTCTCTCTTTCGTTCTCTATCTATCTATCTCTATCTACCTCTCTATCTCTTTCTCTCTCTCTTTCTCTCTTTCATTCTCTCTCTATCTCTCTCTCTCTCTCTTTCACTCACTCTCTCTTTCTATCTCTTTCTCTTTTTTCTGTCTCTCTCTCTCTGTTTATCCCTCACAAAACAAGCTTACACAATTGACTAATCAGGAGTTCACGATTCATCTCCACAGCCCAGCAAACCGAGGCCTAATAAGGAGCCAGGAACACAGAGCAACACAGGACACCATGTGAAGAGAGGACCTCAATGGACGTAACATGTGACTCAGGAGATGAAGATGCTGGTCCTTCTCTGGACCCACTAGGGGGGAAACGGATATTTAATTAAGGAAATATTCCACATTGATTATTGTTTTTTTTTCAGTTTAATATCTGACTGGACTAAAAGCATGGTTCTTATTGAGAGAGCACAGTGTACAAAATGGAAGACAGGCGTTGGTATTCTAAACACGTCGCAGGCCAACTGCAAAAGGCTTGCCATGGGTAATGCATTTGAGTGTTTCTATTTTTTGACCAGAGTCACAAACATTAAGCTTTTTTTTCTTTCTTAGGGTATATGTGGTCAGTAGACACACTCCACTTAGCATGACATATTTAACAGGGCTTTTCTGGTAGATAATAGGACAAGTCATGCCCAAAAATAGGCAAAGGACAAATGAGATGTTACAAGTTATTGGAAGCCCAGATTTATTGATGGTGCTATGGTGCTGGGCTGACACAGTTGTCAGTACCTCATGTCTTACATGTCATGTTATCAATCTTGTTGACAGCCATGTACAATATGACACTGCCCCAGTGACAATGTTTACAATGTGGATGTACGTGGATGTCAACGAGGAGGACAGGAGACAAGAGGGGGTAGGTAGAGGTCATACAAAGAGCCTTGACTGTAACACATGCATTTTATTACAATTGACTTACCCAGGATATAGATAGAGAGGAATGGAGATTATTGTCAGAGACAAGGGGAGCAAGGGTTGGGCAAAAGAAAAATGAGATGGTACGAGCCCCATCATAGATCGTAGATCATCTGGGGCTCATGATGGGGCTCATCGGTATACATAAAGAGATGGAATAATAGAGAGAGAGAGAGAGAGACAGAGAGAGAGAGAGAGAGAGAGAGAGAGAAAGAGAGAAATAGAGAGAGAGAGAGAGAGAGAGAGAGAGAAAGAGAGATGAAAAACAAAAGGAGGAAGGTCAAAAGGGAGAAAGAAAGCATATAGATCAATAAGACTTTTCCCAAGCCTTTCATCAGCTGGATGACTTGTCAAAGCCGGGTAAAGTGAGCAGATGTGCCGAAGCTTCACGCACATCATCTGTCCTGGGTCACCATAATAAACAGACCTACTGGAGAACCGGAGTGATGTCATGACAGACCTCTCATAACCAAACCCGGATGTTTAGCCAATGGAGAAGCTGTATTTGCCTTGGCTGTGGTCGGGATGAGGAGTGCTGGTCACCCAGGACTGGTTCTTTAGCCAGAGCCTCTCCTCTGTGAGGAGGAGGAACAAGGAGTCTTCCTGTGCTACATTGCTGTATATGCTTGGATGCAGCTTTAGGAAACCGGAGCAGGGTCATAGTTCATGTCGTCTGCCTGTCTCCAGTAACACATGCGACGTGTGTCATCGCCATTTCACTTTGGAAATGTCAAACACACGGAACGTCAGGGGATCTGTCAAAGATAAGATGTGGGAAATACACTTGTGTCTGTCGGTCTGTCTGTCGTTCTGACTGGTGTGTTTGTCTGTCTGTCCACAATGCCAGTCTATCTGTCTGTGTGCCTGTCTCTCTGTTTGTATGCCTGTCTGTCTATGAGTGTGTGTGCGTGCGTGTGCGTGAGTGTGTGTGAGTGTGTGTGAGAGAGAGAGAGAGATAGATAGAGAGAGAGAGAGAGAGAGAGAGAGAGAGAGAGAGAGAGAGAGAGAGAGAGAGAGAGAGAGAGGCTGATGGGATTACCCGCTTCATTTACTTTGATAGGGAAGGACGACGGCCCAAAAGTAGATGGCACAGACTGTGGAGAATGTCTCTGGGTTTAGGGTCCAGGGTGGTGGTGCGCCCATGTACATATGTAAATCTGGATAAATGAGTGAATGAACAAATGGATGTATAAATGGATGGATGAGGAAGGGAACAGAGAACAAACGACATGTCCAGTACACTGGATTCTCATTCCCAGGACCCCAACCTAGAATCAAGCTGTGACCAATGGGTTACAGTCTATTATGCCCCTAATGTGATTTTAAATCCAATGTTTTTTATTAAGACAATGCTGGTAAATCTAATCTAAACTGATCCATGACCGCTAATACATTTCACATGCTGAACGCCACTCTATGTGAGCCAGAGGCTTCTCTAAATAGACTCAAGACAAACGCAGGAGAGAATTTGAATTAGAGTCAAACTCTGCAGTCAGGATAGAGAGAGATGGCGCGCGCGCTCGCGCGTCGAGTTCGTGCATCCGAAGAGTGAGCAATCTGTTCCTGCCTCAAACACCTTCTCCCAGCCCCATGCATCTTCCCCACTTCTGACAAGCAGCAACCTGGAGTGCGTTCCGACGCTAGTCAGGACCGAGCAGGGAGGAGTCAGTCCCTCTCGCAGGCGGTCCTCTTCCAGCGGCCGAGCGTCAGACTCCCATCACGCCACCTCTCAACCGTCTGCGGAGCTGCTTCCTTCTTGAAGTGCTCCCTTTCCAACCGCCCTCTCGCCATGCCCGCCACGTCCTCCAACGCTTTCAAGGCAAGACCAAACTTTGAAAGAGGCTTTTGGCTCTCCGTGAGGCCACAACTTTCAGGTCCTTTTCTGCTGTTTCTGCCGTCTTTGATGGCACTTCCAGCACAGCTCCACCAGCGGAGGGCTGGTGGTAGTTGGCTGGCGTATCAACAAGTCGCCCTGGAGATGCCTGCCCCGGAGATTTCGTTGCCAAGGCAATATAATGACGCAGGCTATTTTGCCTTTCTTTCTTTTCCTTTTTTTGTGTTACAGAGCCACAAGAGTAAAAGTGATGTGTGGGCAGACTCACAAAATTGACTGTGTCTGCAGGTCACTTAAAACAGCGGAGTCTCTCGAAAAGGGCAAAATCGTTCCCGTTTCCAACCTGCGAGGGTGCCGGCGGGGCTGGAGAAGCGAACGAGCTGGGATGGCGTGCCGCATGCTAATCGGATGCAAACATCCCCTGTTAAGGAGCGCGGCGGCGCTGACTGAACTCCTGGCCTCGACTCTCTCTCTGTATTTGGCCTGGTGCGCGCACCTCCACACGCCTGGAACCCAGGCCAGCCGTGCTCCCTGACACGCAGCACGCGTAGGGAGAGAATGTTCTAAAGCCGCAGCCAAACAGATGTCCGATGCTTTCCTCTGATAACTGCATAAGCCATTATCAAGCTACGGTGAAGCCAAACTGTCTGCAAAGCAATAATAACAAGTCTTATTTACTTCTCTAAATATAGAGCGGAAATTGGACAACAGGCACAATGTTCAGCCAATCAAGAGCCATTATGGGGCACTTGTGTGCGCAATCATTAAGAGCGGTTCCTCCCAAGTCTTTTAGAAATCGAAGTCATCCATATTCCTTTTTGTGTGTGCTTTAATGAGTCACCTTATTTGAATTACATTCACCTGTGTTTGCTGTCAGAAGAGGGGTGCAGTCAGGGAAGGAATTGAAGTAGCACATGGACATGAAGGCTGGATGGACGAGGAGGTGCTGGGTCCAGAACGGAGAGGCCAGTTTCCATCTACTGTTCCTGGGCCAAGCCCTGGGGCTTTTCGTGGAAAACAAACTCTATTTCTCCCCATCTTTCTATCTCTGATTCTCTCTCTCTCTCTCTCTCTCTCTCTCTCTCTCTCTCTCTCTCTCTCACACAGACACACACACACTCCTCAGCCTTTACTCTCTATTTGCTCGCAGTCCTTGCGTTCCTTGTCAGTCTCACTTCTGTTTTCAGACCTCTGTTTTCGTCCTGTCTCTCTGTCTTGTTCGCGCTCTGTCTTTGTCTTTTATTTTCTCTCATTCTTCTTACTAGTGACTGCAGCAGCTGAGGCTGATGTTGTGAGGAAGTGTTGGTTTGTGCTGCCACCCAGTGGCAGGTCTGGGTCACTTCATCTGAAACTGCAGACAGTGTTCCTCACAGACACCTCTGCTGGTAAAAAAACGTACATGCGGTGCATATTCCAGGAGATAATGAACAAATATTCAGGAAATTAGTTAATGACTGGTTAATCACATTGTATTTTAAGTCATTTTATTGAATTACAAAAGCATATTTACAAAATCCTACAGTATTTTACAAATGGGATGCTCTCTGTAATATACAGAGACTGCGTATAGAAAAGCTTGTTCTTATAGCAACTTCAACAACACGTTTGTATTTTTTTCCTTCATTCCTTTGTTTTTGTTGCACAAAACACTGTCAGTGTCAGTTCTATCTCCCCATGCTGTACCCTGCTATGCGTCTATGAGGTCATTATCCTCAGTGCTCTTCCTGGTTGCTCCTGCCAGATGTGTCTTGTGGTCAACACAGGCGCCAGTGTCTGTCACTTAGTCTGACTCACCTGCTTTCACATGGCCTGAGTCCAGGTCTGTGTGAGGCTCCACATGACTGTGCAGCACGTCGTTCGTCTCCTCGGCAGACTCTGAGCGTCTCACACTGAGGTCTGAGTCTTCTACTTCAGTGAAGGGTTGAGCTGTGTGCCCTGCCTCTGTCTCAGGGCCACCTCCACGGTTCTCCGGGCGTTCCCTCGCCATCTCGGCTCCTGTGCGATTGTTCTCCTCGTGTGGAGCCCCTGCCTCCGGTTCTGCGTCAGAGTGGAGGTTGTCCGGGTGCTCCGCTGCTGCGTCTGTGGCTGTCTCTGACCTGTCCTTCCGCTCACGTTCGCTTCCGGCGTCTTCCGCGTGGTTCTCCGTGCGCTCTGTCTCTGCGATGGTGTGATCGTCCTCCCTGGGTTCTCCGTCCGGGTCACGGTTGACCGGGCGTCCGGTCTCCAAGGCGACACGGCGGCCGTCTGTGGGTGGCGTCCCCGCCCTTGGCGCGTCGCACTTTTGTTCGTCTGTTTCCTCCGTGCATTCAGTCTCTACCTGATGGCTCCCTGGGTCGGTAGTCTCCTCGTGCGCGTCCTCCAGCCCCCCCTCACCCCCCTCTCTGCTCTCGGAGTCTCCCCGTCCAAACAGCTGTCTCTTTAGGCTCTGGGCCCGCTCCCTGTAGGCCTGGCAGAGGTGGGCATCCGGCATGTGGTTGGCATAGATCTCTGCCAGCTTCATGCAGACCACGTACAGAGCCTGCGGGTTGTCCTGGTCCTCCACAGCAGAGGCCAGGGCGAGCTGGAAATACCCCACCGCGTCATGAGCATCCTGGGGGAAGGAGAGAGAGAGTGGTGGAGGTTGGAGATAAACAAGGCATGCATTGAGTTATGACTTTCTGACTCCCCTCTGACGTCCAAGGGGAGCATGGCGTAACTAAAGTCTACGTGTGCGCGTGCGCATGTGTGCGTGTGTGCGCGTGTATTTGTGTGTGCGTACATACACACACACTCCTTTGAGGACTAACTGTAAACACACACATTCTCAGGCCGTACCCCCCTTAGAAACCACTATTTGGCTCAAAAACGGTGGATATCGTTGTCTTTTTCTTTTTACTTTGAGTTTGTACATGGTCAGGTCTCCCAGCCTGGAGTAGAGCTTGGTGTAGTAGCGAGCCTCGCTGGGGTGCTGCAGGATGGGGGGGCAGAGAGACAGGGACTTGAGGTAGTAGTTCTCCGACAGCTCGTACTGCTGGAGGGCGTAGTAGGCAGAGGCCAGGCGGTGGTAGGCTGCCCGCTCGTTCACACACACACCTGCAGGAGCAGTGTTCAGTGTTCAGTGGAGTGAAGGTAGGATCGAGGTCAGTCACAGATGTAGAGTATTTAAATGCAGGTTACTGCTAAGGTTACGAGGATCGTCTCCATGAGGATGAGGATGATTTTAAGGAAAATAGGCTGATGAGGATTGTAACTAACATAATAATGATGATCAATATGTTCAATATCACCTTCCTCCTTGTTCTCTTCCTCATCCTCTTCTGTATACATCCTCCTCCTCCACCCCACCCTCCTCCTCCTCCACCCCAACCTCCTCTTTCTCCTCCTATTTCTCCTCCTCCTCCTCTTCCCCCCTCCTTCTCCTACCCTCCTCCTCCCCACTCTCTTCCTCCCCACCCTCCTCCTCCTCCCACCCTCATCTTCCTCCCCACCCTCCTCCTCCCACCCTCCTCCTGCTCCTGCTCCCCCACCTCCTCCCTGGTCGTACCTGTGTGAGGGCTGACTTCCACAGCCAGGATAGCGTACTGCAGGGCCTCCTCATGTTCTCCCTGGCAGCTCAGCAGCTCAGTCAGCTTACTCAGCAGACGGAACTCCGACTGGACGTCTCTGATGCTCCTGGCGAACGGCAGACTGCCATCCTTTCACAAAGAGACACACACACACACACACAACAGGAAGCCGTGTAAAGCCTTGTGTCTCATCAAGTAGCCTTCCATTGCTGGCATGAAAAATAGATAGATATTGACTTCATCCCAACGGAAATTGAGGCATCCAGTATCTTAAATGACACACATGAAAAAATGAAAAAAGAACTGCCACACACAGCAGCCAAAATATGAATGTAATAGCTGCATAAAGTGATCGCATTGCTCATTACAATATCAGAGTTGAGGTAGAGTTTGTCCCCAGTATTACCCTGTAGAAGGGCAGAGAGGCCATCCTGTTCCGATGTCCTTTGAAGAACACGTCTCCGGCCTCCTCATAGATGCTCATGGCGAAGTGAGGGTCGTTCATTCTCAGGGCTGTCTTCACCGCTGCCTGTCAACCAATCATCACCCAGCATCCAAATCCACGGTCAACCTTTGTTTTGAGTGTTTCCAAGTGACTCATTGCTATGTTTATCATCAAAATATATATTGGTTGTGATAATGCCATGAAGGCATTAAAGAGAAAAGGATTGTATGGTGGCGTGAGCAAGGCGTTTAGCTGGGTAGGTATGGTGCCAACTTTGGTTCCATTGTATGACAGTATTGTATAATATGATGTCATTAGGTAACAGTGCTGCTGTTACCAGTGCTGTTGTTCCATGATGAAGTTCTTAGTCACTATCATTTCGTTCTCCCCTTCCTTCCTCCCGCTTCCTCCTAGCCCCGCCCCTCACCTGCAGGTACATGTCGGCCAGCTCGTCCTCGTGGATCAGGTAGTAGATGCGGCCCACCTGGAGCCAGGTCTCAGACTCCTCCTCCCTCTTCCCCAGGTCGATGGAGATGCGCAGGCTCTGCTTGGAGCAGTCTAGGGATTTCCGAGACGACCTGCAATCACACGCCGACACACGTAAGCCCACACACACAGGGTCAGGAGCCAGGAGCCAAAGAAAGAAAGACAGAAAGAAAAAAAGAGACACACAGAGACACACAGAGAGACAGACAGAGACATGGAGAGAGAGAGAGAGAGAGAGAGAGAGAGAGAGAGAGAGAGAGAGAGAGGTGACCTACTTCTCGGTGTTGAGTGAGAGGTATAGGCTACTGAGGATCTCCAGGTACTCTCCCTCCAGCCTCTTGTCCTTCAGCTCCCTGGACACGCTCACACAGTGCTCATAGTAGATGATGCTCTGGCCGTACAACAGCAGGTCTGCGTACAGACGACTTAACGTCTTAGACACCACCATCTGACCTTCATGGGATGGGACAGACAAGGTCAAACAGGAGCTGGCACAGGAACAGCCTGGAACATTGTTGTCGATGATGGATGCTTTTTAATGGCTTTTTACAATAGACCAGCTGACTAAACCGATGTCATTCAATCATTTTGAGGTTTACGTTATCCAAAGTGACATACAAGTGGGAATTTGAACCTGCAAACCTTTTCCTACTATCTTCCACTCTGCCCATCTCAATTCAAAAGGACACATGGTTCTGCAGCTGTGCAGTCTGACTCTGTGTCGTATCTTCTCCAGCCCAGGGAATGCAAATGTCAGGCATCTAGCAAACTCTGCCCCAGCAGTTGTGTTAAATAAACTTATGTATAAAAGTCAATGAACCACACTTTGAGCTTACTGTGCAGGTTCCTAGCTTGTAGGGCGATGAGGAGACCCATCTCATAGCACAGCCGGACTTGCTGGCTCCGCCCCCTGTCCTTATAGCTCCGCCCCAGCCACAGGTAGGTCTGTACATGCTCCTCATCTGTAGGGCTCTCCCAGATCTCCAGGAACAGACTCAGAGACCTGCAGCACAGAGAGAGTCATAGTCAGGGGTGGGGTCATGGGGTCATGGTCTGGATGAGGATCATGGTCATGATCCGAGGTGGGCTCATGGTCATGGTTAGGATCATGGTTTGGTCAGGGGTGGGGGAATGTTCATGGTTAGGATCATGGTTTGATCAGGGGTGGGGGCATGGTCATGGTTAGGATCATGTTTTGGTCAGAGGTGGGGGCATTGTCATGGTTAGGATCATGGTTGTGGTCAGGGTTGTGGTCAGGGGTGGGGACACGGTCATGGTTGGGGTTCAGGTCATTGTCAGGATCAGGGTTGAGTATGTGGTCCCGTTACATGTTCAGGGTGTAAATGACCAAACCTGACAAGGAAGCGCTCTGCCACAGTGGGAGCGCCAGCCCCCAGGGCCAGGCATCCAAGGTTGGCCAGGGCCAGGGCCTGGTTCCTCTGGTTGCCACTCTCCTGGGAGATCCGCAGGGCGCAGTGGAGGTGGTGGCCGGCCTCGCGGACACAACCCTGCCTCCTCAGACACAGAGCCAGCAGGTTGTGGATCACACCCCTCTGGGTCGGGCTGTCTGTCCCCTACAGAGACAACAACACCAGGGTATGAAGGAAGGTGTGCATGGATGACTATTGGAATGGAGGTTTTATGGAGGGATTGTCCATCGCTGTGTATCAGTCTTCAATACTAGTGATCCATACTAGTGTTCATAGAGGAATTTTTAAAAGTCTTCAAATATGGTGTATTGTATTTGAAACCACCATAAGGAAAGAGAAATGCCTGTAGTAGCCCTACAGTACCTGCAAGGAGAGCAGCAGGGGCTGCAGGGTGCGGAGGCCTCCCTCTGGTCTCCCCGTCATCACCAGCATCCAGCCCAGCAGCACAGACGCCTGGAAGCCCTCCTCCTCATTGATGGAGGCCCCGGCCTCCACAGCCTGCTGGGCGCAGGGCAGAGCCTTCTCCAGAGCCCCATACTGCTGGTAGACACAGGCCAGGCCCAGGCACAAGTCCCTCTGGGTCTTAAGGTCTGAGCCCTGCTCAGCCAGGACCAGGGCCTGCCGGAGGTACACCACGATCTGGGCCGGCAGAAGGGACGTGCCCTCCTTCCAGCGAGGGTTGAGGCGGACCGAGTTTCGGACAAACAGCTGGATCCGCTGGAAGGCTTCCTGGAGAGAGTGGTCTTGCCTGGTGTCCAGGCTGAGCGAGGCCAGCGCCAGGTAGGGCATGTACTTGCGGTGGTAGAGGCGACAGAGGAGCCAGTTGAGGTCCAGGGGGGCAATGGGGCGCCCCTCCTCCACTGAGAGGGTGACAGTGAGGAACTGCAGGCGCTCCACGAAGGCCAGGGCGTCCTCGCTCTTCCCCAGGAGCAGGAAGAGGCTGGACGTGAGGTAGCAGACCCGCGCCTCCAGGTGCTTGTCCCCCTCCACCACCGCCCTCCGCATCAGCAGGGAGAGCAGCTCAAACTCATCCAGGGAAGTGAAGCTGTGGCTGGGGAGGCAGAGCAGGAGGGCACTGGCCCTCTCCAGGGTCTGGGGCAGCTTCTCTGTCATGCGCTGCTTCAGGTAGACGGAGGTCAGGTTGGTGTACAGAGCGATGAGCAGCGGGAGGTCGGAGAAGCCGTCCACACACACATTCAGAGACTCCTCATAGTACACGCGGGCCTGGCGTGACAAAACACATGCAGACAACACGTCAAAGAGTAACCAGCAAGCATTTGGATGGAAACCTCATCCTCGATGATCACAGTATGTGTGTGCGTGTGAGGATATGTGTGTGTCTAAGAGTTCCTGTTGACCTGTGAGTATTTGAGCTTCTTGGCGCTGAGCCTGCCCAGGAGGAAGCATGCCCGGCGGTGTGCCCAGTGCATTCCTGCCCGCTTGGCAGCCTCCCTGGCAACCTCCAGGTGAGCCAGGAGGTCCTCCTCACTCTGCCCTCCGAACGTCTCCCACAGGAAGGAGCACTGGAGGTCATACAGCGGCAGGAAGCTCTCCTGGAGGAGGGAATGAAGGCAGGAATGAGGAAAAATAAACAGATGACTCCATAAATCAAGGACTGCCTGGAAAGTAAGTATTTATGGATGTGTATATGGATGGAATGATGTATGGATGGACGGTGGTTTGGTAGCATAGATGAACTGAAGGACTCTTGTTTTGTAAGGTTTGAACTCTGACCTGAAAGTGACTGTGGTTCAGCAGCGTCAGCGTGGGGTCACAGAGCTCGCCCTCGTCCCCCTCCCAGCTGGCGTCCTCCAGGAAGAGCGGAGGGTTGTCTTGAAACACATCCAGCTCCCTGAAGGTGTCGTCCAAACTGAACGACATCAGCTCGCCGTCGCGGCCCACTGGGTTCGGGGACTGATGGAGGGATGGGCGGGGGGAGGGCTGAGAGACAGACGCCCGTGGGGAGGAGTGGTAGGGGGGTGTGCCCCCACTCCTCTCTGAGATGAGGCTCTGGCGAGCGCTGGTGGGGGTCTTGGGGTCTGCAGAAAAGCGTGACAGAGATGGAGGTGACAGACCTCACCTCATGTAGGTTTCACACGTAGTGACCATCTTTCAGAGATATACATACCTTGCTTGGGTTGGTTCCTGATGTACGTAAAGTCTGAATCGTCCAATCTATCTAAGAAATATATAATAAAACAAGGCAAAGCTTTGTTTTTCTCACCCTCCATAACATGAAATGAGACCGTGTCAACACAAACACGCTGGAAATGCACATGAAATATGACGATATGGAAGAATCGGAGCAGGGTAAACAGGTGTGTTTGCGGTACCTAGCCGGTAGACAGTGCTGATGTCTGAGGAGAAGAGTCTGTCCAGCAGGCCCCTGTCGCTGGGCTCTGTGCCGAAGGGGTTGACCAAGGCCAGGCCTGCCCTCTCCTCCTCCGTCAGAAACACCAATTGTGCGTCTCTGTCGGAATCACACAAAGGGAGCATTATTGCCCATGTGACTCTCATTTCAGAGTCGTCAGCTCACACACACGCACGAATGCAGGCAAACACACACGGTAACACACACAAGTGAATACACAAGAACCAGTGCGCACACACATACATAATACTCGACACGCTCACAGGCATACATTCCTTGACACACACACACACTGGGCCAACTCCTGCCCTTTACTGTCGCTCACAGATAAAAAGAATCCTGTAGAGGTCATCAAAACTGATAAATATCACATTAGTGTACAGAACATAGTTCCTGGAATAGACAGCTGGAGGGGCATAAACAAGTTCTGTTATAGGCCTCGTCAATGACCTCACTATTAAACTATATTATAAAGGACCCAAGTGTTATTGTATTGCTGTATCTTGCAGTACATACGTCATAGAGCATGAGGAAACCTTGTGTCTTGTGATTGTGACGTTTGACTTGGTGAGATGATTTATGCATCGAAACTAACTGAGTCAGAAGGCGAATCTCTTCTGTCATGTGCAACCCAAACAAATCGTAATACATTCCACACACACACAGGCGCATGCACACACACACACACTCCTCCCTCCTCACAGTGGTGTGGTGTGCAGAGGCTGGACGTGGGCCTGATGGACGAAGCCTGAGCGTCCGGTGGAGGTGTTGGTTCCTACGAACATCTTCAGCCCTCTGAGCAGCAAACCCTGGACTTCCACCTTGTCCCCCCGGCTCAGCTGCAGGTCCTCCCCACACACAGGACTGTGGTCTTCCACTGCCACACACACACCTGTCACTGGACACACACATGACACACACACTTGCGTTGCTGGATACAAGCACCGATAGCAGTGGGAGACTGAAAAGCAGCAGCTATACTGTATAGTATTTGATACTGTGCTAGGGTGTGTTTAGCCGTTGGTGAGTGGACGCATGCAAACACCACCTGGAACACAATTCCAACGTTATCCAAACTATTTATTGTCTTGATGCTCCTTAAGTTTCAAACTCCATTTTCAAATGAACTAGGACTAATAGATTTGGTTACTTTGTATGCTAGTTTAGCCTAACTAGCAAACTAACTGACAAGCACATTCACTTACCTATAGGATGGGAGGACTGTCCTCTGTCACTTGCTGAGCCTCCAGCGCAGCCAGGAAACTTCCTCAGGAACCACCTTCACAAACAGGAAGTGCACTTTACACACCACGCCAACGGGCCGCTCAAAATGGCCACTCCGCTTACCCAGAAATAAGGTCAAAGGATAGCTACATGACCTGAAACCGACTTCACGCATGGAAAACACTGTATACATCTGATTAGCGTTCCAGTTGGGCCTTGGCTTGCCACGGTAACGTAACAGTGTCCTCGAACACAGATTGCGAGAAATCCACGTGGGGTTCAGCCTTGCAACGTGGTATGGTTGACATTCTCTGAGTGTTTGTGTGAGGAGCGGAGAGACTCACTGGTAGAAGGGGTATGGCAGGGGCTGCATGGCGCTGACAGGCACCAGGCCGTGACGGCCATCGGGGAGCAGGGTTCCCTCCCACATGCTGTCCTGGCCCGTGTCTCTCACCATCAGGAGGTCGTTCTTCTGGAACGCTAGCTCCTCCTCTTCCTCGCTCTTCTCACTGCTGCTGTACAGAGCCTTGGCAAAGAAGGAGCCTGCAGAGAGAGAGCGCGTGCACACGCGCGAGCATGAGCGGGCGCGCGCATACGGAGAGAGAGACGAAGAGACAGAGAGTGAGAGAGAGGGAGGGGGAGACGTACACACGTTTGACTGTGCTCTTGAAAAAGATCCTGAACATTCTGTGCTGAATGACGGACGTCACGACCACTAAACAGTATATAGACCATCCAGAGGTGTGGAAAGAGTTTGTTCCGTTCCCTGAAAGTCAGACGTCTGCAGCGATTCAAGAAAATAAACAAAAAGTATTAATTTCTTTCGTTTCTTTAGTTCAGGCAAAAGACGTCCGCTGGTCACATTGAAAAGATTCGAGGTTTCTGTCATAAACCACCCCTGGGGTGCAGTTGCATCCCTGCGACAATAGGGGCCTTGTTTACATTGTCTACATGCAATGATGAATGACCTCTTAATCGAACCCATTAACTTAATGCAATTCAGAGTACCATTTGCTAACATGGCAGCCCTATTGGGACATTCCCTGAAACATCATGCATGAAGAAAACATAACCATGTTAAGAACGCGTCTCAAGCCAATCAATACGCTAAAGAGAAGTAGACGTCGATAGACTTAGTACTGATTTTGTAAAGTCGTATACAGCTTACTGGAAGCTCAAAGAGTTATGAAGCTAAGAGGAGCAAATGCTAAGATACTGCTCAGTCTTTGCGGAGCATCTGTTGACTATCACAGTGTGTTCTCTCCATACGACAAGCTGAAGATGTGAATTACGCGCGCATTACCGCTTCGCAGTGCGTTCAAAATGCGTTCGCAAAGTGTTCCTCGGTGTTCGTTGTCGTGCAGTGTTACTAAAAATGATGCCGATAAAGTGTTCTTGACATGTCAGAAGGTGTCCCGTCGGCTCTTCATAACGTGCGTCCGAAAGATGCCGATCGGGTCGTCAGAAGATGTTTAGAACATGCGTAAAAGTGGTTCAGAATGCGTCTGGAGATGTGACCAGGTCACAAGGTATTTCGAGGTTGATCTCTGTTTACCCTCTTGCAGTAGCAGTCCCAGATACAGGGTGGCCAGATGTTCCTCGTTCAGGCTCACGTTGATCTCCAGATCACTGAGCAGCTCCGGGTCTAACCAGAACGACTGGTCGCACAGGAAGTTCTCCAGACAGCGAGCCACGTAGCCTGGAACACAAACGAACAACGGCACATGTTCAAGACATCACATGAGACTGAGAGAGCGAACACGACCGTGAGAAAGGTACCAGCTGAAACTTTGGTCTGATACAGATGAGAACGTTCTAGAAGATATTTCAGAGCCTCTTTTTTGTCCCCACTGTCCCTCCCCCCACCCCCCACCCAGTATCATCCATGCATCTTCTAGACATACCCAGAGCCAGGTAGGTGGAGAACTTCCATATCTCCTCCACTGTCTTGAAGGTGATGACAAAGCTGTCCTTCTCAGCATGAACTGACAGCAGACGAGCAGACAGGTCCTGCGGAGAGGAGAGGCGGAGCAGGATCGAGGAGGAGCAGAGAAAGGGAGAAGACAGGAGGGCAACGTTACAAGAGAACAGCTTAGGGTCTTTTTGTGAAAGAACAGAAGCTGAAACCGTGAGGTTTGACCTTGAGACGGGGCCTGACTGACCTTGAAGAGTTGGATGACATCCTGGCTGTTGCTCTCCACCACTCTCAGCCTGGTGCGCAGCGCCTCCTGCAGGTCCGCGTCAGGCACTGCGCTGGACCTCCGCCTCCCGCTGAACACCAACACCACATCTGCACGTCAGAGGGGGCAGTGCGGACGCCGTTACTAAACACACTCACTGGGTCACTCAATGATGCACTGAACACACTCTCAGAGCACACCAAGTCATGTCCTTAGCAGCAGTGAGCACTTGCAAAATGCGGAAGACGTTCAGTATCCGCTTTATCACTTTGTGACAAGCAGCAGTAAAGTTACCAGTGTTTTTTAGTCACCATCCCATCACTAGCCATGAATTCACACCATCCCTGTGGCAGCCTGACAAACATTCACTTCATTAATGAGCACTAATTCATTCAGTGACTTTGTAACTTGGGTTCGAGCCATCTACAGTGCAATGTATTTAGGTTGGCATACTTGAACCGGAAAACTTTGAGAGGTTCGCATGCATACTAGCATAGGTGCTGACACGCGCTAAAACACTGCCACAGTTGAACGCCAGACAAAATATGAAATGAAAACCTTCGAAAGTGCACGCAACATGTGACTTCAAACTTCAAAGGCGTGTTTGCACTATGTCACCTCTAAGACGTTCTAAGTGAGCTCATGTTTCTGCTGAGGTGCTGAGTGAGTCGGCGTCTAGACAGTCTAACACAGCTAATAGGGCACTGAGTGTCTCTCCTTCCATTTGAAAGAGAGACACTCAGAGGGCTGAGGACAGGTACAGAAGGTGAATCCTCCTGCCTGAACACATAAAGCTTTCCTGTCGCAGTGTTCCACAGCTATTATCCCGTCTCTCCGTATCTATACATTTCTGCATGAAAAATACACCTCCAAAACAACACACTCCTCCTTTCTGCTAACTTCTTATCTAAAGTGGCTCAAGAAGAATAAGTTGTATCCTTATAGCCAAAACAGTGAGGATGTAAATACCACTGAACAGTGACTCACGTAGCTTCATATTCTGAAACGACAATAATAAGCTGCAAGTGAACATACCTGAGGAGAACCGCTCTCCCACTGCCAGAGACACAGTGCTTCCCCTGGCGAACGCTTCCTTCCTCTTCCAGTAACTCTGAGACTCCTCCCCTCCGTCTCCTGACTCCGCCCCTGGACCCTCAGACTCCTCCCCTGACCCTGGGGAAAGGAAACAGGAAAACGAATGTTTAGCTGACCTTGGATTGGCTCTTTCAGTCACAGGGTATACCCAGAGTAGTGGAACAAAGATCAGGGAGTTTTACTGGGGGATAGAGGGGGAGGGGGCAGGGTTCCAGGCCTTGTGCTGTGTAAGCCAATGTTTCCTAAATGCTGTATTAAGGCCAACATGTACATCACCGCTGCTTAAGAACTGGTCTGTGGCTGGAAACAGAAACAATGATTTATAGCGGGTTGTTAAGCATCCGACGTGCGGATCCTCTCCTGAGAAACTGACGTGGGGTTTGTGTTCCAGGGATCGATACGCAGGAAAGAACTTTGATTCACCCTCCAGCTGTGTCCTCCTTGATCAAACCACCATGCAGGGGGATCGATCCCAGGGTCTTCATCTGATACTGCGCTGCAGACTGCGGAGGTCACGACCAATGAATGGTAAGCTGTGGGCATTACAGGGCTTTAGATAGAGCTCTTACGTGACTGTAAACGGCGTCTATGCTTTGTTCTTCTTCAATATACACGTGCTCGATCCAGCACATAAACAGGATCCATAGTCTGACAGGGTTCCGCATCTAAACATATCTACCAGATGGTCATTTACATGGTGGCCTGGTCTTGTGGTGTTGCACAGGCGTTTTGTCTGCGGTCGTCCCCAGTCTTGTCATCGAACCCGGCTCCATTGTGCTTGATAGGATGTCCCAAACACTTCCTCAATCTGTGGCCAATGGCACGGCAGTGACGCTGGAACTCGTTGCTTCAATCGAGTTTGTTTGTGTTGTGTGGTCCGTGACAAAATGAGTGATTTAGCAGCACATCCTGTTGAAATGGCCCCTTTCAACACGGTCCAATCGTTTCATTGCTCACACTTTACCTTGTGCCATGAGGTCATTTCCTGGGAAGTGGTCATTGGCTCCTGCAAGCGTGTACGGGGGTTCCCTCCAGAGAGCATCCAGCTCAGCAGGAGAGATGTCTGTCAGGAAGGGGGGGAAGGAAATTAGCGTTGCACACCACCATACATGGTCATGGGGCAAATCTAACATGAAAGCACATTTTTGATGACTTCCCTCCTGAACCCAGTTCTGCCCTCCCCCCAAAAAATAAAATAAATAAACACATAATAAAAAAACACACACCTGAAAGTACTAGGGAAGACAAACTAAAAATATAAACAGGCCTCTGCCTTCCATACATGTCCTAAACATATTGTAAGACATGGGGATACAAATTAAGTATGAGAGGTTAGTTCAGGGTGGGGAGAGGGGATTCAGCTTGCATGGTACTGTGCAAGCAGGGACTTGGACAGTGACAGAGTTAGAGGGGGACAGCCGACCATGGAATGCTCTGACTTGAAGCATGTGCCAGACGAAAACACAGCCCCGACAAACACACATCTAGTCTGACATCAGCCAACATCTCCCCCCCCCACCTCACACACGCACACACACACACACACCTCCTTCCCCCTGCCTCTGCCTCAGCGGGCTTCAACACGGGACAACAGCACAGTCAGACGACAAGTCAGACGACAACAGTCAGACGACAGCACAGCCAGACTGGTTCAGTCATTCATGACCCAATGGTCATCAGGGCGTCAATTACCGAGACCTAGACAACAGTGTCTCGTTGGTGTCACCTCTGCAGGATAAGACTGTATGCCAAACAAACAGAGGTTTATTTAAACACGACACAAAGCAACGATACATACGCGAGCATGGACAATACAGCGCAGTACACCACAAGACAGCACAGGGCAGGAGACCCACAAACACTACGCCATGCCACACTAAGCTACTGTTAGCACCAACAGTGGACTGAACGGAGCACAGACAAGCAAACCTCGAATACAAAACAAGCATACGACCATGCTGGTTACCTTCATGGCTGTTTCTGTTGCCCATTCCGCACTGATATACAGACGCGCGCGTGTGTGTGAGTGTGTGTGTGTGTGTGTTTGTATGCTGGACCTTCTCATGGCAGGGGTGTGGTGGCGAAGCACAGGGCAGGGTGTGACCAACCTGTGAAGCAGAGGCAGGGGGTGATGAGCCGCTGGCAGCAGGAGGAGAAGAGGACACGGCGAAGACAGCAAGACGCCATGCTGGCCAGCGCTCCCCAACTCCCAGAGATCAATGCCATCCCATCAGCTCGTCTGGATACCTTGATCGCTCTCTCTGTGTTTGTCTCTCTCTCGTTCTCTCTCTTTTTCTCTCTATTTCATTCTCTCGATGTCTGCTTTTCTCTCTCTATCCCCCTCTCTTTTTTCCTCTCTATTTTGTCTGTCCTCTCTCGCTTCACCCTCTTTCAATCCCTTGCTTTCCTTCCTCTTCTCTTCCTGATTTCGCTTTTCCTGCCCTCACATTGACTTCCTTGTGTCCGGTCCTTTCAACCCTGTCCTTCTCCCTGCCTCTCTCTCACTCTCTTTCTGGAAGCTGTCTTTATCTTGCTTTGATTGTTGCTGACTCTCTGACTTGCCTTTCCGTTCCCTCTTTTTGTAAATCCTTCTCCTCTGTCTCCCTTCGTCACCCACCCACCCACCTCTCTCTCTCTCTCTCTCTCTCTCTCTCTCTCTCTCTCTCCCTCTCTCTCTCTCCAGTTGCTGCCCAGTCCGTGAATACACAAAGCACTCTGCTAATGGTATGTGTGTGTGGGGGCAAGTCAGTGAGGGTTTTGTGTGTGTATGGATCTCCAAGAGTGTGTAGCAGTGTGTCTTATGTGTGTGTGTGTGTGTCTGTGTGTGTGTGTGTGTGTGTGTGCGTGCCAGTGTCACCTCAGTCCTCACTAAACCAGAGCATTTCTGATCCTTTGTATGAGAATGCCTCATGGGTGCTGCCCATTAAAATCACCATGCCAACTTACCAGCCAGATTTAGTTGATGGCCCTGATTGAAGGACTGGTCACAGATCAGGGTTTAAGGACTGATTACTTCCTACACCCTTTACAGTCCCCATGGTGACGGTGTCAGTACTGAGGCAGCGGAGGCTGAAGGGAGTTGGGGATTTTGGATGATGTTTTGGAGGCTATTCATTGGATGAGAGGTGGGGGGCGGGGAGTGAAATTCCTTCTGAGGGAGGGTCAGCGCATGGGATTCAAGTTCCAGTTTGACCTTGATGAACTGATCCCCCTTCACACCGGTGTAGAGAATGAGGTCAACCTGTCAAAATCCTCTACTACATACCACTGGTGTTGCTTCAAAACCAGACCAGTCTATCTTGAGATATAACTAATCAATAACCCATCAGATCTAAGAAAACACAAGGCTGTGAGCAAAATGTCTCTCTCTCTCTCTCTCTCTCTCTCTCTCTCTCTCTCTCTCTCTCTCTCTCTCATGAAGGGAACAAGAGAGTACGGAGGGAGCCTGGTGTCTGTATCTTATGGTCAGCCCAGTCACCACATGTTGCTGGTGAGACATCACACCAGTCTAGCCATGATTATTCAATCAGTCAGATTCTTGTTAGACCGACAGTTGTAAACAGCTCCAAGGCCTGTCAGGACATACATTCACACTATTTACCAGTCATTCACTGGACACACACACACAAACAATTGCACACCCAATATCGATTGAATAACAAAACATAGAGACACTTATAAACACACAGGAAAACACTTCTGTTTCACGAGTTTAAAAACCCAAACAAATCATCACACATCACCCATCAGACAAACACACATATTCAAGCACACATGCGTGCACAAACTGACACACACAGACACACACACATACACTGTAGAGGAGAGAGAAATACCACTGTGTTCAGTAGCCAGGGCCAATTATTCCCAATCTAATAAACCTTGTGCAGTGACTGGCTGGAAAGCCTATGCGTGTCCCTTGTCACACCACCTCATTTCCACACTGCTGTATCTAAACACGCCCCAGACACTCTTCCCTACCAGACTGATAGGAAACACTATCAGCCCTATCCTAAGACGACACTGTACGCCAGCATTCCGACAGGGTCAACGCTGCTGTGGAGTTGAATTGTATTCTGATTACCATCCTGCGCAAGTCACAATGTCCCCAAGCCCAGGACTGGGGAAAAAAAACCTTGGTGGGTCACAGGTCAAGTTGTGTTTCCGGAGCAGCTATTGTGCATCCGACCGTAGATGGCCTGCTGCATCCAACCAACTAGGCATCCATCCAACCGTGACATTTCTGATCAGAGAGGAGGAGTGACGTCACAGGTACCACCCTCGGCGGGCTCTGTCGGGTTCCGGATTCGGTCGTGGAGGGGACGAGAACCCAGAGCGTGGCCGACCGCACGGTGGAGTGGGAATGCAATTCTGTTACACCGTTTTCATGTCTGCTTTCTGACTATTGTGCTGCAGTTCAGGAATGTCACACTGTCAACAGTTCACAGAAGTTTGCCGGCTTGTGTTTGCGTCTGTACGGGCGTTAGAGAGACGCAATGTGTGTTTGTCAGAGCAGGAGCATGGGCAGAGAGAGCCAGTAACATGAGACCGGGGTTGTGGACTCTAAGTTTAGCCTAAACCTGCTGGCAACGCACACACACACACATACTCACAAAGAGCTGCAGGGAGATTCACTTACTGGAGCATGCTGGCAAATTTGCACTGCCGATACACAGTGCAGACACACACACACTCAACAACAACACTGTAAATTGTGGTCTATTGACCTGCTATTACATTGCATATTATTTTTTATTGCTCGTGTCTGACTAAGTTGTATCCTTAAAGATAGATAAAGGGATACGTAAAGATATAGAGGGTGTATGTTATGGCAGCATATTTCTTAACGACTTGAAAACACGTGTCTTAAACCATGCAGAGTAGTGGGAATGAAAGGTAGAGAGTGTTGGAAGAGACCGGTAGAGTACAGGAAGTCTGAGCTTAGAAAAACAGATGGAAGTAGAGGGAGAAAGAGCGAGAGACATAGAGACAGAGAGAGAGAGAAACTTCCAGTTCCAGACAAAGTCACTCTTACCTCTGTCCTCCCTGCTCTCTCCTGCCGCTTCGTTCCTCATCAGGCTGGTAAAGTGTCTGAGTGACTGACAGACAGTGTGTGTGTGTGTGTGTGTGTGTATTTGTGTGTGTGTGCGTGTGCGTGTGTGCTCACAGCTGGCTGGCCATAGTGTAGCACGCAGCTGCTTCCAAAGCAACAGTCATCCTCCGTTTCTGTGTAGGAGTGAAGGTAGCGCGGTGAAGACAGTGTGTGGTGTGTGCGAAAGACAGGAGGAGAGAAAGGGAGTGTGAGTGGGTGAGAGAGTGTGTGTGAGGGTGTGTGTGAGTGTGTGAGAGAGCAGGACTGTCCTCTCTCTGTGAGGAAGTACTGAAACTCCTCCCCTAACTTTTAACTGGATAGGAGCACATTTCTCTCTCCCCTCGCTCTCCCTCTCACTCTCTCTTGATATATCTCCCTCTCTCTCCCCTTGCTCTCCCTCTCACTCACTCTCTCTTGATATATCTCCCTCTCTCTCCCCTCGCTCTCACTCTCTCTTGATATATCTCCCTCTCTCTCCCTTCACTCTCCCTCTCACTCTCTCTTGATATATCTCCCTCTCTCTCCCCTCGCTCTCACTCTCTCTTGATATATCTCCCTCTCTCTCCATTCACTTTCCCTCTCACTCTCTCTTGATATATCTCCCTCTCTCTCCCTTTACTCTCCCTCTCACTCTCTCTTGATATATCTCCCTCTTTCTCCCTCTCTCTCTTTCTAGACCCTCTCTCCCTTTCGCCCTCTCTCCCCCCTCTCCCCCCTTGCTTTCTCTCTGACCCCCGTTTCTCTGTGTCTGTCTCTCTTTCCCTTCTATTCAATCTCGTATTTCCTGTTTTACAGATGTCTTATGAGCGCCTGAGTGCATTAAAGTCAATAAGGTCATTGATAAACCTTGCTCATGACCTGTACTGTCTCTGAGGACTATTACAGTCAGATAACGCTTATTTTGTTATGTTATCACAAACGCAATTCCAAGAAGTAATGTCATATCCCACTCAAACCTTGTCCTAAACAGATGGGAAAGGACTGTAAATATGTTGTACTTCCTCATTCCATGTACTGATATTACCAGTCAGGCTGGACTTGTCAGTACTGAGAACATGCAAATGACTACACTGAGCCATCAAACACTTCGCTTTATAGTCAGCTTTGCCTTCCAAGACGATAACTGCATGACTAAGAAGTCTTCACAATCCGCACCCTTTGCCATTATTCACATAGTTAACATTCCGCATGATAAGGTCTCATTACTACACACAAACACACACACACACACAAGTATGCTCATATAGTAGGTAGGAAAAGATAAAGACACTCACATACTGTCCTACTCAAGCTAAACCCATCCTTGGCTTCTAGAGTGTCATCTCATCTCCACCGATGAATCTTTTGACCATTTCCTTTCTGTCACTTCCTGGGCGGTGGCCTGGCCTATCACAGGACAGAGTCTGATTTTCAGTCTAGCTGAGCTTAGCTTTCTTCACGTTTCCCCCCTGCTTGGTTAAATATAAACCCTGGAACTGATTGTGTCTCCCCAGGCCCCAGCCAGCCATGACAAAGTCACCCTGAGAGCACGAAATCAGCTGGCACACATGTGACCGTAATGTTGGCTCTGCAGGACACAGTTCCTCTGGGGCCTGTGTGTGTGTGTGTGTGTATGTGAAGGCGGGCAAGTGTGTGTGCGTAGGAGCCAGATAGCCCCATTGCACGCTTAATTACAGATACATAGATTGCATGGACAGAGATAACAGCCCAATCATGTTGGAGGACAAGTTTAAGGAAGGTGTGTGTGTTGGCCTGAGAGACAGGTTGTCACAGGCTGTGTGCCTGGACAAAGAGCAGGGATTATGGGGGTTAAAAAGGAATCCTGTTTGGACTGCTGACCAGCACCCATGTGGTATTGCGTAACATTTGGACAGATGACCCACCCTTAAAAGTCTGTCAAAACAAACAAGACGCTGACTTCATGGCCTTGGACCGATACTTCTCTGGTGATGAATATGCGATAACTGATAACTGATAGGCCTATCGAGTGCTATTTATCCATATCTGATCTCACAGTAGATGGGTCATGTCAAGCCTTTTAACAAGCAGGAAACTCCAACACAGACATGCCTAGCATGTAGCATGCAGTCAAACTGCCTTCTGCCTAACATCACAACTCCAACAAATGGGGATTTTCAAGGGGCACAAAGATGATGGCATACGGTTAGCGTAGTTCAGTAGTGACATCTTTAAATGTAGCAACATGCAAACTAGTGAGAACGTTGGTTGGGTATAATCATTCGAGTAATAAGAGGACCAACTAGGAGGCATCGGAGGGTAGTAAACTCTTGCCCCCACCCCACCCCATCCTCAGTGCCCTCACTGCCCTCAGGAAGACCAGCTTCCTGTTGTTCCCGGTTGCCAGATTGGAGGACAATGGCAGCAGCGTTTGTGTGACTTAGCAGCACACGTACTGCAAGCATGACATGCTCGTCACATGCGAACTCACAGGCGGACGGACACAGACGCACACTTACACACGCGGACGGACACACGTGGACACACCATCTCCTTCACTGTGTTTGGGAAAGGTTTGTCCTTCTGCTGAGGTACCAGTTATACAGTGTCTCTGGAGAGAGAGGGACAAAGGGAGAGTGAGAGACAAAGGGGGGAGTAAAAAGAGAGAGTGAGAGAGAATAGGAGAGAAAGAAGGAGAAGGAGTGAGAATGGGAGAGAGACACAGAGCAAAAGAGAGCTCCCCTCCTCTCACATCCCTTAATTGTCTTGTTTCCTTTGAGAACACATGTACACACACATGCTCAACAATCTAAACCCAACATCAAATGTAGTGAGAGTGGAATTATGAAGTTCAGCATGTTCATCAGAATCAGAATCAGAATCGGTTTTATTCGCCATGCAAGATATACAAGTACAGAATTGACTGAGGCAGGAAAGTGCAAACATAGAACATACTGTCTATGAAACATCTATGGAACATTGCCCAAGGTTCATGGCCCAAGGTTTAGCCTTCTCAACAGCAACGAAACAATAACCCACAAGATACAAATGGCTCCACATGAGGATATAAAGACATGTAAACAAGTTGTATGTTATTTTCTTTCAATTCCCTTAAATCCACTGCAGGTTCCCTGTATGTGGTGATGGTGCCTATTTCATCTTACCGCCAGGGGACGACCGTGTCCAAGTAACCAGGAGGTGCGGAGCGCACACAATGAACGCACCATTACAATCCCCAATACCACTGCTTTACCAGGGCATAACACACCTTTAACATTGTGCGATACATTAAATAATTGGGAGGCCCGATGAGAATAGTGTGGTTGATTGTACTAAGAAGTAGTAAATTAATGCGAAGGTCGAAAACGCTGATAATATTTTATAGGAAGATTAATATTGGTCTTTTTCCCGACAATTATGATCCAGTATGGCTCATTGACATTCGGCACATTTCCAAAAGGGGGCGATGTCAGTGTGCTTTCCATCACTAGAATAAAAGCCCAGCCTTGTTGTGAGAGCCCCCGTGCGTCCCGACACCTCTCCTTCCCTGTGACCTCAGAACGAACACACTCTCCCGTTCACTCGCGTGGCTCACCGAACCAGCGCGCTGTCTGAGTGACGTCGCTCGCGGTTGGATGAGCGAGCTGGAGCGTGCGTGGTTACATACAGTCTACTTACGGGGAAGAACAGCGCACGGGGCACACTGAACCAGCCCCACTGGAATGAGACAGAAGCTAAACAACGAGAGTGGAACGCGCCTCAACCACATTGTTCTGTAATCGGCGTCGTTTCTCATCTGTGAACACTCGTCAGACGCTGTCTGAGGAGAGCTCGCAGAATCAGACACCCAACAGTGGGAACACCCTCTCTCCTCTTTCACTCATCCCCTCTTCCTTTTTTGATCTCTCTGACTCTCTCTCTCTTTTGCTCGCTCGCTCACCCTTTCTCGTTCGTTCTGTTTGGGTCCATCCACCTCTCCAAAGCAAAGCAGAGCCAGTCTCGGGGAACGTTTCCAGAGTGAAGCTCATTCACGGACGTTGGCTTTTCAAAGATTTCCCCTGTTTGGCTCAGTGGATAGAACATATAACGGTGAACGAAACCTTGGTCTGTTCTTTATGGAATAGTGCTGTCAAGAAACTGTATAGTTTTTTGGAAGAGAAGCCTCGAGCATCATGAGTACCAGCGGTAAGTCCATTCCTGCGCGCGTGTCCTCCCGGTCACTTTGAAGCGGCGCTCAAGCAAATACACCTATCGAGGGAAAGCAAGGGAGCCCGAAAACTAAACCACAAAACAAAGCATGCTTACACCAGTGAGAATACACATTCATTTACATTGCAGTAGAATAACTGTTCTCACTGTGAAAGCATGGTTGTTTCCGCTGATCTTTAGTGTTGATGTGAGTACTTGTGTTATATTTGATACCTCTGTGATATCATATGCATACATGCAATGTTTAGGTTGAGGTCATTCATCTCCAGTTCACCACACATTGTTAAAAGACAACCCTGGGATGACTTGGGCTATGTTTGACAGAGTAAAGGGCTGGTGTCAAATGTAGGGTAGCCTGTAAGTATTTCAGGTGACATCATCTGTTGCAAGTCATCTTGTAGAATGTTGGGAATTCTCCACCAGGCAGCCGTTGCAATACTGGACTTGTCAAGACATCTCTCTCTCTCTGTGTCTCTCTAGCTGTCACCCTTTCCCTCTCTCTCTGCCTCTCTGTGTCTGTAGATGTCTCTCTCTCTGCCTCTCTGTGTCTCTCTCTGCCTCTCTCTGCCTCTCTGTGTCTCTGGATGTCTCTCTCTCTCTGCCTCTCTGTGTCTCTGGATGTCTCTCTCTCTCTGCCTCTCTGTCTCTCTCTCTCTCTGCCTCTCTGTGTCTCTGGATGTCTCTCTCTCTCTCTGCCTCTCTGTGTCTCTGGATGTCTCTCTCTCTCTCTGACTCTCTGTGTCTCTGGATGTCTCTCTCTCTCTGCCTCTCTGTGTGTCTGGATGTCTCTCTCGCTCTGCCTCTCTGTGGATGTCTCTCTCTCTCTCTGCCTCTCTGTGTCTCTGGATGTCTCTCTCTATCTGTCTCTCTCTAGCTGTCACCCTTTCTCTCTCTCTGCCTCTCTGTGTCTCTGGATGTCTCTCTCTCTCTCTGCCTCTCTGTGTCTCTGGATGTCTCTCTCTCTCTGACTCTCTGTGTCTCTGGATGTCTCTCTCTCTGCCTCTCTGTGTGTCTGGATGTCTCTCTCTCTCTGCCTCTCTGTGGATGTCTCTCTCTCTCTCTGCCTCTCTGTGTCTCTGGATAGCTCTCTTCATAATTCTGGTCTTCATCATTACTGACCAGTCTAGACTCTCCGTGGTCCGATCCCCCCTGCGACATGCTGATCTATTAGTGATCAGATCTCAGATCAGATGACTTTCCGTTCAGCCCAGGGGCCTGCAGTCACCCAGCTATACCAGACTGACCTCAAACCAGCTGTCTCTCACCACTGGGCCAGAGGGCTAATCAGCAGTTCGCACATCATGTCATCTGAGTGTATGTGGAAATGTGTGGGTGTGTGTGTGTGTGTGTGTGTCTGCCACGAGACATAGATCGGGTGATAAGTGACTGTTATTGTGTGTTTCCTGTCCCACCATGGCCAGTCTATCTCCTGGGCTACAAGGTGTGACTGCACAAGTAACTCCCATTTAACATTCCAGCCTGTCCTGCATGTATGTGTGTGTGTGTTTGTGTGTGTATATGTGTGTGTGTGTATGTGTGTATATGTGTGTGTGTGTGTGTGTGGGAGAGAAATATTTAGAATTTTTTAGTTAAGCTTTGACATTCCCTTCTCAACTGATGACAGTTGAAGGGTCAATGGGAGAGATGTCACCAGTACCCATGGTCCCTGTACACACTCACTCCCTCTACGTGCACACATACACATACAAAACGCACACACGCACACACACACACATCTGTGTGTCTCACAGCAGGCAGATGGCAGTGTGACATGTGTCAGTGCTCTGGCCTCAGGCGCAAACACACAGCAGGAACAGGAGCCAAGAAATGAACAGCAGTTTTTCCCCCACCTCTCCTCTTCACCCCCACCTCTCCTCTTCACCCCCACCTCTCAACTTCACCCCCACCTCTCATCTTCACCCCCACCTCTCATCTTCACCCCCACCTCTCATCTTCACCCCCACCTCTCATCTTCACCCCCACCTCTCATCTTCACCCCCACCTCTCATCTTCACCCCCATCTCTCCTCTTCCGACCCCATCTCTCCTCTTCCGACCCCCCACCTCTCATCTTCACCCCCACCTCTCCCCTTCTTACCCCCTCTCATCTTCAGCCCCCACCTCTCCTCTCTGTTTAAGCCTGTTAGCCTGTGCTGTAACATGTTTTATGCTACATTGGCTATGAGTGCCCGGTGGCCACAGACACATGCACAGTAATTACCCATAGTTCTCTCTGCCTCTCTTCATCTTCTAGACCCTCCATTCATAAAAGGCAATGAGCAACTTTGCGTGAGAGGTGAACGCTGTGTGTGTTTGTGTCCATGTGTGTGTGTGTGTGTGCAACTGTCCTGTACTCTACTTTTTGCCTGGCTGCAGGAAGAGCAGCAGGTTTGTTGCAAGTGTGGAGTCTTTCTCTGGCCGACACACACACACACACACACACAATACTTGGACACATTGATGAATAAGGCCAATTGCACACAGTGTGTTCGTGTCTAGACTCTCTACACTGTGTGAATGTGTGTGTGAGTGCATGATGCTGTATTGTGTGTGTGTGTGTCCATGGTACCGAAGCTATGTGTGTGTTTTAGAGGAGTGATAAAACACATGTTGATCAATAAACTGATCATGGAGCTCAGGGACCAGAGGACCAGCACAGTCATGCATCACTGGCAGGGCTGACAAGCTCTTCTCACCCTCTCTCCCTCTTTCTCCCTTTCTCACCCTCTCTTTCTCTCTCCCTCCCTCCCTCCCTCTCACTCTCTCTCTCTCTCTCCCTCTCTCTCTCTATCTCTCTCTCTGCCCCCACTATTCATCTCGCTTTCTGATTCCCTCCCTCTATCTTGATCTCCCTTTGTCTGTCTCTTCGTATTCCTCCATCTCTTTCTCTGTTTCCCTTTGTCTCGATGTTGCGTCCCATCTATCTTTTAGTTCTCCCAAGCTCTCTCTCATTTCCTTTGCATCAGTCTCGCCCGCTCTTCCTTTCTGAAAGGTTTAAGACTGAGGACACTTAGCTAGTTAGTTACAAATCCGGCCTGTTCCCATGGTGTGCAAACAGTTACCTCTAAACTAAGATGGCACATTCATGTTTTGGGGTTTTCATTTTCACACGTCTGCCTGCACGTGAGTGTTGTGTGTCTGCGACTGTGAGCATATCTTCTATGTGTTTGTGAAGCGTGTGTGCCTGCGCACAATGTACACAGGGTGTGTATGTGTGTCTGTGCGTGCATGTGTGCATGTCTATGCACGTGTGTGCGTCTCTGCATGCATGTATGCATGTGTGTCTGCGCACGATGTGTGTTTCTGCATGGCTGTCTGTGTGTATATCTGTGCACATGTGCGTCCATGTGTATGCGTGTGCCTGTGTGTGTGTGTGTGCCTGTGTGTGTGTGTGCCTGTGTGTGTGTGTGTGCCTGTGTGTGTGCCTGTGTGTGTGTGTGTGTGCCTGTGTATGCGTGTGTCTGTGTGTGTGCGTGCGTATGTGCGTGTGAGGGGTATGAGATAAAACAATGGTGGATGGCGAGCTGTATCAGTTATGATAGCCACTCCCCCACCTCATCTGTAGAGCCGTCGTAGCCTGAGCCAAGCATCATCTATCATGGCTCCCACGCTATGTAGTTCAACCACTGACCGAACAAAGGAAGAACGGCCAAGCACACACATAAACACACATAATGTACACACACACACACACATACATGTATGGCACATTTACACACAGACCTGACATTTCCCATTCTAGCTCTCTGCTCCTGCACCCCAGCACCCCTCCCTCACCCACACCCCCTTCCCCATTGCTTGACCTTGGGTTGGGTTGGGAGTGAGTGATCATTCAGTCTGTCAGGGACAGTTTGACCCTCTTCTCCTGCCGTAGAACAACGGCTTGTCGGTGATGTCACTGGACACTCCATCACTGTCTGATGTATGGTCCCTCCCAAGGTCCAGAGAGAGAGCAGAGAGAGAGATAGAACGAGATAGAGAGGAGAGCGAAAAAGAGGAGCGAGATAGAACAAGATAGAGAGGAGAGTGAAAGAGAGGAGCGAGATAGAACGAGACAGAGAGGAGAGTGAAAAAGAGGAGCAAGATAGAACGAGATAGAGAGGAGAGTGAAAAAGAGGAGCGAGATAGAACAAGATAGAGAGGAGAGTGAAAGAGAGGAGTGAGATAGAACGAGATAGAGAAGAGAGTGAAAAAGAGGAGCGAGATAGAACGAGATAGAGAGGAGAGAGACACAGGAGAGCGAGAGGGAGAGAGAGAGAGCATCTACAGTATTTGAATGAACCGTCAAAACATGGTTGGTGAGAGATAGTCTACTCTGTTTAAAATATTCAAATGACAAAGGTCAGTGTTGAAGCATCCTAAGGCTCATCTCCCTGAGTGCTTCTGTTACAGTACAACTCTCCCTCTCTCTCCCTCTCTCTCTCTCCCAACCTCTGGGCTGAGAGAAGACCAAGGGCAGGACCTGTCAGCTCCAATATACCACAATCCCCCATGACTGCGAGCTCCCGGCAGACTGGTGAGGTCGCAGGGCTGGTATAGCAGCAGGCAGCCCAGGCCCCAGGAGCACCAGCTGGTCCAGGAGCTGGCCTGGACACCTGGGCTCCCACAGCCTCACACACTGGCCTCTGACCAGGGCTGTGGGCTCCGCACCTGTGGCCCAAACTGCTGCTTTCCTCCTGGAAGAGTCACCTGCGTGTGTGCACACGGGTGTGTAGTGAGGGGGAGATGTGTTGGATGTGGGGAGAAAGAGGTGCATGTGTGTGGTGTGTAGTTGTGTTTATAGGTGGGTTGGTAGAAGCTTGCATGGATGTGTGTATGTGTGTTTTTATTCTATGCTTTGCTGTCTGAGTTGTCATGTGGGATGGGGCGGGGGGAGAGTCGTCTAAATTTGTCTGGCTGTGTTAGAAGATTACCACAGGCTAATTCCTGGCAACTATTTGCTAAATTCAGACGCTGGACAGTACTGTGTATATGAGGGTTGAGATTTATAAACAGACAGATCAACAAGCTAATCACAGTTATGACCACCCCTGAATGCTATGGAAGTCACAGATTCTGCCCTGGGGCTGGAAGGGGGAGGGGGTGAAATGTTCCATTCACCAGGGACACACCTGTAATCCCAGAGATTATAACCTGCACTGTCACACAAACACACACACAGGCACTATCAAACACATTGGTCTGCCCTAATCCCAGTTTACCTTACTCCCCAGGTCTATGTGGGATAGCAGATTATTTACCTGTGAGAGGTTCGGGTGAAGGTTAATCCTTTGCCTCTTTACTGCACCTAGGGGCTCTCACTCTGATTATGTCAGGATTAGATAGTCCAAACTCTTCACTCTGGATTACAGTACACACAGAAATACTCCACAGCTAGGGACTGTGGGATGGTGAGGAAGTTTGGTCCGTTTCTGTTGCTGTGTTTTCCTGTGAGTGAGAAGTGAAGGATTGTAGAAGTGTGCAGGCGCTTCCTCTGTTGGCTCAACAGGCAGACTCATTCCAGACATGAAACCACATTACTTTCAGGTCACACCTGATTAAGATCAGCACTTATCAGCCCAGATGTCACTCACTTTCTCTCTCAATCTCTTTCCGACACATCGACACACATGCTCTCTCTCTCGTTCGTCCACAAAAACGCATTGGATAGTGCCGATGTACTGGGGGAATGGTGATCTGGGGGACTGGACATGGCTAGACAGGGTAGGGCTGGTCAGTGCTGGGGGACTGGGCAGGGCTGGTCAGGGCTGGGGGACTGGACAGGGCTGGTCAGGGCTGGGGGACTTGACAGGGCTGGTCAGGGCCGGGGGACTGGACAGGGTTGGACAGGACTGGGGAACTGGGCAGGGCTGGTCAGGGCTGGGGGACTGGGCAGTGTTGGCCAGGACTGGCCAGTGGGTGTTGAGGATCTTGCTGGCATTGTGAGAAAAACAATGGACTGATAAAGCTTGTGTGGGAGAGTTTGAAACACATTCACATACTGGACTCACCCACACAGCTACGAATGCAAATGCAAACACACAAACACACACACACACATGCACACTTCTGTTTGTGAAAGGCAGATCCACAAATTGCCCTCCCCTGACAGTTAGGCAGGCAGACAAGCAGGCAGGCTGGTGACCTAATAATTGAGAACTCCAGTTTCTTGGAGTCGTCTCTGTTCTGGTGAAGGAAGTGAGCCACGTAAAGTTACCCGGTGTATAATGAGGTCTATATTATACTGAGATCTATATCAGCCTGCCTCCCTATCACTGACTCGGCAATAGAGAGAGAGAGAGAGAGAGAGAGGGAGAGGGAGGTGAGAGAGAGAGAGAGAGAGAGAGAGAGAGAGAGAGAAGGAGAGGGAGGTGAGAGAGAAGCTTCCAGGGGTGTCAGACAGACCTGCAGTAACAGCTCTACAGCGTGTGTTAGCATAGCTCATCCTCCTTCACAGCTAACAGGATGCTCTGTCATCATGACTGACCTAGACAGTCTACTGTATTACTCCATCATCTCCTGCACTGTCCTTTGCTTCTCATCATCAAGTTTGACCGCATGACTTGAAATGCAAGACAATGTGTCTTATCTGACTCGAATCAAATCTGTATGAAACCGATTTGCCTGATGCCCCTACAAATGACACAGCGTATGTTTTAGGAGTGTCTAAGCATGCATGAAAGTTCTGGTTGTTGTTGGGATTGACTGGACTGATACTGGTATGATCTAAATGTCTCCAGCAGTACCCTATCAGCAAGGCACGGTGGGCGGGGAGAAGAGCTCCGGACCAATCAGATGCCAGCGTTGTCGAGAGGTGTGCAAGGGGGAAGTTGTGCGAGTCCAGGACACACACTTTCATGTGAAGTGTTTCACCTGTACAGGTAGGTGCTCAACACACACAAGGACCAACTGGTGCTGAAAATAGGAATGTTGTGCGACTATGTCTGCTTATTTTTATTCACTTACACACAAACATAAACACACACATACACCCGAGGAACTGTATTGGGGGGTTGAGCTCCTGCTAATGTGTGTGTGTGTGTGGGTGTATGTGTGTGTGTGGGGGGGGGTGGCTGCACTCCTAGGTCAAGGCTTTATCTAGTGTTACACACACTGATGATAATTAAGGAATCAGCTGCAGTTAACACCTGGTGAGGATGGTATATTACCCACGATATTATGTAACATGCTCAGAAGCTACCAAGTAGAGCTTGTCTCTTTCCCTACAACAGTCTGTTGTCTTGTGTTTGTAGATTGCTGTGGCTTCATACAACCCATGACATCTGAAAACTCTTTGTATGCAACTCAATGAGGGGTAATTCGTTTAGTGTTTAGAGATGAGCTATTAGGATATGCTATCGCTCACTCTTTGCACACACATGTGAGTTGCATGTGTGTGTGTGTTGCAGTTGGCGTTGCTGTGGTAACCATGTGAAGGGGGCTCCCTGGCCCTGGTTGGTGGTTATTATCAGCATCACTGTGCAGCCAACAGCCAATGGGAGAGCCCTGTCAGAGACCCCAGAGACTGGATGGAGTTCAAACTGAGAGAAAGACAAGACGAGAGAGGAGGGAAAGCGAGTGAGACGGGAGAGAGAGAGACAGACAGAGAGAGAGAGAGAGAGAGAGAGACAGACAGAGAGAGAGAGAGAGAGAGAGAGAGAGAGAGAGAGAAAGAGTTGCACTCACTCACTCTGTCCCACTCTTCACATTTGTATCGCGCATTCTCTCTCCACAGCTGTCTACTCCTCAAACAGTTTAGCACCTCCCTATCCCTGTGTCCTCCCTCCCTCCCACTATCTCTCTTCCTCCATCCCTCTCCCTGCCTTGTCTGATCCATACTTTTCTAGGCCTTTGTCGCTACTCTCCATTATACTCTTGCTCAATTACCAAAACAGTTTGAGTATGCAGCTGCAGTGACTCCTGTGGGAACTGATGCTGGACCGAGTGACTCAGTGACTCCCTGTTTGACACAGTGTCAGCTACAGGTCACCCCTCATCCTGCTGAGTCCAGTTCCAGCACTGTGTCTGTCTGAATGAGAGGTGTTGTGTACAGGAACTCTGGACCTCCTCTCATCTCTACTGTTCTCCTGTGTTCCAGAGAGCTCCCCCTCCCCTCCCTGCCCTGCCCTGCCCTGCCCTGCCCTGCCCTGCCCTGCCCTGCCTTGCCCAGCCCCCCCTCTCCCGTCCTCTCAGCCAACTCTCCCATCGTGCAGTGTTGTGCTTTTACCCACAATGCACCATCCAGTAGCTTCTCTGGCTTCTGTTTCGAAGGCTTTCTAAAGCTGTATTGTCTGGTCGGGGTTTCACACCCATGCATGGGTGGACGCAGGCACACACACACACACACACCCACACAGGCATGTTGTCGATTCTATTTACTCTATTTAATCTCTTCATCTTGTCCCTCTTTTGTCAGTCTGCGTATATGACTGTGAACGTAAGAGGATTCTCTCTTTGTCTGTCTCTCTCTCATTTTCTCTCTCTCTCCCTGTCTTTCTCTCCATCATCAAGCCACGTTTACTCAAGCATGAAATCAATTTCCCATCATGGTACTGTATGACATTGGCGTGTGTGGAGTGTGATTGGAAAGCTGAGGGCTAGACAGCGTCGTGGCAGCGTTGCACAGTTTAGACGAGCGGCTTTGCCAACTGACAAAATCCCATCTGTCCTCCCTCTTCATTAGCCGCTTGATGGGCGCTCGTTTTGACACATTCAACTTTTCCATCCCTTTTGTATCTTGCTGCAGGGGACGCATAGAGTGAACTATATTTGTCTCGCATCCATCAGACCTTGAAAGATCAACGCGGTGACTGGTTTGAACTTGCTGCGTTTTTTTGAGCAGAGCGCTTTCTGTCAATTTGCAACAGACAGTTCAACTCTTTTCCCCCTCTGTCTGCCCTTCCGTCTTCACTTTCTGTTGTTCTCGTACATCACACGCACTCGCATAAACACGTCCACTGTGTGTCTCTCTCTCCCTTCCAGCTTCCAACAGCGGTTGGATGGGTGGGGGGGGGGTGGTGGGGGTTGGTTGGGGGGGCGTTTGATAATGGTAATTCGCGAAGAGAATAGAACCCTAATCATGTGTATTTAACCTCTCCTTCAAAAGCAGCTCAGTATAGCATAGATAATCTGCCATGTAATCACACAGCCCACTGAGGCAAAGTCCCTGCCAGAGGAGAACCAGAGACCCTGTCTCCCTCACAGGCGGATACGGTCCCAGTCATGGTGATATGAGATGGCTTTGCGCTGGTGGCTTTAGCTCGCTGAAACACGCAGTTTGTTCCTCCTGAGGGGGGATTGTGTTACTGTTGATGGGGCAGGAAGCAGCATACTGTCCTAATGACACACTGACCACATTCCCCCTCCTCTGCGCCCCCGTAAGTGGGTCTCTGATGCCAGCCGAGACAGCAGGACTGTCAGCGGGTTAAATGCAGGCCCATATGGATCTCTACTCAGGGAGACGCACACACACGCACACACACACACACACACACGTACATACACACACACACACGCATGCACACACACACACACGCACACTCACACACACAGCTACAGCAGCACACAGATCAACCTCGGAAACCATACGAGCTTCTCTCAGCAGTTTTCAGAATCCAAACTGATTTATTAGAACTACTGTGGAGGCAGTTTCCACAAAGCCATGCTATCCACACGCCCTCACACAGACAGAGAGGAGGGCTTCTGGCTGGGGTGACGGCTGGCTTCTGACAGTCCTGGATGGAACAGTACCCCTGGATAGGACAGTGACCCTGAATAGGACAGTACCCCTAGATAGGACAGTAACCCTAGATAGGAAAGCAACCCTGGATAGGACAGTAACCCTGGATAGGACAGTAACCCTGGATAGGACAGTGACCCTGGATAGGACAGTACCCCTGGATAGGACAGTAACCCTGGATAGGACAGTAACCCTGGATAGGACAGTAGCCCTGGATAGGACAGTGACCCTGGATAGGACAGTAACCATGGATAGGACATTACTCTTGGATGGGACAGTTCCTTGTCCTCCTGGCTCATTTCAGTGTCTGCTCTTTGAAGCCATTAACCATTAAACTATGGTGCTAATGATGTAAATCTAGGAAGAGTGGAGGAGAGACAGGGACAGGGATGGAAATAGGAGCTGGAAAGAAAGAGAGAGTGAGAGCAATAAGGAAGAAAGCCAGGGATACAGCCAGGGATACAGGGGAAAGAAGAATAAAGGGAGGCAGAGGTAGAGAGAGATAGAAAGAAGAGGAGAGAAAAAGAAGAGAGAGGGAGAGAGAGAAACAATGACGATACAAAGGCAGCAGAGCGATAGAGAGTATGGAAAGAAAGAGAGAGCGAGATCATGGAAAGAAAAAGAGCGAGAAAGGGAGGGAATGGGAGCTTGCTGTAGCTATGGCAACCGCCGGCATGCTGGTCCAATCACCACGCCAACGGCTGGTTGCTAGGGAGACATTCCGGCAGAGACGAGGCAGTCGGCAGAGGGTCCTCTGTCTCTGTGGGGTTTGGGATGGATGGCAGGGATGTTTCCTGTGTTCCTCTCCCTGTAGCAGCCCACTCTGGAGAGATGTACACATGTCTGCCCTGTGTGTGTGTGTGTGCGTGTGTGTGCGTGTGTGTGTGTGTGTGTGTGTGTGTGTGTGAAGGCCCCTTTAGCCAGAGAGTGTCTCACATGGATGTCAAAGGATGGATCTGTTAGGGCTATGGGGGAATCACATGTCACACACAGTCACACACAGTCACAAAGCAACACATGCAGAATGCACAAGAATATTTCGTCCACAATGTTCTATCCTAAATTTGTCATGTCGGGGATTTTAATCATCGCCCTTCCATTGCAGCATATGTTGATATTATTGGCAAGGGTGTTTGGCCAGTCAGTATGACACAGGCCATCTGTTTTGGTGAGTATGTGTTTATGTGTCTCTTGTGTTTACAATCCTTGTGAGGGTTCCATGCGACTGCTTCTCAGTGAGACTGGTCTTCACTCCTCATCATCACGTCCAGCCTGCATGTTTAGTCCACAGGCTGCTTGGTCAGCCACATCCGGAGAGAGAGAGAGAGAGAGAGAGAGAGAGAGAGAGAGAGAGAGAGAGTTGGGTATAGAAAGAGTGTGGTTGTTTAGTGCACAGGCGGATTGGTCAGCCACATCCGACTGGCTAAGAAAGAGGCCCTATAATTCTCTGTTTTTACCCCTGGAGGAGTCCCTGTTCTCCCCAGAGAGGTCCAGCCACAGCAGGCCTCATCAGCCCAGGCTGTTGTGGCTCTGTGGAGGACACCACCATATACCCAGGCCTGGACCACACACAGAAACGCCCTGGGAGATGTGTCACTCTGCCTCAGTCAGTGTCCCCCTTCTCTGTCTCTGAGTTCCAGCTCTTTCTACCCCTCTCTCTTGCCTTCTATGTCCCTACATGTCCCTCCCTCCCTCTCCCCCTTCCTCTCTCCCCTCCCTCTCTCCTTCCCTCCAATATTTTGGCCTGACCTCAAACGGCTCATTAATTACAGTCGAAGTGTTCCTCATTTTGCATCAGACAGAGAGTGGGGGGGGGGACCCAGGGCAGTGGAGGAGAGTGGCAGCAAGTCTGGTTTCCAGGGCACAGATGGAAGATGTTCACACAGCCCGCCTGCTGCTCTGGTCATACATGGTCTGTTACACCATTAGCACCCTCACATTTAAATATCAGTGTGTGTAAGTATGTGCGCATGCTCAGTATGTACATATTAGTGCACGTGTGTGTGTGTGTACATCCTATGTTCAGCCAACTAGAGGAATTAGAATATTGTTGATAGCAGCAGTAAAATAATGAGTTGGTGTAGTTTGGCCAACAGACTGAAGGGAGCACGGCCACTCACAAAACGATACATCAATGAGCCTTATCGGGAGCTCAAAGACCAGCAGGGAGGGAGCGAGACCAGGAGGAGGGGCGGAGGGTGGGGGGAGACTGGAGGCAGGGAGCGAAACAGAGAGCAAGATGGGCGAAGAAACGGGCGGGGTGGAGGAGGGGTTAGTGAAGGATATTAGAGAGAACAGAGGAGAAGGAGATCTGTGTGCAGAGAACTGCGTGTGCGTCTGTGAAAAGTAAGATTTCGGGGGTGTAGTTGGATGGGGATCGAGGGAACGAGAGGAAGCGTGAAGGGGGGCTGCGAGGGGAGAGTGTGTTTGGGGGTTCGAGGGAGAGGGGAATTTTAATTGCGTCTGTTGGCTGGAGATAAATACCCAATCAGCTAGACCCCCCGTGGGGCCCTAATCACCAGAGTTATAATGACCACAGCTGCAGATGCTAACATGCTAACCCTTGATCATTAGACTTACCATCTGCAGATGCAAAGATGCTAACCTCTGATCTTTAGATGTAGCACTTGCAGATGCTAGAGCACTAAAGCCTTACTACAGCACAAACGTCTTTCAGCGTTGGCATATTAAAGCATAACCACTTGATGTATCAGCAGCATATGCTAACATGCTAACCCATCATCATTCAGGAGGGAAGCAGTTGATGGATTCAAACTTATTCTCCAGCCAATGTCTTTAAATAGCCATAATAATGTCTATTAATAATTTAAATTGGATAATCAGATCTGTATAGTTGGAAATTGAAAGCTGCAAGTGACACAGTTAGTGGGTTCAGCTGTACAAATAGTCTACTGACATTGTTAACAAGCTACATTTGAATTCAGTGTACCAGTTCATGCTAAGGCTAATGTTGTCAACCCCAGTGGAACACACTCAGCCTTGCTTTTCCCAAGACTGAGCCTGTTAATGCTCCAGGGTCATGTTGTAAACAGAGAGCTCACACACACACAGTTGGATGTGCTTCTGGTGTGCTTGTCTGCTTTAGGACCATGGAGGTCGCACCATGTGACTTTTGTTTGTGGCAGTGAACGTGGTCTGATCCCTGACCTGGCTGTGGCTGTAGCCACCCCACCCCTCCTCACAGCTCCCTCCCCAGGACATGTGCTGTGGGGATTACTGGGTCTGTGTGCGCACACAGGCTTCATTTCATATGCAAATGAATGAGTGTGTGTGTGTGTATTGATTTCTAGATAGCCTGTCAAACTAAACTGACTGTGACTAGACTCAAAGTGTTTCCCAGTTTACAGTGATTGTTCAGTCAGATCCTTAGTGTTGTTTATACTGCTGACTCAGCAGCACAGCTTGCACTAACGCAGAAACATAGGCTTGCTTTTTTGGAATCCCACCGTCCACCGAGAGTGACAACCTTCCAGCGTTTACTTGTTCCAGTAACCTGATTAGCGGTGACCTAAGCATTAGCTTTAATATTGTTATGGTGATGTCATAATGAATCTGTTTACCGTTCTCACATGATGTTTCCTTCCCTGGTTACTCTTGGTGTCGGCAACTCCACAACACAGCCCTGCCACCCTACCCCTTTAGAACCCTGCTGTCTCTAGGGCAACTGTGGAAGGTTCACGTCTCCAATGGCAACTGAGAAAGGGGGAACGTCCCCCCCGACACGTCTAGCCAATCCGTCCACTCAGAGTGAAGCGACGTGATTAGCTAGCACAGGTGAACTATACACTGCAACCAACCAATCTCACTAAAACTACCACCTTTTCCATCTCGGTCTGGGGATATGCTAATACTGTTATGGGAAGCATTAGACTAATCACGCAGATTGCCTGCCTTTAAATTATTCCAGGGCACCAACTGAAATGTAATTGATGGAGAGATGGAAATATCAAGAGAGATGAAAAGACAAGCAAGCCTGCGTACGAACGGAGGCACAGAGAGGCTGAAAGGAGAGTCAGCTCCCATCGCGGAGGCCTAGACCGTCAAGCGTAGTGGCCTTTTCGATGAACGCAGATATGAACATGGAATGCCATCCTGTTAGCTTGCGGCGGGACTGTACTGTTCTGCCTTTGCTTGAGGGGGTTCGTGGGGGTTTTCCACGCTGAAGGGTTTCCAAACTGGGGGGGAATGTTTTCCCTCCATCTCCCTTTTTTTCCATCAAGCGTCGTATATCTTGGGATCTGGGATTCTGGTTTTTGGCTCAGCAGGGGCCTATTTGAAGAACTCTGCCATTGTTCTGTGGTTCTGGAAATGTGGTTGGCAAATGCACTCACCCGCACACGCACACACTATCACATACACACACACGTGCACATGCAAACCTAGGCACATACATGCACAATTAAACATCACGTGACCAGTATCATCTCCCCTTTCACTTTTCTCTCCCTCCCCTCCATCCATTCTTTCCCTGTCCAGGTGCCAATGCCCTGTCAAAATGATGAACATCCATCATTATATCTCCTCATCCAAAGTGTCACGTTCCATCAGTGTCTCTCTCCATACACGCTGCCACATCTCGTCTGCGATAGATCCCTCCGTCACCCTGGCTCTCCAGGCAGCACAGGTTGTTTTGTTTATAAGTGAGGTCCCATTGATCTTTTATTACACCATTACGCCAATAGACTCCGCTCATAAACAGCTCGGGATTAAACGAGCTACCTTGAAGTGTGGGTTTGTGCGTGTGCGTGAATGTGTGTGTGTGTGTGGGGGGGGGGACGTGGGCAATAGTAGCTCTTTTACTCAGCACACGCTTCATCTGAGCATTTTGGTTCAGTTCAAGTGAACGGTGGGTCACTTGAAATTTGAGAACTGAACAAGGACTCGAGCTACACAGAGTGTTTCCAAAGCGATAAATCACCAGATCAAGACGAAGTTTCTTGTGCGCCTGATGGCTGTTTGGATGTGGCAGTGGATGACAGAGTCAGCCGTGGTGTAGCTGCTCCTCCTGGCAGGAATGCATGCAAGGTCTGCAGTTCATTCAGCACAGTAGCCAAAGTACTGACGCTGATTTCATTCGATTTAATTGGATTAAAACGGTGGGGGTTTGAAATGCTTTGTGGGCGTGGTGGGGGTGTGTGGGGCCATCATGGCAGATTTCGCAAACCCTTAGAAGCTGTCTGTGCCTGCATGAGACAGAGTCTCTGCAGGTTTCTCTGTGTGTGTGTCTGTGTGTGTGTGCATGCGTGCGTGTGTGTGCATGTGTGTGTGTGTGTGTGTCTGTCTGTGAGTGTGTGTGTGTGTGTGTGTGTTTGCGTGCATGGTATACTGGCATTTCAGACCAACAGCGTGTGTGTTTTCTCTTCATATTCCAGTGCAGCCATCCTGTCTCTGCTAAACACAACCATGCCCATCTCACATCCCAGCTGCCACTTTCTCACCTGTTTAAATGGGAACCTTTGTAGCTCATGTGACAGTGTCTGCTGAATTATAAATGTTGGCTGAGTCATATTGCTGAGATGCAGAGCTGAAGGCTGAGGAACATGCTATCTTTTTTATCTAAACCTGAGAAGAGGTGGATTGGAGAAGTGAAGGGGGAGGAGAAGGGGCAAGTACAGGCTCCCCCTGCTGGTGGCTGGGGGATTGCAGGTGAGGAGGGGCGTTCATGACCTCTCTCTCTCACTCTCCATCTCCCTCTCTCTCTCTCTCTCTCTCTCTCTCTCTCTCTCTCTCTTTCTCAACTCACTATCCTCTATTGTCCGCAAAGACTACGTATGTGTACCTGTGTGCGTTTACGTACCCTTGCGTGTGTGAGTATGCGTGTGTGCGTGCACCCGTTCATGTGTGTGCATGTGATCGTCTGAACACATGTTGTCATGTGTGTGTGTTTTGTTATCTGTGTGTGTGTCCACAAATATGTAGTTGACCTTTTCCACAGCTCCATGTCTCTCAGGCCAGCTCCAGAGAGACCGTCTAGAGCACACTGTGGGTGTGTTTCCCCAAAGGTCACGTCAGAATAGTTACTATGACTTCCTGCAGGGTGAACCCATAGGGCACCACGACTAGACTGGATTCACCAGATGAACTGTTACCCTTTGCGTTTGCGATCATGGCCGTGGTTCACTCACTCACAGACACACAGACACAGACACACACATAAACACGCACAGATATTTACACAAACTCGTCCAGCTGACACACTCAACATGCTCTTCTGTTGAGAGAATATATGTACTGTGGGCTGTGCGCTTCTCTGCAAACCTGCACCCGTTCTGTCTGTTTTACCATCAGTACACACACACACACACACACACACACACACACAGACACACACACCTCCTGCACCCTCTCTGACCTCACAGTCTGCGGTCTTTTTTTCTCAGATTATGCTATTATATCCACTTCACAACAAACTGGATCCGTACTGTGTCAGGAGCTAGAATGCTCTCAACATGCAGGCCATGTGAAACAAACACGAATACACTGGCTCACACAAACTCACACACACTGACACATGCAATCGCTTTTGTTTACATGTCCCATGGGGTGCAGAGGAGGGCTAACAAAAGACATCCATAAAGTTCTCTTTCGTCAAAAAAAAACAGAAATGCTGACAGTAAACCAGATGCTGTTTTTAACATTTTACTGTCAGTGAATAACAATGACTGAGTTTATGAATTTGTCTCTCCCTCTATTTCTCTGTCTTTACACGATCTTACTGTCTCTCCTTCTTTCTCCCATTCTCACACTCTCTCTCACGCTTTAACTATCCTTACCCCCCCTCTCTCTCTCTCTCTCTCTCTCTCTCTCTCTTTCTCTCTCTCCCTCTCTCTCTCTCTCTCATTTTCCCTCTCTCTCTTTCTCTTTCTTGCTCTCTCTCCCTCTTTCTCTCTCCCACTCTCTTTCTCTCTCATTTTCCTTCTCTCTCTCTCTCTCTCACTCTCTCTCTCTCTCTCTCTTGTTCTCCCTCCCTCCCTCCCTCCAGTTTGGCTTGACCTGGCGCCGCCTTCCGGATTCTTCCAGAAGAGTGGAGAGTACATCTGCACGTCCGACTACCAGCGTCTGTACGGCAACGGCGCTTTGAGCCGCTGTGACGGCTTCTATTCACAGGGGAGGTGGTTCTCTTGCTGCTGGGACGTCACAGTACGACCGCTAGAGTGCTTGTCGGTCTGCAGTGTCCCTGCAGGGTGAAAATGGGGGCCTCGGCAACACACCTCACACACACACACGTTCACTACCCACGCTCACAACACACTCCCGCCGACATAACACAGGCACACACTCATAATGTCATGTCCGTCTGTGAATCAGCTGCGAGATCATTAGTAAAGCAAGCATTGTGTTGGTGTGTGTGTGTGTGTGTGTGTGTGTGTTGTGTGTGTTGCGTTGTGTTGTCAGTGCAGAAGAGTAAGAAGCAGCAGTGTTACATGAATGCTTTTATAACCGTGTAGTCATTAGTGGGAGTGAGTCCGATTAGAGATTTAGAGCTGGGGAGAGAGGAGAGAAGAGAGAGAGAGAGAGAGATGAGGAGAGAGAGAGAGAGTAGATGAGA